>CAMRHE010000005.1:8297500-8732500 GCA_947044405.1 Leptodactylus fallax | reverse complement strand
TGTAAGCATATAGGTGAAATGCCTCATTACATGTGCTTTAGATAAAAGTTTAAAACACAACCAGGAGCCACATGCAGGGGAAAAATAAAATTGCAAGGTGGTGTTTACACAGCACTTTTTTTTTTTTTTTTTTTTTTTTTTACTGGCGAACTACATACAGATTTCAATTACAGTAATGAATAGCACATGTTACTATGCAAGGTAGTTTGATGCAATATTTGGTGATTTTTTTTTTCCCCTCTTGTCATTTTACAGGTGAATATTTTTAATGTGTAATAAACTGTAAAATAAGAAAACCGCGAAACTGCGGAAACACAGCCTTTTGGCCATGGCGGAAACACAGCCTTTTGGCCATGGCGGAAACACAGCCTTTTGGCCATGGCGGAAACACAGCCTTTTGGCCATGGCGGAAACACAGCCTTTTGGCCATGGCGGAAACACAGCCTTTTGGCCATGGCGGAAACACAGCCTTTTGGCCATGGCGGAAACACAGCCTTTTGGCCATGGCGGAAACACAGCGTTTTTGGCCAGCTTTGTGGACTTTGTGACAAACGCTGTGGTCTTTTCCACGTTTTTTTGCTATGTGGGGCCTTAGTCTAACACGGAATTACTTTATTTCCACTATTTTGTCATGTTAATTTGCACCAATCTTTGTATTGAAGATAAAACCGTTCTAGGATTTTCTTCCAATTATAAAAACCGCGGCACAAGTTGTAGTAAAGCTGCAAAAATATGCTGTAAAGGTGCGATGACATGGTGTATTTGGGATGCAGTAAAAACTGCATCAGAGAAAAAGGTAGCAAAAAATAACATGCAGTGAATGCACTCATGGCTTTCGCTACTCTTTTGCACAGCGGTCTTTAATCTGTGGGGCACGTTTCTCAAGCTACTTGCACCTTTTTTCCTTGTTTAACGTTGCCCCTTTTTTTTTGGCAAGAGATTTACTAATCAATTGCACCTGTTTTCACAGCAGAATGACGTCCTTTGTCATTTTGTTGGGAAAAAGGGGCATGGTTTATTTTGAGTCACTCTTTTTTGACAGTTTTACAACATGCATCTATTTTAAAAAGGCACAAATGCCCTCCAGTACATTACTATGAAAGAGCCTATCAAGTCAGACAGCAGTGAAATCACAATTCCATGTAGTGAATTTTGCATAAGATTTCTGACACAAGTGCGCCTTTTTTAATACATTTGTGATGCCTATTAGCAAGGTGGAAGGCGGCACAAGTGATAAAAGTGCATGACTGATAAATAGCCCTCTGTGTTTCCATCCCAGTCTTAACATTTTTCACCTGTAAAAACTGCAACCGCTCAAAAGTAGTTCAAATCTTTATGTGACTTTTTTGAAGCAGTTTTTATCAGAGTCTGAATACACCCTCATTGTCATCTATGACAGTTGATATATTTATACATTGAATCATAGTAATAAAGACAGTGAAAATTTATTTTTGTACAGTTCTTGCACAAAGGCCCCTGCTGACTGTGTTCGCCCCTGAGCCACGTGACATTATAAAGCCTCATTCGCACTAGCATTCCAAATATGCTTCAATTGTAGATGCAAAACATGGATACAATTATTCATATATTTACATCTGTACTAATACCCATACAAGACTCCTGGAGATCACAGTTGCATTTGTAAGGTGATAAAAACCTTATAGAATTTGCCGCGGAAGTTGACGTGGAGTGCGGATATGTAGTATGCCAATAGCAGGCATAGATTTCAGTTTCTGCCATAAGGGCAGCCCAAGATTTATAACTTGTGTCTTAAATATGGTGCATTGTAATCCACCATGCTTCAGTTTAGGACCTGCTTGACATGGACTTAAGCAGTCTCTGAAATACATACCATATGTTGACTATATTTTCCAGGCTGAATATTGTCCAGGGACTCAGTGTCACAGTATCAACACAGTCATCTTTAATACTAGAAGTCCATCTCCTTGCATAACATTCAGTCTGGTAAATCCAACACACACGGAACGAGTTTATGGCAGAGACATGTGTGGTTGTGTGAGTAAGCCCTTACACAAATAGTTTCTGCACTAGGTTTTCTGACACCATTTTGAACCTTAAGCCCCATGCACACAGAGAAATCTGGACTGGACTAATCAGACAGATTTCCTGGTCTGAATCTAGCATCATTCTTATCTACAATCCTGGGAGTCCTGCCTCCTTACAGCTCTACTTACAGTATGGGACAGTGAAGTCAAAGGAAGGAACTCCCAGACCCATAGATCAATATGATGCAAGGAATCCCATCTGAGTAGGTTCACACTGGAAAATTATACAAATGTGGAGTCTAGGTTGCCCCATGTAATAGGTCTGCAGGGCGCATGGTCATGTAACACACATGGGAAGAGTTTCAGCATGCACAGTTCTTAAAGGGGTTGTAATTTACCTATCTGTTCCGGTGATCACTGATGATGAAACCCCAGGTCGTATGTTCTGAAGCAGCATTCCACCACCATCCTTCTTCTATGATCTCACAGGTAATTAATTTGTGCTATGAGGGCTAGCTGACTACAGAACTATAGTAAACCCAGCCCTCATAGCACAGGTAATTAATTACATCTGATGTCAGGGGAGGAGCAGCCTGGAGGTAGAATGCTGCTTCCAATCATATGACATTGCTGGATCTATCATCAGCAAGCTCCAGATTAGCTAAGTAAGTTATAACTCCTTGGAAACCCCTTTAATACTTTATGTCCTAATTTTGACTCCAAAATTCTATCAGAAGACCTAATGCAGAAACTGATGCAAGGGCAGCCCAAGCCTAGGTGTTTTTTGTAGAAAACATAGTTTTGCATACCCTTTTAAAAACCCAATTTTCACTCTTTTTGCTCCAAATGTTGCTCAATAGAATTCTATGTAACACTACAAATATTGTTTATTGTGGCTTTTTTGATTACCTGAATTAACACACAGCCCAGATTTCCCAGTCAGGAAACTGGACTCCTAGCATTAAGGTGGTCTATGATGCTGGGAGTCCCTGCCTCCTCACAGATGCACTATATACAGTATGAGACAGTCAAACCTTGAGCAGGCAAAGACTCCCAGTATCATAGATTACTATAATGCAAGGAATTTTGTCTCCTGCTCCAGGAAAACGGACAGATGTATGGACTGGATTTTCTGATCCGAATTGCCTCATGTGTAAGGCACAATGCTTTTTGTATTGGAAACTTCTTTTCCAGTAAATCAGTTTTCAATGTAATGGCTATTAGCATACAGGTGAAAATGTATGTGTTGAATGTATAAGTCATTACTGCAGTCAGGCTAGGTTCACACAGTACTTTCTTTGCTAAACTACATGCAGTTTTTAATTGCAGTATTGAGTAGCACATTACTATACAGCTCACCTGTATGATAACCAGTACACCAGAGGTTTTCAGGATACAGGTGAGATCTATGGTAACATGTATTATACATTACTGCAATTAAAACTGCATACAGCTCTTCAGTAAAGAAGCATCATGTAAACACAGCCTTAACTGCATGCAGTTCTTCAGAAAAAAAAAAGTGCCCAGTATATCCAGCCCCAAAAACACACATTTCTAAGTTTTATTATAAGCGTTCCCAAAAACACATGAAAAATCAAGAAAAAAAGTGTAAATGAGCTACTATATTATAGGTTTCTGGCATCACAGAACAACTGATCCACAAGTATGTAAAGTTTTAAGCCATGCTCCAGTCCACATGAGTGACATTACTGATATCCCCAGCATACTCTGAATGTAAGAACTTTATCCCTATGCCCAGTATACTGCCCATCGATATGCAGTATGGGTTTCAAGGAATAAACCTATGAAGGGCAGAGAAATTTATTAGACAGAGTAATTCCCACTAGCCAGCAGCATCCTCCTCCCGTGATCAGACACACAGGGCTCTCTTACATTGTATCACTCACTGGCATATAGCTTGTTCTCCCTGTAACTGTAGCAGGCACACTGCTCAGATGAGTCTCCAGCCTGTGTCCACACTCTGGTGCCTGTCTCAGGAGCAGCTCCAGTAATTGTCACGTTTAGTAAGATCAGATGGCAGAGGGTGGAGTTAATGATTGCATTGAGGAGAGGACACAAGCCTGTTTACCTGCTGCTAGCTCTGCTCCAGCAGCCACAACATTCCTGAGCCATAGATGAGAAGATGCATCTCTGCCTGCACACATTGCACTTGCTGCTTGCCATCTAAAGGAAGCTTTGGGATTCTTTGCCTTTTGCAAGCTGCTGCTTCTTCATCCACTCCTTACATATGTTGATGCCTTTTATGTGATCGGATTTCAGCAACCTAATCCTCTTGTACCGGGGAAGAAGACTAGCATTGAGTGAGTGCACTCTTGCATTTAATAATGAAGCCCTCTCCTGCAGGCTGTGCTGGGGATGAGGGGTGCCGCTATTGCTGAGTATGGGATCTCATCCTGGCTGGTGCACACTTATCAGGGATAAGCTTTGGGTGAATTGGAAAGACCCTGAATACCTGCATTTGTATTAGCAGATTAACCATTTATGGCTACTGGGTTATTATGCTATCCTTGGAATATTTCCAGCTATAACCTCATATAAGGTAAGCCACATTGATCTGAAATGTCACAGATACACAATATTCTATCCATGTACAGGGTATGTTACTTCTTTGTGTGTAGAACATATCCTCTTTGGGAAAGTTAGGGAAAAAGTTTGCAGTTATCTGATTGAGAGTTCTGCTGTGTCCAATGTGCTTACTGTTCTGTCTATAGTAGCCTATGGGTAGGAAATGCTCCCTTTACCTAAATGGGACTGATGGCTTTATTAAGTAAATGACTGCATTGGTACATAATGACAGATATGTATGTATTGGAGTCATATGTATTTTTCAAAGGCATATCTGTTCCTGTAGCTGTTCAGCACTGTTTTATTGGTTGTGATATCAATTAGCAGATAGATACATAGAATTGCCATCAGATCTATCTATCTATCTATCTATCTATCTATCTATCTATCTATCCTTATCAAGACCCTGATGTTGTGCCTTTGCTGAGTATTCTACATTCAGGCTATAAAGGTTCTGTTTGCATTGATGGCTGTGAATATGTTTGATCTGTTGAGCTTGTGTTTGCAGCACTGCAGCCTGTTCTTCTTTATTTAATGAGTATATTTCTTCTTTTCTGCTTCTATTAGGTTGTCTGAGTGCCCTTGCTGTGGCAGCTGTACATGAGATCTCATTATCATCTCTAAAGCTTTCTTATTCTGTACACAAGGAATGCAATATCTGATTGTTGAGCTCTGCATTAAAAGCAGTTTCATATGTACTCTACAACAGCATTGGGTTTAATGAAGTGCATCATCCTAATGGCAAGTCCAGCTAATGAATGTTTCCCCTGTTGTTTTAGTGAGGTGTCAAAGGGAGGCTTCTCATAATCTGGATCAGTGCATCCATATGGAGATGCAAAGAGATTGTCCCTCAGCAGTGGCTTTTAATTTCTGTACCAGATTTAACATTCATGAAGTCGATGTGTGACACATGTTGCAGTGAAGGTCTGGACTGCAGTGAAAGGTGTTTATGGCAAGGTATCCATTCATTTGCACTATAGGATCAGGAGATCACATCTGCAGTCATCTTTGGTGATTTTGCTTTAATGTGGTCATTGAGAAATCAGCCCCTACAATATTAACATTGTGCCCTGTATCTGTTACAATGTCATAACTGCACTCCTGATAAACCTAAAACACTCCTACACGATACCAAATGTATAATGTATACTCATACACAACACTTTATTCTGTACAAACAAGCCTTATAGAGTTGCAGACCTGAATCATTACGTGCCATGGAAAGATGGACCTCAAAAATACTCTGCAACTTTTGAGATAATATGGCTTTAGAGGGGCTACCATTATCTTACTTTATAATGCCAAGTGTAAGTAAACCCTCCTAACCTTGTCTGATGTCAAAAGTGTATTCTGGCACTTACTAAGACTGTGTCATTTAATTGGCAGCTTGGAAGCCACACATGACTCACAGGTCCCCTGCATGTAGCTCCATAGCTGTTGTAACTTCAGATACTATGGTGCAACAGTGACTCAATAGTTGTTATTGTATTACTGAAATTTAGTATCAGGGCTATGTCACCGTAAGTTGACATCAGGCAAAGATCCATATCACTAGCACTTGACATCTGTGTCTAGATCATGTAACGGACAGTTGTTATTATAGTGAGTGCTGTAAAACTTGACATGTTGTATTGTGTGATTGTGCTATTTGTTTTTGTTAGTTCTTTTTATAAATGGGACATTTTGTTTGCATAAGTGAGTATCTTAAAGGGAGTCTATCAGCAGGAAAATTAAAGAGGTTGTCCAGGCAATACAGAACTGGGGTAGCAGGAGGAAGGAGAAACATTAAAAAAAAAAAAACCAAAAAAACCCATAATCCCCAGTGCTCTGGTGTCCCTCGCTGCTGGGGCTTGTTCTGGCAGAAGTCCTTGCTGCATGTGACCACTGATGTCACTTGTAAGGGACTTGGGACATCACTCCTGTCATCAGTGACGTCCCAGGTCATTTGCTGTGACCACTGATTGGCCTCAGTGGTCAGCGGTACTGGATGGTGGGGGGGGACACAGGAGAGTTGAGCATGGGGTTTTTTATGTTTCACATTCCCTGATCTCCTGCCTCAGTTCTGTATTTCATGGACAACCTGTTTAAGGCTATGTTCCTATCTGCAGCGGGTGTCCATTCAGAACAGTGCCTCAGAAATCACCAGATGAAAAAGTGCTGCAAGCCCAATCCAGCGATTTCAGTAAAAAAAATGGACACTCAACAGATTCTGTTATAATCCATGGGGTCCCATGGGCTCTGTTTGAGTCCACTTCTTTTGGCGGTCCAGTTATTGTCAATCTTTCCAAATGGACTTCCTGTAGTGGACATGAACGTAGTGTAAAAGACACACGTCATTATGTAGAGGTGTTCAGACTGAACTTAGGCTGGGGCTACATGGTGACAATGATCATGTAAATTATTTGTCATTTGTTAGTAGAGTCACATTGCGACACTGAGGATACTACAACTTGTAGTCACAAAAACGATCAGACTTTGCTCAGTTTTTTTTTTTTTTTTTTTTTTGCGACCATAAGTTGCACTAGCAACATCCTCAGTATCGCAATGCAACTCTATTCACTAACATTAGTAAAGGAGTCAAAGGAGGACATGGCAGTCCTTAATTACAGCCAAACTCGCTGTAAGCTGTAGCCTAAACTAGACCTCTCTTATGTCAGACTGCTGAGCCTACATTGAAAAATGCAATCTGTTTAGACATATGCTACCCCGAGTTGTGCAGTGGCTACAAGTGACCTGGGTTCACATCGCGAATGGCCACTCAACATTGCCTTTGTCAGTTTTACTGACATGCACTTAATGCCCCTTGGCCATGGACCTTGCTCCAGAGAGGACTGTCCTTCATTTGAAACAGAAAACAAATTCAGGAGTGAGGTTTACGGCCTCACAGCAAGACCTCACACACAAGGCAGTGACAACATGTTACTTAAAGGGGCTTTATGGGCAAATTATATTAATAAACCTAATCGTATGATAAGTCATCAATATCCTATCAGAGGGGGTCCAACATTCAGGACTTTCACCAATTAGCTGTTATCACATATGAAGAACAGAGATGAAAGCCGATAACTCTGTCTCCATATAGTGGCTGTGCTGTGGTACTGCAGCTCAGTAAAGCTACAATACGAAGAACAGAACTATGTGCTCCTAGCTCTGTTGTCCATATAGCGACTGGTGAGAACAGCTACTCAGCAGGGGTCCTACACCCAGGTCCCCCACTGATCTGATATAGATGACCCATCCTAAGGATAGTCCATAAATATCATTTGCCCTTAAAACCGCTTTAAAGTGACAATACACTTAATGACCTTTGATATTTAAACATTAAAAAAAAATCGGCACCCCACTTCTACTGCACATGTAGAAATATAAGAAGATAACACTTATAGTGCTTAATTTTATTGCTACCATTTGTTTAGTCCTCACATGCTGACCTTTCTGCATCAGTTGAATGTGGGGGTAAGGTATATTGTTATATGGATAATAATTTGGACACCCACTGTATGTTCTATAGTTTTTTGTTTTTTTTAACCAGTAGCATTTTTTTTTTTGCTCTGATCTGCAAGTTAGTGTGTATAAAGTGCTATTTATGGGGGTTTCCCTATCAAAGTAAATAAGGGTATATTACTAGGATAAGTCACCACACACTGTGAAGTAGGGGTAGACTTATAGGATCCATTGCAATTACAAGAATGTAGGGGTGAAAGTAGGAGTTCAGAGAACTGCAACACAAGTAGGTAGTGGCATTATACAGGTAAAAAAAATCCTGCACCGTGGTCCTAACTTTGTATTGATTGTGATGGTCCCCACAATTGGACTGTGATGTATTATCATAGACCAGCAGGTAGGGAAACCCTTTCTAATGACGACCTGTTAACCCTCTGGATATGTATGTGTTATGATATTGTTGTATTCCTCATAATATAACATTCTTGGTTTATGAGGAAAATGACAACTGGGTGTTAACAGAGGGGGTGTGCCCCTACACTTTCTGATACTGTCCACTCAGAGCTAACCATGTCACATTGTGTAGGGAAACAGCCCTTGATGAGAGGGAGTAATAACACCCAGCTGTCAATTTATTCATAATTGTCTAAGAGGAATAAACATTATAACACAGGGATATAAGAAAAGATGCTTTGGAATTATTTAATGGGAAATATAATAATATCATGTGGTCAGTGTTCTCGTATTTTCTGTAATCTTTTTGTGCACTGACTACTTAGAGGCAAAACAAAATTGTTCCATTTCATTCATTAAGTGGAGATAAGGGCGGACTAGTCACTTATCATGGTGACTTGTCCAGTTGTTATTAGCAAATGGTGCTTGGTCTATAGAATGTCAATAAAAAGTGATATAGGTTTTCATATATATTTGTTACAGTGATATCATTCATTATGTGGTCAATACTTGTCCCACTTTTATAATTAAGGATAAATAAACAGTTTCACCATATGGGATGTTGTTTGTGTTTCACCATGGTGTGACTCCAAGATGTTAGGCATTTCGCAGGTTATCCAGGGTGGTAATGACTCCCTACTTAAGACTCCATTCCCATGTTTGGAGCAGAGTGGGCTATTTTGGAGAAAAGGTGGGGAGTAGGAATAGAGAAGAACTTGGCGTGTGACAAGCTTGGAAGCTTTTTGGTACAGCTTCTGGGTCAAAGGATGCCATTCAGTTCTTTGAACCAACACACCTAAGGACAGTCATGAGTAAGAGGACAGAATCGACAATGGTGGGCAGTGGAAGCATATTGCTAATCTCTGTAGTCTGTAATCTTACAAACTAGGTCTTTAAGTTTCCCCATTGTTCTATACCTGTCACCTATATTCCACTGAAGCATTCCATTAGCTGTGTATGGACATCTTTCTGAGGAGTAGAATGTCCGTGTGTTTGCTTCAGGGGACTTGCAGGGGTCAGTGTCTGGGCGAATAGTGAATATTGATTTGATTTAGATTTTACTTTTGTTTTTTCACTTTGCGTTTTGGTCATTGAGAAATATAAACTATTTACACTTCTATTTATAAATGCATTCTTATTTTGCAGCATTTTTACCACATGTATCTAAACTTTTGCACAATACTATATATATTTTAAAGTTAAGGATAACTTTAAGGTTTTATACAGTAAATCTTGTTTTGCTTTTGGTCATGGGAATAAATATGTACATGATTTTCTCTATGGTTGGGTAATCATTGAGCAACATTACCATTGCTCTATATAATGATTCCAGGTTAGGAGCTCTTTCATGTGAGGGCAGAAGTATTGACTAAAATGCAATTATATATAAAAGCTGACAAGCCTCTAATTCAGTTTATCAACCATGAAATGTGGAAGAAACAGTGGGCAGAGTTATCATTATTGTCTTGACCTCAGGTGGTGGTATAAGAGAACAATGAAATTACTAGACCTCGGTTATAATTAAGGAGGACGATTTTAAGGGTCTTTGCAAGGTCATCTGTTTACACCGTTAATCATACATTAGACAATCACAGAGCGTGTTCTTGAGTTGAGGTGGGTTACCAGTAGAAAGGATGCGTGTTTAGAGAAATAATTCCTTTAACTTAAAGGGAGAACAAAATGGCAGGTTCCAGCTAATCAGAAGACCTTGTAAGCCGCCATGTAGAATCACAACTATAGCCTTGAGATAGCAACTAATGATTAGCTAAGTTGCAGTGTGTCTAAAATTGATAATGTGACAACTTATACAGTACAGACATGGTAATCCTTAGTGCTATTGTTGTAGGGACAGAGCTTATTATAGTGACTGATGGCCCATCCCTCCCATTTGTCATTGGTGATGAATTTTTGTGGAGCCCAGTAACAATTTTAAGTAAAATATGTAGAATAAATCCTTAGCATAATGTAGTATGCAGCAAATTTGAATGAATTAGTCATGAATTTATTAATTTGATATTAATTAAAATACAGGGATCATGTCCTGTAATTGATGTTCTGCCAAATTCGTGTTGATATTCAATTAAACTTCTGGTCTTTTCTGTGATAATTTGTGAACCAGAAAGGGTGATAATCTCGCACATACGCATGATATTACATATTATGGGTTCAGCCATCAAAACACTCCTCATCATTGTCCTGAACTGAACATTGGTGAGAAGGAGGGATGGTATTGAGGCTGTAATTACAGGCACTTAAAGGGGTTTTATTGGACTATATTGATTGCTGAGACCTCTTTACTTCTTACCAAGCACAGAGCTGTATATTGTATATTGGCTGTGCTTATCTTCTATGGATATGAATGGGCATTATCGTCAGACTACTTAGGAGACGTTCATATCGGAGTCTCTGATGCAGATCTGTCAGAAATTTAATGATTAAAAAAAAATGCTGCAAGACTGACTTTTCCATCCAGCAATTTCAGTTAAAAGGAATTGACTTCTGATGGACCCCATTATAGTCAATGGGGGTCCCTCGGGCTCCATTTGTGTTTTCTTTATAGAACAGATCCATTTTGTCAGTTTTTTTCCATTCTTCTGGTCCTCCAATGAACCAGAAGAATGGAGAGCAAAACAAAAATGTGAATGCAGCATAACAAAGATAATGCAATTGCTGAAGAGGCTAGAGCCTATTCATAAATGAGTCATTCCCTGTTTCAGTCAGGGCCATGAAAGAATGGACCATTTTGGCCCTTTTTCTTGGCCATTCCTCTCCACACTCGTGTGAGTGTTTCCTTGTCTAATTACGGAATGTGAGCCAAAGTGTCTGTTGTTCCATATTACAGAGCTGAAGGAACTCCTTGTAGTGCAGTACAGGCTACATGTACCCAACTACTATATTCATCAACTCTAAAGGTAAAATAATTGCAATATCAGTTCTTATGATATGCAAACTGTATAGTCTCAGAGTGACACTTTTATCTAGGTGTATAATTTATTTTTGAAGATGGCCTATATTTTTGACATCTGAAATCTTTCATTTTAACATCACAGCATAATGAATCACTATAGTATTCCTATAATGGGTTAGTATCTCCGTTCTTTGTATGTTGTACAATGATTCATTATATACATTCAATCAGTGAGTCTTTTAGATTTAAACAGGAAAAGAAAACATTTTGTGAGATTAGATTTCCATATTCCCTGTGATAATTGCTGGCCACATTGAACCAGCCTACTGTAGAGTTTTTGTATCTTACTCTGTTTGTCAGTTCTAGACTCTGCCAGGCCACCTGCTACAGCGACTGAGAGCTTTAACTTCTGGGAAATAACATTTCACACATACAACAGTTTCTCTATTCTGAATGCACAAGTCATCCAAACTGGCAAATGTAATGCAGTAGATCCCATTCACAGACCCAGAGTATAATGAAATCTAAAGGAATGGTGAACAAGAACTGCATTCATTAAAGATGAAGTCTACCCTCTTTATATAAAACATATATAAACTGTTTCATTTCCTGAATGGAAATGAAAGGGAATATGCCATAAGAAGGTAACTTGATTGATATCAACTTTTTTTATTTTTTTTTAATTTATCTTATATTGACACAAACATTAGAACACATCTTTTAGCCATTGATTTCATTCAGTGTATAAAATAAGGTCCCTACGTATGCATTCTAACTTTACAAATGTTTGTGAATGGATGATTGTAAACAGCTCACCGAATTTGAGCATGTACTGTAAAAGGATTCCATCTTTGTAACAAGAAAATAACTCTCACTGATCCTTCTCTGCTCCTGTCCGACACTTAAGCTAGGTTCACTCTAGCATTGCATCTCCTTTGTTTGAGTTCTTCAGGAGACCCAAAAAGCTGAGAGGTGGACCGCTAAAACAGCGGTTACACATGGACCATGGAGGATCCCTCTGACTATAAACTGGTACATCAGGGGTGGAGGAAAAAGTTCTCCATGCAGGACATTATCCTCCACCAATTTTTGATGGACACATTTTGAATTTCGGATGTGAACGCCTTGTTGGACTGATTTTTCTACTTCCTGCTACAGCCTTGACATAGGAAATACATGCTGAGGTAGGTTACTGATGTGGCCACTCATTAGCTGAGCAGACATTTGTTGTGTGATAGGAGG
Organism: Leptodactylus fallax; assembly: GCA_947044405.1. Classification (NCBI taxonomy): domain Eukaryota; kingdom Metazoa; phylum Chordata; class Amphibia; order Anura; family Leptodactylidae; genus Leptodactylus; species Leptodactylus fallax. Next base: position 8,719,861 of record CAMRHE010000005.1, on the reverse strand, counting down.
TATCCAGACAATGTTGGAATTGGTTTTGCGTAATTTTTTTTTTTTTTTTTTTTGTCTCAATTGCAAAAAATACATTTTAAATACTGAAAACCTTGTTAAACCTCTTATGTATAGCTACATTCGCAACCTGATTTTTTTTTTTTTTTTTTTTTAACTATTAAAGTAGTATTATTTCCCAAATCCAAGACGCAGATAAGCAACCTTATCTGCGATAGTTGGTTATCTATTACAAGTGTGTACTCTGTGCACTCTCTGGTGCATGGTTACTTTGTCTCTATCACTCTCATGGATGCCCAAAGAAGGGTTGAGCATGAAGCAAAATTTTACTACTGATTAGTTGAGATATTGGTATGTATAAAAATCTAGATAATTTCACAGGCTTATTTTTTTCTCTTTGTATACAATAAACTTTGATAGCTTTGCTGTGATACAATACCTCATTAATGAGTATCTTCTGTAGCTTGGAAACCCTACCACAAATTAACATTTTTGTAGCTTTATGCCAGTTGTCCATGTTAAAAGGAAACAGACCGGCATATGTCTTGTTAATGTACATCTGAAGGTGCATACATGTTGTAGTGTTGTTGCATCTATTTATGCTCTAGTGTATTATACATTGAATAATTTATAAATATTTCCTTTTCACAATACTGATACTCTGCTTATAAGAGTATTGTCTTATATTGTAGATGTTGACCTAGTACATGCATTATTGATTTCTGCTTGCATTAAACATAATGGTTTTGTCTTCTTTTTACTGTTTTGTATATGGTTATAGTTAAAGCAATGATAAATGTAACTAAATTGTTTTTATTGTCAGAAGTATGTAAGTTACTGATATATGCTAACAATAGCATTTATAAGTTCATGGGTTATTCTGTGCTACAGTTTTTTTTTCTTTTAAAAGGAAATAAATAAAAACCAATACATTAGTTTACTAATCGGTTTCTATTTTGAGATATATATATATATATATATATTTTTTTTTTTTTTTTTTAAATTATATTTTCTGTACATGATTATGGAGGCTACCATCTTGCCAGAGTTTCTCAACTGCTCTGTGAACAGAATTTAGTGATATGCATAACACTATAGTCATGGCCTTAGGCAGCAGTAGTTTGGAGCCGACTCACTGAAATCTATGGAAGCGTTTTCCAAACATGCTCTGTGCAGGGAGTGGGAGGAAATTATTTATTGTCAGAAATAGTGGTATGGAAGTTTCAAAAATTCTTAAATATGTTTAACATAAAAATTTGGTTTAAAAACTAGGTCACTATCTGGTAACTCATTTCCTTTAAATCTCTGTGTTAGGCTTTTGATGTCATGTTCATAGAACTTATAGGGAGGCACTGTGACTCTTAACTGCAGAGCTTTAGGTTCTTTATGTGCCACCATATGGGGATTTCCCTATTCTTCTAGGAAAAAATGATCTGATAAAAGATATTGTAGCCTTATTTTTTGTTTTCAAATTCGTACAAAATTTCAGATATAAGAATATGGAGGATGAGATGCAATGTAAGAGTATGGCCTCATAGTCTGCTCCACTCATTCTAAAAGCCCTGACTCTTCCAGGACAACCTCAGAAACCAAACCGCAAAGGAGTGGATTTTATGCAAGACCTATCCAAAAATGAGCATTTTCAGGGCTTAAATTTTCCAGTTTTGGCCATGCAGATTTTTGACAGTTATGGGCTTCAACTTGTATAATTTAGACTTTGCATGAATCCTGTAAGTAATGGATCTGTAAGTTGCTCCAGTTTTGGCCTCTGCTCTATCCTTATTTGTGACTTTACTGTAGTGTAGTAAAAAGTTTCAATTTAAATGGTCACCATTGTTTCAAGAAACTTTGCATAAATTATAATTATTAGTACAGAAGAATATTAGAAACTTTGCAATGTACCACATTAAATAAAAAAAATTGTCTTTCTGCCTTTCCTTTACTGCCCCACCACCAAAATGTCTGCAGGTCTGTTTTGTGTCCCTGCCTATTGCCCGTCTACCTTGTTGCATGAATGTTGCCTGTTCTGACCTTGGCCAGCTTATCGTACTCTGAATAGTCTTCTGATTTAATACCATGTCCTGAAATTATCTGATAGTGGCGTGTCATCTGTTGCAATTGCAGAGGCCAAAGCAACATGGAAATTTTCTGCAGCAAAATCCATATCCTTATATAGGAATAAAAGAATGAGTGCCAGAGAATCCTTTAGTTTCTACTTCTAGTTTTAGCTGAAATCTGTTGTGTTGCAACCAAGTGGGTCCACGTCTACTCTGGTAAACCTTGTTACAGTACATGGCTCCCAAACATGTCTAAAATTTGGCCCTAGTATGTGAACTAGTTAGCTACGGAAGTTTGCTATCCATCTCATAGACATCAGACACAGTGGGTCCATGGTCTGTGCAAACTGCTTAAAGAAATTGATGTGGATTCTTTGAGTTGCAACTGATTTGTTTTAAAGCTAAACCTGGGGGCAAAGTCCTAGTAAGAGATTCTGATTAATTCCGCTCCTTAATATTGTAATCTAGCTATGGAAACAGCAGGACTTAACTAAGATACATCTGTATCAAAAACCAGAGAAGTACTTCAATGTAAAAAAAAAAAAAAAAAAAAAAAAAAAGCTAATAATATTAAATAAACTTTTTTGATGTGAAGCCGAAAATGTGACAGTAGATCTGCATTACAATAGGCGATTGTTTGTGTTATTGTCCATGGGACAAAAGAAATACCAGTCAGAGAATAGCAGGGTATAGCCCTGGCAGGTACATTTGTCTGAGCTATGAAAGCCTGTTTACAATTAGTGAGGCTTCTGCTAGGGCATACAATTAAAATGTTCAGCTACCATTCCAGTGCAGAGAGACTGACAAAGGAAAATAATATAGTACTGCAGCTTCACAAAATATTTCCAATAGAAAACAATTGTTTAAATGCCACTAAATTCAGCTCCCTTGGCTCATAAAAGTTAAACCATTCATCAACAGTGTAATAAATTAATGATCACTATGACTCATAATAATCATATCATATCATGTTATGTAGGCGCTAGGTACGTCTATGCTTTATTTACATGATATGCTATTACGAACCTTCATTAAAAAGCCATTATATGTGAGAGTGTCCTGATCTTACTGCTAATAGGATTTTGTGCGTGCCCCATGAACGCTTTTATACCACCCCCAATGCCACCCTTGACCTCCAGAAAATTCTTTATGGCTTTGTTGTATTGCATATTATATCAAGATATTCATTAGGACAGAAAAGATTCAGTGGGAAGAAGTTCATTACACAATAGCAATTGTCTATTGGCAATATAATGATCAAAGTAATATAATTGATTATGCATTAAGTGCTCAATGACTCCAAGAAAAACATCAATTTATGACTTCATTATTCTTCAGAAGTGCAAGTTGCTTTGCTTTTATTTTATTAAGAAAACTGAAAGTTGTAGCCTTTATCGCATATTTATTGTGCCTTTTGCTGTAGTCATACATCACATTTATCTAACATACATAAATTTTCAATGTGCTCATCAAACATCACATTAGTAGAAATCTCTAAAGAACTGCAGCAATAATGAGGACAGTAAACATGATATGCAATTTCCAAATGTGTTTTCAGCACCTCGGACAGCTGCCTCATCTTAGCACGTTGTATTGTCAGGCTTCTAGGAGCAATGTGCTGTGTCTTAAAAGCTTTCTATGTACTTCTTCTTCTGTGTCAATTAAATATCACATGGATATTAATATTAGATTATGAATTTGTGTTTTAGATTTTCTCAACATCCCTCTAGCTGTCTGTGTTGAAGTTATGTATTACTTTGGGGCAGCATTTTTACCATGTTTTCTGATTTTTAAATCAATTTTTTTCAATGCAATTTTGATTGGTTGTCAGGATATTTCACAGTTTTTTATAATTTGTGATACCCTATGTGATCAAGTGCAAATGTATGCAAGCCTATTGCAACTTCTAAATGTATAGAGTTTATCTAGAGCTATACAGTAATGTAGCATCCATACACTACGTCGGAGACCTACTGTACCTCCAGAATTGCACCAATTTCATATAAAGACATAGAAAGGAAAATACTACTGTACAACATCCCATAGGTACCTAACAGAATAAAAGCTGTGAATGTCCCATTGGATGCCAGATTATGTACAGAATACCTGTGTAATAATGTGCTGTAGAACCCCTTCATATTGTGGTTCTGGCTTTCAGATGAGGCTTTACTCAGCTCTACAAAATCTGTATCTATATCTATTGACTTTCATCCATCCATTAATAGGATTTTACATTTTTCAGATTTAGTTGAACTAAATGATATTATTTTATGTGACTTTTATTTATACAGTGACTATGCTGTATAACTCAATAGTGTTACCTGCAGTGACCTCTATGTTCACATGGAGGAATGTGGAGCTGATTTTGAGGCAGATTCTGCCTCCTAATCTCCTCTAAAAATCCATCTGAAGGCAGATATTTTTTTCCAGCTAGCAGAAAAAAAGAGGTACCCTACCTGACACTCCCATTGAAATGAATGGGAAGCAGACTTTGGGGCAGATTTTCAGAATTGGCATCAAAATCCGCTTCAGAAATCTGTATCAAAATCCTGAAGAAGAAATTTTCTGCCTGCCAAATTCAGCATCAAATTCCTCTGTGTGAACCAGTGAAAACAAACCACACATATTAGGGCACATTGCTCATAAGAAATCTAAATCTGATAATATGATTAATTTTGGCAAATGACAAAATACACTGATACATCTCTAATACCATGTCTATCTTTGTATCTGTCTTTGTGTAACTGCATATAGCTGAGCTTTTAATTTCATGTTACATTTTGCACAGTAATAGTATTTCTATTTCTTTATCCATTCCTTCAATTATAATTTGAAAATCCATACTGCATTAAAGATCTATTTGTACCAAACTCCGCACATTTGGTTTGTTTCCCTGAGGCAGAGTAAATTATTGTCAGGTAAGACTTGAGACAGACTAGCAGAAAATTACATGAATAAGTCCACTATAAACTCCATACATCCCCTCTGTTGTGGCAGGCTTTTTTGTCAGTTATATTAATGACTCTGTCTCCAGTTGCATACAATATGCAGTGAGTGTGTGTTAATATGCAATTGTAAACTCTACCAAAAAATGTCATTCTTGTTGCATAGCAATATTGAGCTGACATATAACACAGTGTGTTGCACTGATCTTATAGCATGTTGGGCTATTAAAGGGTTGTGCCCCAAAAGACCCATATTCCCTTTCCACAGAGCTGGCAATCTCCAGCAGTAGCATAGAAGTGAATGGTGTGGTGGCCCCACACGTACACTAGAGCACTACTCAAAGAGCATTAAGAGGAACTTAAGGGTCCCCATTTCCCTGATTGCTAGCCTCCCCTACCCCCTTCCCCCCCAGTGATCAGACATTTATCCCCTATTTTGTTGATAGGGGCTAAATGGCATTTTTGGTACAATCCCTTTTAAAGTGGATATTATGCATTAAAAATTGTGTTTTCTGGGTGTTGTGTATCATGTGTAATAAGGAGTCATGTGTAAATTTTTTTTTTCTTTTTTTCTTTTTTATACAGACATATCCTTTAATCTATAGTAACCAATTAGCCCATTTCTTTCTCAAACATACATTAGATCAGACAGCTCTAGTTATTGGTTGCTATAGGTCATTGAACCTGCACATTGTGAACAAATGATGCCCTTTGTGCGCTTACAGCATAGCACATTAGTAGATCGTTTAGGTTCCAGTTCTTTATTTCGAATTGCCATGTGACTATCATTTACTATTACCTTTTGGTTTCTCTGTATGTTTAGAAAACCGCATGCTAAATCCAAGCTATTTATCTATTCAAGGTTATTATTTGATGTAGTAATGTAGTTTACTTGCTAAAGGGTTGAATGTGAAAATCTGTATATGGCAGTATATGATGATTGACAGATTATTTTCCTTCCCTTTATGATTGCAATAAATCTGTTAGATGGGGAAACTCAGGCATACTTATGTGGTTATAGATAAACAAGTGCATAGTAATATGTAATCAGTATCTTTCCAGCATAGCCTACACCAATATCTGATTCTCAATCAATGATCTAAAGGTACATGGATCAATTGTTTGCACCATACCTTTTTTCAGAGAGATGGTATATTGTACCTACTGTGCTCATTATTCATGTCTAATACACAACACAATTTTCTACAGCCAACTACGCTAATAGTTTTGCACAGTAACCACTGTTTATATTCTTGCCTATACTTTTAAGGGTCCAGGAAATTGATATGAGTTATTTGGGGTAATCTGTGTATTTGAAAGTTGGTTTTGGCTATGTGGGTATACACTTAAATGAATGAGCCTGGATGACAAAATGGACAGGAATATGGTTCTCTCAGTTTTGCAGTCTAGGCTCACTGCCCCCACAGAGAACTATCAAAACCACAGATGTATGTGTAGGACTGAAGAAATAAGTGGATCAATTAGCGATCTATTAAAAAAACTGATTAAAAAAATATGGTTGTGGGAATGAGACCAGACAGGTTTAATTGCCAAGATTTTTGACCACAACATGGTGATTTGTACAGATGTGTCCACCCTTACCTTAGCTCAAATTAGATTAAGGACTCCAATTTCTACTTATGCCAATTCAATACTTTAACACATGTAGGACAGACATATCTCTCAAATTATAAACTGTGTTTTCTGAAAAGCTGGATATCCCATGACACATACACATACAGTATCTAGACATTTCATGACAAGGGGGAAAGTAAGAGGACACATCTGTAAGTACACTAAGCGTAGATTCACATGGAGAAATTTGGAGATAATTTTGATGTGGATTGTACCTCAAAACCAGCTCCAAATTCTGTCCTGAATCTGGCTAATTTTGTATTCAGTGAGAGGCAGAGCCCTCCTTGAAGAGAATGAGATATGGGGTTATTGAAAAGTTTCCCTACATTTCCAGGTTTTGAACAGAAGTTTTTATTAAGTGATTTTACAGACAGATTTGTTGCCTTGCAAAAGTTTGCAAAAACTTCTTTGTTGTTTTCTTTATCGGTTCAAACAATCATTCATGTCTAAGTAGAGGTTAAAATATGCAAGGCTGAGGAACGTTCTAAAGATGTTTTGGTAAATGCTGGTACTACTGATGATCTTCACTCACTATGAGAATGCAAAGCAAGCGATTTTACTCCAAAGATTCTTTGTAGAAACATCTATAAAAATCTGCATATGCATTTGCAAACCAAATTGGACCAACTTTACTCATCTTAAATTATAATCCCAAGTGGTGCCTATTACAAGCTTCTAAAGATTCCATTTATTGCAGAGAACACAGGCAGAAGAATGCAATAAAAGAGGAGCTGAAATAGGGAAATGTAAAATTTATGGCTTATTTTTCTCATGATTTTTGTGTCAAGCAGAAAGTATTTGTTCAAGTGTGCTTATTAAAATAATTTCTTTAAAGAGCTGAACATACAGTACTTGGCACATTCTTGCCTATAACTCCACCACTACTTGGCAACAGGGGTACGGACATGTGAACTGGACCACAATAGTTTTACTGCTAGTTTGCATGAAAATGGTAATTTTTGAGCGTGTTCTGAGCGGTATCAGATCCAGTTGTAGGTGAGTGCAACCTGTAGATATCTGTGCCAAAATATACAAATATTTTACATTGAAATCCTTGTCTATCTTCATGCTCTTGGCACATTAGACATGTTTGTAATAATTTTACAGTAGGGAGATGCCTTTCATGTTAGACTGTGTTCACATCTACCTTGGGGCTCTATTCAAGTGATCCCTTTTGGTCAATGAATAAGAATTCTACTTCCTGTCACCAAACCTTCCTATCATTGTGTATTTGGAGGAGCTAAGTGGTAATTGCAATATATGCATAATTAGAGCTTTTTTATAGATACCCTAATATATACAGGTCATGAATACAAATACTTTGAATACATAAGAATATGCTACCATAAGAATATACATAGTATAAGAGTGTAAAAGCTGCAAACTACTCTCAATTCTATCCCCAATGGTTTCTTTTTTTTAAACTCAGCATTATTCTATATAAGGCTGTCGCTGCTATGTAGCATTAATTCTAACCACATTAAAGTTATACCTACTAACTGATAGTTATCTTAGTCAATCTGTTTCATTTATTTAGCCTCTAAAAGAGATAAAAATGAGAAATGTGTCCTTTAGCTTAGGAACGAAGCAACTTTATGAAACCGTTACTGGTGATGCTAAATCTAGCTCTTGAGAAGTCTCACTGCTACTTAAAATATTGTTCAGCAAGAGAGCATGACAGTTCAACCTCCTACTTAATACAGCCACAACTCTGGCCACCTCATTTCAGGAGGTTTATTTTTCGTCTCCCTATGCAGGCAAAGACCTCTGGATCACTACTAGCTGAGAGCCACATTGCATAGGGATTTGCAGGAATTGACATTTGTACTCTCCCAAAGACACTTTTACTTAATCTGGCTGCTGCCATTGTACATGCTGAATAGAAGCGAACAATAAGTAAAAATATAACCTGTTTTACACTTTGCACGGGAAAATAAATGGGCTATAAACAATGAAGTAGTTGCATGCTTTGAACATCCCACATTTGTAAGCCCTCCTGGGTTATACAGATGAAGGAGGAGGACCCCTGTTTGAACTGGAGACCTAAATAGAGAGTTGGTGTTTTTAAGCATGGTAAGCACATCCTATTCATTTTATGGTCCCATTTAAGATTGCAAACCTCTCCGAAGTTTCTCTTGTGGAAAGAAAGTGATTGAGCAAAAAGCAATTGTCCAAACTGTAGATGCGCTCAGAACAGGAATGAATATGTGGCATGGATTTAAGTCATTCTACATCACACGACTTATTAACTGGATATCCTTTTATTATCTATCTACTGAATAGGAGATAGGCTAATGAACTTACCTCATGTCCTTCATTTCCTCTATCTTCAAGACTACAGCCAGGAGGAGGTGAATGAAGTAGTGCCACTTTATTCAAAGTTCATGCCACCGATAAGGCTGATCTCTGCTTTTTCCTTGAGCCTGTTCCTAGTCCCATCCAAGGTCTTCTCCTAGTTCCTGCTCTTGGTTTCACCTGGTTCCATGCAAGGCCTACTATAGTGTCCCATGTTTCATCTGTGGTCCACTTCTGGCACTTGTGTCTGGAATAAATAAATCTGTTAGACAGGGAAACTCAGGGATACCTATGTGGTTATAGATAAGTGAATAGTAATATGTGATCAGTATCTTTCCAGCATAGCCTACATCAATAACTGATTCTCAATCGGTGATGTAAAGGAACGTGGATCAATTGTTTACACTCCATACCTTATTTCAGAGAAATGGTATACTGTATGTACTGCGCTCATTATTCGTGTCTATCTTGTCCAATGCACAACACAATTTTCTTTCACCTTTCCTAGCCTTCTCTCTGAGTTCTGAAATTCGTGGACACCTCTTTTTAAGATAGGTTAGAGTTTGAGACACAAATTCTAAAGATGAAATACAAACGTGTCTACCCTTACCTTTGCTCAAATTTGGTTAAGATCTTCTATTTTTCACTAAACAAATTAAATACAGTATGACAATGTGCTAACAGTGCCATAGACTAAAAATGACATCGCAACCACTGGGTTGCCACCTGCATAAGACATTTTTGTGACAAAGTATCTCAAAATCGTGTCAAGACTGCTTATCTTGCTCCACCCATCTGGTGATATGTTTAGTTAAGAGTAAAGGTAAGGAAGGACACATCTGAGTATTTTCACAAAGAGTACCAGAGGCGTTTTGAAATTCTGCTTTGACATAGCAGCTCATGCCATCTCTGAGGGCCTAATTTTATATGTTCAGAATCACTGAACACACACACACAAATTACATCTTCCCTTGAATGTTGAACTGGCCCCTTAGAGATGCCCATCTGTATGCTCCAAGCATGAATTTTACAACACAAAGCATGTCTTACAAAGTGTGTTTAGGAAACTTATCTGTCCTTCTTTCATGTTAAAATGAAATACAATATTCCTTATAGGATGGTGCTTTTGGCTCAGTCTTTTTCCATAATATTCTATCCATCACATAAACATTTCAGCGACAGAATCTTATTTTCATCTTTTGTAGCTCCTGTTCAAAACTATAGTGTTCTTTGATCATACTCAGAAAATATTTAACAAGTCTGTATAACTGGGGCTTCATCAACTTTTGTACTGGGGCTTTTTCTGCCGAACAGCTGGGAAAGAAAAGGCAAAGGCTACCTGAGAACATCAAGGTGTAGCAATAGCAGCCCTAAACATACATTTATTCATTTGTCTTAAAGGGGTGTTAGGTGAGCAGCATACAGGGGTAATCTAACAAAGCACTACATGTGCTCTGCTTCCAGTGTACGCTTTACTAAAATTTGTGTTAGTCGATCCATTGTGATTTTTTTATTTCATTTAATTAGGGGTATTTTCCACAAGTTAAGCAGCTTTTCTTTAAAAAAAAAAAAATTCCAATCACAAAATGATATGCTATCTTATTTTGTGTCTGTGTGGCCACCCAGTGGGAGAGGAATGAATAGCAACATCTAATTAATTGTTAGACTGTCCATAATATTGTGTTGAATTGGTTTCGTGGTAATTTGGAGTCCTTAACCAAAGAGTCAACATGGACTAATCTGTACCATGTGTTTATGCTTCGGGCTACATATAATATGATTTTGGACTGGAATGGACTATATCTTTCTACAGTCTCTGCTCTGTACTGTTGTAAGTGTGACTTGAATTAATAATGTTGTAAATCATTGGTAAACTTTATTTCGGTTTCTCCACATGCTTTTGTAACACTTATTATGACAAAGTTGGACTTCAAGGCCTGATAAATAACTTGGCACTCAGACATCTCACTCCTACCCACTATCAGTCCATGTTACATAATACATGCTGTACCTAATTCCTAGGATGAAATTACATTAGTTTACAGAACTGGTAATATTTTTAATTTTATACATGTACTGATGGGTGCTGCAACGTGAAAAGAACTACAGAGCAAATGTTCTCGGGGAGATTATGGTGCCTCACAAAGGCATCATACAGCAATACAAGGAGTGCCCAAGGGTATGTAACACTGCTTGTATGCACCCTTCAAAAAATTCTATGCCTTGAATATTCTGTCCACACTCTCAATCTCAGCACGAAAGGATATAAGTCCCTTCCTGTGCCTTGATTCTCAGACTTCTTAGTTTCTTCTTTGAGCAATGTGAGACTAGTCAACATAATCCTATGTGTGCTATACTTACTTTCCGTTGTATGTTATACAAAGAGAAGTTTTTTTGGTGCATGTATAAAAAAAAAAAAGATTGAATTTATTTAAATAAAAATAAGTTTTTATTTTGGCCAAATTAATTGATGTGCAATAAGAGGAGGACATTCAAGGACAGCATGCAGCCTACCCTTTTCTTTCAAAGCCACTAGACTTCAAATCCTTCAATCTTTTAGCAGCTCAGAAAAAAAAAAGACAAAAGGATAAACACTTATCTATGTCAGTAATCTGTGAAACTCTTTGGTAAACAAGTTTAAACTCTAGACTACATGTCTGGAAAATATGGTATTTTGGAAGGTTGTCAAAAGCAAATAGACACTGTAATAAATGATTCTGATTTATGAATGCAATTACAGTTTTGTTTTTTTGTTTTTTTTACATGGATACTTTAATGTCACCAATTGCATTTAGTGATTTATGTAAAGTAGACTGCCTGATAAGCTACTTAAGTAGATAAAGTACGTCAATTGAAACAGAGCACTATTTACTAATATTAACTATTTATGAAATATTATAATTGGTGTTCAGGGAAAACAAATAATAACAATAATAATAAATACATGGTATAAGAAAATAAGGCTTGGTTCAAGGAAGACTTTTCTCTCCTCATTTTTTCGGGCGGAAACCCGGTGAACCCCATTATAGCCTATGGGGCTATAGCCTTTCCACGAGTAACTGCTTTTTAAGCAGATTGGGTGTCCATTTTTCAGGTCCCCAAGTGGACACGAAGACCGGAAACCCAAGCAAAGGTATGGACCTAGAGTAAACAGTGTTACTCGTTTCAACTGATTTTTCCCATTGCTCCATTCTGACAGCCCCATCCTGAGTGCTCGCTTACTCTCATGTATCATCCCGACCTTCAGGAGAGGCATCCTAAGCCAGTCAATGATTACAGCAGTGACCACCTCTGCTAGTGCTTGACTGCGGATACATTTTCGTTGTGTCTTGTCATCATGCATGTAGCAGAGAGCAGAAGGTTGATGAGAAATTGGAGGAGGTAAGTAGCATGGCAATTTTTCTTGTCTAGTTTCCTGCTGATCAGTATTTTAATATAATTTGTGTGAATAAGGATGTAGTTTTACCTTCAAACTTACTTTTATCACAGACTTCTGGCTAAAAATAGTTCACCAAAAACTGTATAAAATGGAATGTGTGAATCCACGCTTATTCCTGGGGACTTCATACTTTTTACTACTGAATTTTTAAAGTACATTAAAGTCTGACCTAAACACTCTGACTCACATTTATTAATCGGTTTCTGTTATCCTTTGGAATAAACTGTGCCTTTAAAAGTTGCAAATACAGACGCAACCCTTATCCCAATAACCCTCTCAAAGATTTTTTTCACCATAATCCAACAAACCCTTTCCAGATTTATTTGGGCCTCCAAACCTCCTAGAATTGCTTGGTTTGTCATGCTGAGGGCCAAACAGAGGGGTGGCTAGCCATCCCAGACTGCTTGCACTATTACCTGGCTGCGGTTGCTGGCCTGGCACCACTCCACCCGCACAAAACTCTGGGTTGCCCTAGAGGAGACTTTAAGCCCTCACCCACTCACAACTCTCCCATGGCTGTCTAAATTCCACTGGTGGGATAGGGCCACCCTAGACCTCCCGTTGGTGGCTCACCACGTTCTTGGTACCTGTAGAATATACTGTGCTATCGCTCTCCCTGTTCATGAACGATGGCATATTGACACCTATCTTGGGGAATCCAGACTTCCAGGCCGCTCTCCATATCCCCTTTCTCTCTCACATCTTTTAACTGTACACCTCTATGTTTTCTTCAAGTCCAATCACTGACCTCCCTGTGTCGCCATCTCCCGAGGGCAGGAACCCCTCCCCTTCATTGTTAATACCTTCAATTGCACTACCTATACAAATCCCTGAAGTTAATCCGTAACCTCTACAGGATCCTCATACCATTCAAACGCCTCTGTATATCTAAAACTATGCTACCAAACCCCATATCTCTCACATACAAGCTGTTCCTAGATGTCACAGGAAAACAATTACCAGTATACACAACTGGTTGGGAGAGGGAACTTGGGGTCTCATTTCCCCCTGATGTGTGGCACTCTGCTTTTAAATCCTGTCACAAATTCTCCATATCACGCTAAGCTCAAGAAACCAACATGACCTTTATCCAGCAACCTCTGATCACTGCTGGTGATGTAATGCGGACAGGGGTGTGATGCTGCACATTTGGTGGCAATGCCCCCCCCCCCCTGCTTCTTCTGGGCAGGAGTGTGCAACTTCATTAAGATGATCACTGGGGTTGTCGGATGATGATCTGGCCCCACTCCTTCTTTCTATTTTCCCACACAAGATTCAAAAACCCATGTGTAGGTTGATTGGTTTCCTGTTGGTGGCTGCTTGATCTGTCATACCAAGGCTATGGAAGTCTTCCGGACCTCCTGCTATGGCATCCTGGCTACAGGAGGTTTTGCACATCCATCGCATGGAGAATCTGTTCGCCGAACTCAAACATGATAATAGTTCACATCAAAAAGTGTGGCTTCTTTGGAATACCTTCTATTACTCTAATGATTTTCAGTTCTACTTCTCCGCTCCCTCTCCCTAACTCTCTTCCTCCTTCCACATCTGCTCAACCCTTCACCCCTCTGCTTGATACTCGTCCTTTTTCCCTCCCAGTGTTGTTCATTCTCTGTTTACTACCTGGGGACCATTTGGAATCAACATAGCATCATTTGTTTGTTCAATTATTTTATTTTATGTATTTGATGCTCTGCTGCGACTTAGCTTATTTGCTACTGTCCTCCCTTTTTGTCCTTTTACTCTCTCCCAGTTAATTTTCTTTTCTCCTCCAGTCCCTACTTTCACTCCCCTCCCCCCTCCATCACTGTTTTATTTAACTTGTGACTATATATGTATTTTTCCTTATTGTAAAAATAATAAAAACTTTTTTCATGAGAAAAAAAGTTAGCAAATAATGGCACACAGCAAATTTGTATACACAATGATGACTTTTTTCAGTACTTGACAAATTTGAAAAGTACTGATATAAAAAATGGATATGGTCATCAAGGAGTGAGCACGATCTCCAAATTTTAGACAAATTATTAACAAGAAAGTCAAAAAGTGCTGCAAATGTTGACCCAAATTTATGTCTGATCACAGCAGACAGATTTAATTTTCTGACTTTCAGATAGTCTGAAATGCACCAAATTTATTAGGAGTAATACACCAGTCTGAGAAATATGGACATGTGTGTGAATCAAGCCATAAAGTAGGATTTTGTTTATCTCAAGTACATAATGACATATTTATTAATGCTGTCTTAAATGTAGACAGGTTAGAACTAGACTAGATGTGCCAAATTTATCACCTTGGTTCTGGCTGTAATAGAGATTTCATAAATCTAAAAAACACTTGTTTTAACTTTATTCCACTTTTTAGTTGGCTTACTGGCTTGCAATAAAAGTTTGCCAAAAATATTGGTTTTGAAACCATGCCTTTCTGCAAAACAACACTTTTACCGCTATTAAGCCATGCCCACCTGTGTAGCGAAGCAAAAAAGTGTCTAAACTCACATAATAAACTTGGTGTAATGTGTGTATACCAGTTTTGTGATGCAATCTGAGCCAGAATTTCTGCATATGTAGGTTGGTAAATCTGCTTCATTGTTTCAGGAAGGTGAGCAACCACCCTATGTGTTAGATTGATATAAATAACCTAGAATTGTAAAGCTTTATTTTTTATTTTATTTTTGAGTAGTTTGAGATATACCTCTGAACTGTAGATCTTTATATTACGCAATGAAACTTTTTATGTGCTAGCTTGGACATAGAATTGTGAAACAGCCGCCTCATGACTGTTTTAGTGCACCTGTTCCTTTTTTTTGTGAAATTCCAATTGGTAAATCATAAAAACTTGCGAGCCTTGCCCAATTATGTTAGCTGGGTTGAGTCTCCTGCCAGGGAATGTGAATGTGCAGCAAGTGAAATATACAATGTGTCATGTCAAACATTGTACCAATATTCTCTGTATGCTGCTTGTATCTGTCCTTGATATCGAGGAGATTAAAAAGGAAACCCTGTATTGAAAAAGTTTGTCCACAATAGTCATAGCTAGAAAATAGTTAACTAAGCACTTACACAAGCATAGAATTACAATACTTTTGTTCTTTTTTTTGAAACTTTTTGAAGTGTCTCTAGTCCATAAGCTCTTTTTAATAGGAATTTACATAATTTCCATGCCTTTGTTAGGTACAGTAATTTGTGTTCAACTTGGGTTAGTTTGATAGCCTGAAATCAACCACTTCAAAATGTATTAATGTTCTCATTTACTATTTATAAGTAATGATGGCAATATGCAAACTTTAACAAAATAATGAGGCGATGAAGAGACTCTGTCATAAATCTGCTTATTTATAGTTCCTGTAATTTACAGTATTCATTAGTCATGGCATAGATTGCATAGACACTTCAAAGAGACCAGTTGCTATGTAAACTTAACTGCCCAAATAATATGAAAGTAGAGAAGATCATGAAAAAGATGAAATATATACTGTTTTGTTCTCGCATAACATTATAATCAGTATCTAGGATAAAACATGTTTTGTGTAAAGATGGAATGGAGTACTATTATCCGCAGCATTATTTTTCTAATGTTCTATGATGCTATGATACTTGGACTTATCACTACATGGCACTGAGCAGGACTTTAATGTCTTTGACAATGACTACTGTATGCTCCTCATACCTCAATGACCGCATAATAATGATGAAATTAGGTCAGTTTATGTCATAGTCACTTGGCTAATACAACTCTGCTCTCTAAAATTACAACTCATTTAGATTTGCAGGCTATATTAATACAAACAGGGTTACCGCTCTGTGTGCTGTTTGCTCTAGAGAAGAAAGAGTTAAAGCAATTTACTAATAAGACCAATAACCCCAAGAACCACTATATATGTCTAGGCTGTTAGACACACATTATGGCTAACTGCATGCATTCAAAACCCTGTTCACCCTCCATGGTCAATGGCAGCATCATTTTGATGGTAAATGTGTGGCTATTGGTAGCCATGGCTGAATGGGGTTTCAACTGTGTGTGGTTGTTGCAATGTGTGTACCCTGTGTGTGTTATGCCTAAGATCACTATCACCAGGCCTGGTTGGTGCATGCCCCTAGCCAAAAGGTAGGATCCCCACCCTAGTAATGGTGGAGATGTCAAGGAGCATGGCATGGTGGGGAAGATTTTCTAATCATTTTTTCACATTTAAACAGTGTAAATTTGGACTAGACAGTTGAAAGATGGACGATATTTTTCAAAGAGGTTTACGCTGGATGATCATTTGGTGCATCTTGAATACTTTTAACTTTTTATATTTATCTATTGGTTGGCTTATTTGATATCTGGAGACATGCCCCCTGTCCGATGTAGACAAACGAAACCCAAAAAGTGTCTAAATGCATAATAAGTACGATACAAAGATGTACAATATGTTAGTGCTGGTTCAAATTAAGGCGCAACTGTGATGCATTTAGTTAAGTATCAACCAGTGTGTTTTTTTTTTTTTTTTTTTTTTAAATACATTGATGCCATTATTATCTATGGTAAATTGCCTATAAAACTGGTGACACACATAGTTTTGTTGCTTTTTTTGCTGCAGTTTGAGTCAAGGTCCCTCAACAGTACCAATTTTCATGAACCTAATTCCATGAAAAACTATGGTGTTTGTCATTGACTCCCATTGAAATGGCAGCCAACAACGGATGGCTCTTTTGCGAACAGCCATAGTACAACTGCTTTAATACTCATGAATGTCTATGGGTCTATTCCCATAGTTCTATGTCCATCGAATCGGACAAATATAGAACATGTCTGTTTTTCACAGCCATAAAACAAAAAACTATCATTCAATTAAAATGTGACTAGAACCATAGACATTCATGGTTCTTAAAATGTCTGTTCTCCACTGTTGTGTGCCTTCCTTTTTATTCCCCATTCCTTATTAACCCACTTCTGATCCACTGCACTGGCTAAAAAAAAAAAAAAAAAAAAACACCAAAAACTCTGTGTGTCTCTCCAGCTTAAAGTTGGTCTATGATTAACCTACAGTGCATTTGGCAGTGAGATTCCAGCAACATAACTGCTGCAAACAGAACATTTTGTTATTTCAGGCAAGCAGTAACTTGAGTGGAGAGGGTTTCCTTACACATCAGATGATGCACTCGCTGCACAGTGAACAAGCTTGTAAAG
Organism: Leptodactylus fallax; assembly: GCA_947044405.1. NCBI lineage: Eukaryota > Metazoa > Chordata > Amphibia > Anura > Leptodactylidae > Leptodactylus > Leptodactylus fallax. The sequence goes on along the minus strand of CAMRHE010000005.1, from coordinate 8,702,321 downwards.
CAGATGTGTATTTCACATTTAGTTCCAAAACAGTGACTGGCTGTTACATATGATTACCTGTTTCTGACTATGCAGCACTTTTCTCAAGTGCTATTATAGTTCAGGGGGGAAACAAGGCTTATTCAATCAGACTCATGTAGATAGGGTTTTTTTTCAGCAGCATCTCACACAAAGCAATGTCTTTTTTTTTTTTTGTCTTTTTTTTCCCCTGTTTTTTAGATGTTTATTTATGAGGATTGTGTAACTTTCAGGGACATTGAGTTTTAGCAGTACTCCTTATTACTGATGGCAAGTAAACTCATTAGTATTATTTAATATTCCTTATTAATACAGGGCTTATGTATTCCTATGTGCTGTGTATGGGTGGGTTCACACTATGTCTGTTGCTTTCATCTGTCACAGGATTGTGTAACAGAAATTAAATGACAGCTACAGATGGAGCTCCCTGCTATCTAATGTTCATCTGCATTCACCCCAATGTCAAAAATATAATGGAAGCTTAAAATGAAAAAAGTCAATATACATCATTTACAGGAATAATAACAGAGGAACAGAAAAACACATATGTGCAAGAAAGGATGCTCTAAAACTGTTACTTAAAGGGGTATTCCCATGTACATAAACATTTTTAAATTTGTAGATAATTAAAAGTTAAACATTTTTGCAAATATACGTAATTTAACATTTTGCAGAGTTTTATAGATTTTCTCTAAATATCTTGTGGTCACAAGTTGTCTTGATCGGTTGCCAGTGGATACCACCATCAATGCAGGACCTTTCTAAGGTCAGAAAATCAGCCATGATTTCCTTATAGTGGCTGGGATATCTTCTGATACATGTAGTGTCCCTGCCTGATAACCCAGCTACAATAAGAAAATCATAGCTGGGTTCCTAACAAGTCCCAGACCATAGAAAGTTTCTGCATTAGTGGTCGTATCCATTGGCAACTGATCAAGACAACAGACTGTCACCACTAAGATAGTAAGAGAAAATCTTTAAAACTCTGCAGAATTTTTAACTACTTATATTTGCAAAAATGTTTAACTTTTAATTATCTACAAATATAGATATGATTATGTTCATGGGAATACCCCTTTAAGGGAGAGTGCAGATATTTACTGTAACAGACAAGTCTGTAGAATTGACGAGTTGGCTTTAAAGGATGGTTTCCACTGACAACAGTAGTTTAGGGAATTAATATTCCACAATTCCATGATCTAATTGCTTTAGTCGACTTATTCTCCATATTCCCTCTAGATCAGTTCTGAAGTCCACACTCTAATACCGCCTTTGTGCACATTGCAATACATTTTCTCACATTTTCCTAAGTTATTCCTATTTTAAGTCGCAAAGTTTAAAGAAAATACATGATACATGAATAATTCTTGCTGGGAGATTAGAGACGGATAAAAGATTGAATAGAAAGTGGTCAAAGTCAAGATAAGGTTTTGAAGGTCAAAGAGGGGTTTTACTAGATAAGCAAAGAAGCCAAAGGTGAAGAAGATCACATCCTCCAAAGATATGCTAATAAAAGGGAAGGAGATGTAAGGGTGTCTCAGTCCTTTTGATGACCAGAAGAGCAGTTAAGAAAATTAATAGGTGAAGTAGCTGTTACAAGGAAGTCATCCATGTGAGAATTTGGTAGGTCTATTCAGTACCAGAAATGTATTATCTACTGCGCCAACATAAAGGAAAATTATATATTATGTGGGCTAAAAAATCACAAATGCATAGAAGGTATCACCTGATTTCTTCACTCTTCCACTACTTTCTATGGCTAACACGGTACAACATTATACTACTAACAAATGCATAGAATCATGCTGAATAATGCAACCTTTAAAACCTGCACACTGTTTTAATATACGTTATGGCCTAATTTCACCCCCACAGTCTGCCTAAACAAACCTTTTTATATTCGTTTAAGTTCCATAGTGATATAAGTTTGTGAACCGAGAGCAAGGCAGGTGGTTTGGTCTCCGCAACCAGAAATGAACGCACACGCGGTAGTTCAAGAAAAGAATATATATTTACTATAAGTTAATAAAGGCTATTTGAAGGTAAAATGACAGGGATAAAGACAAGCAAAATATACAATATAGCATGAACAATTTCAAGGCAAATTCTGCAATGGTTTCTACTTTTACTCTGTCCAATTCTGCAGTATGGACACTGAATGAACAATATACTCAAAACTATCCCTAACTGACCCTGACATCACATTTGGGTGCACCCCCTTTTCCCCAGTGGTCCAGGTGGACCGCTTACAGTCTGTAGAAGCGCGCGGTGGGGCCCAAAGTCGTTCCTTTCTTTTATAGTGAAACGTCCTCTCCTCACTGTTATCAGGATCTTGGGAGAAATGAACTCCTCTTTAACAGGGAAACCCAATGAATGCAATGTAATCCAACAGCAGATTCCACTCAGCACACTGACAGTCCTGCCGAATCCATACACTGAGCTGGGATGTAAGCCGGGGTTTAGCAGGTGCTGTCCAGTACATCAACAGCATTGCGAGTCTCTATTTGTGGTATCCATATACACAGTCACAATGTCAGTCTCACTGATCAGCCATTGAGCACAGTTCCTTTCACGTGGACTCACTAGTCCTGTTGTCTCTTTACACTCTGTTTGTCTCTGGACCAAGATACAGCTTAGCTGTACAGAAAAATATCCACACCAGTTCAATACAACACTTGCTAAGATGGCTGCTGCTCTCTGTCTCGTCACTTCCTGCTTCTCTGCTCACATTCTGTCTGCAGAACAGGCAAGCTGACATAAAAGGGGGGGAAGTCACTCCAGCATCATGTCACAATTACAATGGCTGCTGTCTTAAAGGAACAGAATCACAGAAATACATTCAACATTAACAGTTTATACAGACAAATGAAGCTTAGGACAACATTGGCTGTCTCTTACATATTCCCCCCCACTTTAAGATTGGCAGTCCCTGCCTATGACTGTATATCCAGAGGGTTGTACTTTTATGCACAGGGTGGTAGTATACCGATGTATGGCAGGCCAAACAAACTCATCCTGCGCATACCGAACAGGGGGAATACCAGCATTTGGCCTAGTGGTCCGTCTGAGGACCGGTGGTATATTATGGGGTGCTGCAGCTATGGGTTGAGAAGGACCAGCGGATTCCGCACCAGAGGGGGCACAGGCCGGAGATACAGTAGTCACAGGTGGAACATCCCCAGGAGCAGGGATCGGCCAACAATCATCCTCCTCGTCTGAGGCCCATTCCGCACCTCCATTCTCTGACTGTGGGAGCTCATTCACATTGGCAAGCCCATCATGATTTGTCCCTTCAGAATGACACAGGCGCAACATATTTCGGTGAAGTACTCGAACACAATCAGTTCCTTCTTTCTGGACCTGGTACACTGGCCCATTCGCATACTTGCGGCCAACAACACGATACGGCAAAGCCTCCCATCGGCTTTCCAATTTCCCTTGGGGTTTCTTGACACGAACTAGCACCAGGTCGCCTGGTTGCAATGGTGCTTCTTGCACTGGGGTCTTATCAGGATGGGGATGTTCTTGCAGGCGCTGCCGCACCAATCGATGGATCGTCTCAAGTCTCTGCCGGTGCGCCCGCACCCAAGAGGTTGGATCCCTCGGAGGGAACCCATCCACATCATCCAACTGTAATTCTCCTACACTTCGCCCAGACCGCCCAAAGAGAAGTGTATAAGGAGAGTACCCCGTTGTAGAATGGACCTGATTGTTATAGGCCCACACCATTTCAGACAAGAACTGAGGCCACTGTAACTTCTTGTCTTCCTCCAGAGTCCGCAGCATCTGTAGCAGAGTTCTGTTGAATCTTTCACAGGCCCCATTTCCCTGAGGGTGGTATGGAGTCGTGTGCGACTTCTTTATCCCGTAGATACGTTGAACTTCTTTCATTACGTGTCCCTCAAAGCAGGCACCCTGGTCGGAGTGGATGCGTTTAGGGCACCCATATACTCGAATGAAATCTTGGCACAGAGCACGAGCTGCTGACTCAGCTGTCTGGTCCTTGGTGGCGGTTACCACCGCAAATTTGGTGAAGTGATCCACCATTACGAGGCAATATTGGTGTCCGCTATTGGATGGGCCCACCATTAGATAGTCTATCATGACGATTTCTAAAGGTTCCTGGGTCACGATGGTTTGCAGGGGAGCTCTCTGTTCTATTGCCTTATGGATCTCACAAGTTCGACAGCTGCGGCATACTTCTTCGACCATTTGACGAAGACCAGGGCAGTAAATCAGTCGCTGTAACCAACGAAAGGTCTTCTCATGACCAAAATGTCCATTCTTATTATGAGCCTCAACTGCCAACGAGCGAGCCAGTTCACTAGGCACCACAATTTGGTATCGAATGTCGATCTCAGAAGGTAAATAGACCTTTCGGCATAGCACTCCATTTTTCATCTCCAACTTTTCCCACTGACTCAGAACAGATAATATCTCACGTGTCAGTCGTTCTCTTTCCTCTCTACAGGGCTTCTGGCCTTTCTCAACACACTTGATCATCTGTGCCAGCCCCTCATGGGTCTGTTGTATCTGTGCCCATTCCTGTCGTGAGGGACCAAAGAAAGGAGCCGTTTCAGTCCCCTCCAACTCAAATTGATTAGCGGCGGCCAAGGCCTGTGAAAATCTGCTGAAGTCGGGCACCTCCACATGCTCCAACTCATGATCCACGTCTACTGTGGGGGTCTGGGCGGTTACCCTAGAAAGCCCGTCAGCATTCTGGTTCTCTGTCTTGGACCGATACTTAATGCGGTAATTGAACTTAGTCATTCGGGCTATCCACCTCTGCTCTAACGCCCCGAGCTTGGCATTTTCCAGGTGAGCTAGTGGGTTGTTGTCAGTCAGTACTAAAACTTCAGCACCGGTCAAATATTCAGAGAATTTCTCGGTCATGGCCCATACCAGTGCCAACAGCTCCAACTTAAATGAACTATAATTCTCGGGGTTTCTTTCAGAATCTCTCAAAGACCGGCTGCCATACGCTATGACCCTCTCCTGGCCATCCTGAAGCTGGGAAAGCACTGCTCCAAGACCATACAGGCTTGCATCCGTATACAGCTGGAACGGCAAGTGGTAATCAGCATATGCCAAGATTGGGGCTGTTGTCAGTGCATCCTTTAATGCCTGGAAGGCTTGTTCCTGTTCAGGTCCCCACTTCACGGACCGGTTCTTTGGACCACCGGATGTGCCTCGTAGGAGAGCATTAAGTGGTGCTGCTACCTTGGCGAAATCCTTAATAAACCGTCGATAGTAACCGGCTACTCCAAGGAACGCCCTCACTTCTCGCAGGGTAGTCGGTATTGGCCAATCTTGAACAGCCGCCATCTTGTCTCTTGATGGTCTCACCCCTTCTCCTGATACGCGGTGACCCAAGTAATCAATTTCAGATTGGAACAACCGACATTTACTGGGTTTCAATTTGAGCCCATGTTCCCGCAATCTTCGAAATACTTGCCCCAACTGGTGGAGATGGTCTTCAAAGGTCGCAGAATACACTATAATGTCATCCAAGTAGATGAGAGTGAACTCAAAGTTGAAGTCACCGAGACATTTCTCCATCAACCGCTGAAACGTTCCGGGTGCATTTGTCAACCCGAAGGGCATCCGGTTAAATTCGTATAGTCCCATGGGCAAGATGAATGCCGTCTTCTCCTTGTCTTTTGTGGCCATCGGCACCTGCCAATACCCACTAGCCAGATCTAGTGAGGAGAAGTACCGGGCTCTCCCCAGCGCTGAGAGGGACTCCTCAATCCGTGGCAAGGGGTAGGAATCTCGTACGGTGCAAGCGTTTAACTTCCGATAGTCTACGCAAAATCGGATGGACCCATCTTTTTTTCTTACTAACACCACAGGAGCTGCCCAGGGACTCTGGCTTTCTTGGATGATCCCACCCTGTAGCATCTTAGCTAACAGTTCTTTTACTTCCTGATACAACTGTGGAGGAATTTGTCGGTAGCGCTCTCTAATTGGAGGGGTGTCTCCTGTGGGAATCTCATGGTAGATCCCTGTGGTACATCCAAAATCTTCAGCATACCGTGAAAAGGCGGCTCGGTTCTCCCACAACAGTTCATCTACCTTCTGCACACATTCCAGAGAACATGAACTTGCATCCATCTTCATCTGTTCTCGAATTGCACGGCCATTCCATTCAGAGGTGGGTTCCTCATCTTCTCCCATGGACACAGTTACGGTCCACTCATCCCTTTCAGTCGGCTTCAGCTGCATTGGAGTTACTTTCCTTACTTCCTCCGGAGTCACATAGATGTTAGCCAGCTGCCTCCCTGGGGTCAGGTCCACACTCTGGTCCTGAGTGTTTACACATCGAAGTGGTACTCTTCCATTGCGAACTATTGCCAAGGAACGGGCCACTAGCGGATCAACACCTCCTTCGGCTGCCTGCAGTGGTTCTACCAACACAGCTATGCCCTCTAGTTTCCGACAGGTGCCTACGGGCATAGACACTATTGTCTCCCGACTGGGTGGCAGTGTAACTTTTGTATGCAAAGGAACTGAAATTCGAGCCAGAGGACGCTGCGCATCCGAACTTTTCTGTAAGCCACATGTCCGGATCAGCCGCTGGAAAGCTGTTTGAGTAGGCCAATGGGTGGTGGTTTCTTTCCAATAACCGTGACCTTTCTTTTCAAAGAGGATCTGATCTAATTCTTTTAACACATTCATCCCCAAAATGACAGGGACCTTTACTTCATGTGACTCCTGTACCACCACAATGCCTTTCCTACCCAGATCTTGGCCACATACCCGGACATTCATCCAGGCCACTCCCACGACTGGAACTGGTAACTGGTTAGGTGCGACCACTCGTACGAATGTATGGGGATCATATTTCACATGTTGCTGGAAGTACCGTTCATAACAGTCTCTACTCAAGGTCGTTACTTGGGAACCCGTGTCAATCATCCTGGTAACCGGAATACCCTCCATTTCCATCTGTATAACAGGACTTGCAGCGATCAGGTCATCATTAGGGCATTCTCCCCACATAGTCTCCTTGTCAGTCTCCCCTACTACACGCCCTACAGCAGCAGGGGACTTCAGTTTAACGGCGGTCTCTCATAAGTTTGTCGCTGCTCTGGACATCTAGCAGCAACGTGGCCCATCCGTCCACACTCCCAGCAGCGTATCTCCCGTAGTTCTGGCCATCTGTTTGGGCCCCTTCGGTAAGCCCCTTCGATTTCTCCTGAGCACTGCATTAACTGATTTGGACCCCTTCGGTAGGTCCTATCCTCATCCCTCCAGCGGGGTGGTGGGTGATTCTGATTTTCTGGGTATGGACGGCTCACCCTTTCACCTCCAGTTTTCTGGAAGTCTGCAATTTTCATAGAATGTTCATCACAACGGGTGTGCAAGTGTTCCATTTGGTCTTGCAGTTTCTGCATTACTGTGAGAATTTCTTTAACCGTCCCCTTTTCTACTGTCTCTGAGCCAGAACTAGCCCCCTGTGACAAAGTAACTCCAACTGCGGTCTGGGGCTTCGGGAACATACTATTGGCACGGGAGATGGCCTCTACCTGTACATCATGGAATTTAGCATCAGTCTCTCGTCGTATAAAATCCTGCATAGTCACAGTTAAACTGCCGTCACGTATCCCCAGGACAAACTGGTCACGGAGAGTCCGATCAGGGTTACAGAAGGCTGGCGAGCCCCCTCTTTCCTTCACTTGAATATCTCGGAGCAGTTCTTGTAGGGCATTTGCATATTGGGGAAGGCTTTCATTCTCCTGTTGTACCCTCTGGAAGAACCGAGCCTGCAGAGACCCCAGCAATGCAGTTTCTCCATAAATGGTTTCTAGAATCTGGACTACTTGCTCAAATGTCTGCCTTTGTTCAAATGGCCTCAATATCACCGTGGTCTTAGCATCCCCTTGTAATGTCAATATTGCTAGCTCTACTAGTACTTCTGGTGCGGTCTGGTACATTCGCTGTATCATTCGTATCTGTTCCACCCACATACTCACTGACATATTATTGCCATCAAATTTAGCTAACTGACTCATTATAGCCCCTGCTGGCATTCTTCCTCCAGCACCATTCTCCCGAACGGGTGCGTCACCGTCCATTCTGGTAAGCGGATCCTGTTCGTGACGCCAATTTGTGAACCGAGAGCAAGGCAGGTGGTTTGGTCTCCGCAACCAGAAATGAACGCACACGCGGTAGTTCAAGAAAAGAATATATATTTACTATAAGTTAATAAAGGCTATTTGAAGGTAAAATGACAGGGATAAAGACAAGCAAAATATACAATATAGCATGAACAATTTCAAGGCAAATTCTGCAATGGTTTCTACTTTTACTCTGTCCAATTCTGCAGTATGGACACTGAATGAACAATATACTCAAAACTATCCCTAACTGACCCTGACATCACATTTGGGTGCACCCCCTTTTCCCCAGTGGTCCAGGTGGACCGCTTACAGTCTGTAGAAGCGCGCGGTGGGGCCCAAAGTCGTTCCTTTCTTTTATAGTGAAACGTCCTCTCCTCACTGTTATCAGGATCTTGGGAGAAATGAACTCCTCTTTAACAGGGAAACCCAATGAATGCAATGTAATCCAACAGCAGATTCCACTCAGCACACTGACAGTCCTGCCGAATCCATACACTGAGCTGGGATGTAAGCCGGGGTTTAGCAGGTGCTGTCCAGTACATCAACAGCACTGCGAGTCTCTATCTGTGGTATCCATATACACAGTCACAATGTCAGTCTCACTGATCAGCCATTGAGCACAGTTCCTTTCACGTGGACTCACTAGTCCTGTTGTCTCTTTACACTCTGTTTGTCTCTGGACCAAGATACAGCTTAGCTGTACAGAAAAATATCCACACCAGTTCAATACAACACTTGCTAAGATGGCTGCTGCTCTCTGTCTCGTCACTTCCTGCTTCTCTGCTCACATTCTGTCTGCAGAACAGGCAAGCTGACATAAAAGGGGGGGAAGTCACTCCAGCATCATGTCACAATTACAATGGCTGCTGTCTTAAAGGAACAGAATCACAGAAATACATTCAACATTAACAGTTTATACAGACAAATGAAGCTTAGGACAACATTGGCTGTCTCTTACAAGTTTAGCTCAGGAATTGAGGGTGGGGATGGTGGTTATGGTTGTCTAGCAGGGTCAACATTTTATGAATCATACTGCCTTTAGATATGCCTGTACTAAAATAGAGAACATTTTTGGAATGTGGAATTGAACATCATAGAGTGGTTTCCATTCTCTAATAAACATCACTAATATAGTTATTTTGTATTCATTGCCATTTTAAGACTGCGTTCCTTTGCAGGTTTTGCAGGGAAAACTAAAGTTTACCGTTGCATTCCCTGCACTGCATAAGCTTATTTACTAATATACAAGCGGATCCTCAAAAGCCCCCATGATTAATTTTGCAAAGCACAAAAGGAGGCCAGAAATCTTGTTCATCTGTTTTCCTTGCTGATGCGCTGACTCTTGGTCATGTTACCGATTCTGACTCTACTCTATGGACATGCAACAGGAGTAGAGTGGAGTTGGTGACATCACAGAGCTGGAGCAGCAGCAGGAGAGGCAGGAAGCTGAGACGTCTGGTACCTCGCTGTACTCTTTAGATCTGATTGTTGGGGCTAGGGGAAGACTTGCTTATAAATTAAGTAATAAAGCTTATCCAGCTTCATTTTTTCCTGCATAACCTTTTTAACATCCACCAGAGGTGGTGATGGGGGGGAGGGGGAATGTTGTGTTTCAACAAGCCTGGTCCATTGTTCCTGTGGAAGATAAAGCCACTTCCATAAGGGTCTGTAAGTGTATTATTCTCCTCTCCCACTGAGTATAATCTGTCTATAGAATACTGATTCAGCCACTTCCCTTTTTTTCCTGGGTCTAATGATACATACGAACAGACCTGCCAATATGTGTACCCCTTTTAGACTTTTGGTGCTTATAGAGCAGCCCAGTTAGCAGAATTTCAGAAATCAGCTCAAAGAAAAACACTGTTCTGAAGAATCATGTGACAGTCAGTGTCATTGTAATCTGATGTGTATAAATATATACATATGTATTTTTGTATATTTCACTGTAATCAAAGGGACTGCATTCTGTTCGCATAATTATACAAGAACATAATCTGTGTGTACAATTATGTACAATGAGAGTAAACTGAAATCTGTGTAATTGTTTTCTGTTCTGCTGAAGAGCAAGTGCGAGCAAGAGTAATAATAAACATAGAAAAATGTCTGCGGCAAGCAGAATGTATAATTACCAAATCTTTTTGTTTCTTCATAATTTGGGCAGTGCGATTTGGCTTACAAAGGTAATGCTGTGTTTTTAAGAATTTTTTTTTCTCTTTTGCTGAAAGGATTAGTACATTGAGGCTTAAAGCAATCAGCATGTAACAGGACATTAATGGATTTAGCTTTGTGTCATGGTAGCGCCATCAGTGGCATCTGCCGACCGCTAAGTAGTCACTAGTGAAGGGTTACTGGATCACTAAGGTTTGAGCCTAAGTCAGTGTTGAGTCAGGTGAAGAAACTAAACCACTGGTGGCCACTAGTTACTGATCTAATAAACTACCATTTAGGTATGCTATATACTGTGTATAGAAACTCTGTCATCTCTAGAGATCCTAGACTACTCAGTAGGATTTCGGGTTACCTACTATCATGTGGATTACTGAGGATGTGACATTGGTAATTGGTAACTGGATCAACATGCATTTTAGGAGCGTTTGAAAGTCGATTACCTATTGCAGTTTTGCGAGATATATACTCCCCAGCAAAATGTGCCACTGAAATATGAAATGTTAATACTACCTAAAGGAAATGTGTCACCATAAAATTACTTATTTATGAACCAACTTTCATAATTGAACATATTTTTTGTGATTTTATTTTTTTACAATTTTCAATGTGACCATATTAAAAAAAAAAAAAAAAAACACCCCCCAGAAAACTATATCCTGCTATTTTCACGCTGGCTACTAAGCCTCATAATAGACCACCACCTGCCAATTTTGTAGATGTGTTTTCTGTAGCAGTCACTTTGTTTAAATCATAGACAAGAGAGACTTCAGTACAATAGGAGAAAATACCACTGACCCATTAATGAAATGCTGACAATAGATGATGTCATAGCTTATCTACTCCACACACACAACCTGTCTAGAAAACGCTTCCATTGGCCTCCATAAGTCTATCCCAGTTTACTGCTGTCTATGGTCATGAGACCGTCATAAAGTATATATTTAAATTACTGCTAACTGAACAGAAGAGAAGCTCAGGCAAGATAGCAGCAGTCACGTAATCATATTCAGGAAATGGAATTAAAAAAAAAATTACCAATATAAATTAAAAACAGATTAGAAATGATGCAGTGATGATATCCTGACACAAACAGCCAGTCAGTAGCTTTGGTACTGTAAGGGGAAACATTTTAAGCATTAACTCTTAAAGGGAGTCTGTCAGCAGCAAGCAGTACTTTGTAGAGGTGATTCTACATTTTCCAAATATGCCTCTGTTCAGTTTTGGAGCCCCATTTTCATGTAACTTGTTTTTTCCGGGAATCTAGAGCTGAGACCAAAGCCCAGGTAAGCTAAGGAACATCCTGAAGCATGCTCCCATTAATTTTGCAAATGAAAAATAAAACAGCAAATTTACATGGAAGTGAAACTCCAAAGTTGAGTATCAGAGGCATATTTGGAAACTGTATGAATCAACATATTGATGCTATAGCATACATATGATACATTTTCACACGATTTATTATATTACCTTGAGTGGGTGTTTTATTTGGTCTCTGTTCCACTAGGTTCACACCTGTTTTGGGGTTTCTGTTCTTTGGGTCCACTTAGGGACCCGAAAAACAGAAACCCAATGCACTTAAAAAGCGGTTACCATAGACTACAATGGGGTTCCCCTGGTTTCCGCCCAAAAAATGTTGAGAAAATTCCTGCTTTATGGTCTTTCTCTGCATTTTTCAAGCAGAATGGGGAACGGAATCCCCGAATGCTGATCAAACGCAGATGTGAACTTAGCCATAGTAGTATTTGTGTAAGATGCTATTTACATTGTGCGATACTTTTACAGGCACTGTAAAGAATTTTATTTTACAGTGTATGGTGGTGTCAGTGGCACATACTGTATAGCATTAGGCAGGTAGTTTTTTTTTTTTTTTTTCTGCACAATACCACTCTGGTCAGCTGTACTGTTTTATGCTGCACCTGGACTTATTATTTTTCTATACAGTCATGGCCAAAAGTTTTGAGAATGACACAAATATTCTATTTTCACATGATCTGCTGCCCTCTGGTTTTTATGTGTGTTTGTCAGATGTTTTTATCACATACAGAAATAGAATTGCATTCATATTATGAGTAACAGAAGCTTATATTGACAGTTAGAATGAGTTAATGCAGCAAGTCAATATTCTTCAGGACCTCTGCAATTCTCCCTGGCATGCTCTCAATCATCTTCTGGACCAAATCCTGACTGATAGCAGTCCATTCTTGCAGAATCAATGCTTTAATTTTGTCTGAATTTGTTGGTTTTTGTTTGTCCACCCGTCTCTTGATGATTGACCACAAGTTGTCAATGGGATTAAGATCTGGGGAGTTTCCAGGCCATGGACCCAAAATCTCTATGTTTTGTTCCCTGAGCCATTTAGTTATCACCTTTGCTTTATGGCAAGGTGCTCCATCATGCTGGAAAAGGCATTGTTGAGCGCCAAACTGCTCTTGGACGGTTGGGAGAAGTTGCTCTTGGAGGACATTCTGGTACCATTCTTTATTCATGGCTGTGTTTTTAGGCAAGACTGTGAGAGAGCCGATTCCCTTGGCTGAGAAGCAACCCCACACATGAATGGTTTCAGGATGCTTTACAGTTGGCATGAGACAAAACTGGTGGTAGCGCTCACCTCTTCTTCTCCGAATAAGCTGTTTTCCAGATGTTCCAAACAATCGAAAAGGGGATTCATCAGAGAAAATGACTTTACCCCAGTCCTTAGCAGTCCACTCCCTGTACCTTTTGCAGAATATCAGTCTGTCCCTGATGTTTTTTCTGGAGAGAAGTGGCTTCTTTGCTGCCCTCTTTGAGACCAGGCCTTGCTCCAAGAGTCTCCGCCTCACAGTGCGTGCAGATGCACTCACACCTGCCTGCTGCCATTCCTCAGCAAGCTCTGCACTGCCGGTAGCCCGATCCCGCAGCTGAAACACTTTTAAGAGACGGTCCTGCCACTTGCTGGTCTTTCTTGGGCGCCCTGGAGCCTTTTTGGCACCAATGGAACCTCTCTCCTTGAAGTTCTTGATGATGCGATAGATTGTTGACTGAGGTGAAATCTTTCTAGCTGCAATACTCTTCCCAGTTAGGCCATTTTTGTGCAGTGCAATGATGACTGCACGTGTTTCTTTAGAGATAACCATGTTTAACAGAAGAGAAACAATGATGGCAAGGACCAGCCTCCTTTTAAAGTGTCCAGTGGTGTCATTCTTACTTAATCATGACAGATTGATCTCCAGCCCTGTCCTCATCAACACCCACACCTGTGTTAATGGAGCAATCACTGAAACGATGTTAGGTGGTCGTTTTAAGGCAGGGCTGCAATGATGTTGAAATGTGTTTTGGGGGATAAAGTTCATTTTCTAGGCAAATATTGACTTTGCAAGTAATTGCTGTTAAGCTGATCACTCTTTATAACATTCTGGAGTATATGCAAATTGCCATTAGAAAAACTGAAGCAGTAGACTTTGTAAAAATTAATATTTGTATCATTCTCAAAACTTTTGGCCATGACTGTAGATTTAGGAAACTGCTGGTTTTAACCCTAAACCTACCTTTTTAAAAGGGTTTTATGAGATTTTTATATTAATGACTTCTTCTTAGGCTGGCTTCACAAGGTGTATTTAGTCCAAAAAATATGGACAGAATGTTGACCATGTTTTTTGCAGGAGTGAACACAGAGCCATTACTCAGGCCCCAAATATCTGATTCTAGAAGTCCCTACCTCTTTGAAGGACTACTGTTTCATACTGAAAATATGATTGCAGTATAGGACAGTAGTTCCACGGGAAGACAGGGATTCTAACATTATAGGGGACTATGATGCTTGGAGTCTGGGACCTGGCTCCGTGTCGAGTCTCTGAAACTTGGACAAAATACAACCGTATGAAGTCAGTCTTAGTGGGGCAGGCTGGTGGAAGTCGGTATTCTGGTGCTGGCTGTGCCAGTTAGCTGATTGAAGAGGCCATAATGATCAGACGAGAACTGCAGCTTCTTCTTTGTGACTGATGTTGCATCCATCAGTTATATCCAGTCATACAAGTGAATGGAACTTAACCGCAGTACCAGGCAAGCTTGTTACATTATGTACAGTCCCAAGTGCTGGGTGTCAGAAGCTTGCTGATCTATTATTAATGAACATGAAAAACCCCTTTATTCTTTGTTTTCTTTATCTATAAAGCAGGGAGGGTTTTTCCTTATATTGTGTGTAGGTTTTGATTTGAGGCACAATAGAACATTTTTTTTTTTTTTTTTTTTTTACATAATGCAGTACCTTAATGCTTGTGGCAGTAGGCTCGGAGACACTCCTAATGTAAGAAACAGCAGTCACCATTAGCCTGTCAGTGGATCTGGCCCTGCCACACATCATATACTGTAGCTCTCAGCATCATTAATCCTCTGTCGACTTGTCCAGCATCACAGGATAATCTTATTTAACCTACATCTTGGTGTTATTAACAGGAATGGGCGATTACCTGGTGATCAAATCTAATTAATGCTTCATACAGAACAACAGGTTAAACAGCTAGACGTAGCAATGACTCTTATGTCTGCAGCTCAAACATCTAACAAAATTTCCATAACATGCACCAAATGAGAGCGTTCCCTACATCTCCTTCTGCTTCCACTGATGATGTAACTTCTTGTCTGTATTTAAGATTATTTAGTTGTTTGGATTTAATCGTTTTGTGATCCACCTACAAATAATTAACCGTTTATTGCATATGCCTATATGTCTTGAAGATCTCAACAGGACAGCCCCCTACTAATGTGTTCTGTCTTTTCTTCTATTACTGTCTGAGGCTGCCCTTACATGATGTAAAAATGCATCATAATTAAGCACGTTTTGCTGTTTTACTAAATGATAACTTAAAAAAAAATCACTCAAGTGTTTAGTCATTTTAATAAGTTGTGCATATTTACATGCCTTTTTTGAATTCATTTTTTGATGTGCTTTGAAACGCACTTGTGTAAGGGCACTATTTATTAACCAAACTATGAAATAATCTGGATCCTATCAACAGGGACTGCCTTAGATGTTTACAACTGGTTTGTTTATTCATTATGTTTCTTACTTGTATAGCACCAACATATTCTGCAGCACTTTACATAGTATCAGTCACTGTTCCATATAGGGCTCACAATCTAAGTTTCCTATCAGTAGGTATTTCGAGTGTGGGAGGAAACTGGGATACCTGGAGGAAACCCACACAAACATGGGGAGAACATACAAACTCCTTGCAGATGTTGTCCTTGGTCAGACTCGAACCTAGGACTTTAGCGCTGCAATGCCATTGTGCTGCTCTGTGTTGTGTTAGCATAGAGTGTATCCCTTGTCAATATGAAAGAGGTACCAGTTGCCATATAGGACTGGTTATCCAAAGCTTGCACACTCAGTACCTTGGGTACACTCAATGATTGATTCTAGGTATAGTCAGTGCAGGTTGCAGCTACGTTCCTTAGATTGTTTATTAACTGAATGTGTTATTTGGGTGCTGAATGTTATACCATACCATGAAGGGATGGTGTTGTACCACTATTAGCGATGTATAGAGCACCAAGCAACCTAAATCTGGCCAAATACATTAGACTGTCAGACAAACTTACCAATTTCAACAGGACTGGTGTCCATCAAATATGTGTATGGAGAACTCCAGACTCTCCCTGATGACAGATGTAAATCAGGCTGATGGATATTTACTGTATGTCAGATCATTTTGCTCCTGAAGAGAGATAAGCTACCACCAAAGTTGTTTGTCAATATGCAAATGATTTTTTTTTTGGAGCAATACAGGCTTTGTCGTTTACCTGTATGGACCAACAGCAATGACCTTGTGACTCCAAAGAGCGCATATGCTTATTGACATAAACTGTGATATTGCAGCATCAGAGCCACCAATTCACAGGGGGAAAGCACTGTTTGATTCAAGTGACCATAACCTATTTCTCTGTGGTGTTGAGTTCTGGTGACAGACTCCCTCCCCAGCAACTTTAAATAGCTCCCAAAGTGCTGTAGATGCTGTTAGCAGAATAAAAACCATACCTTTCTTCTCAGAGCCCCAGTGAAAAAGCACTTTAGGCCGGGACTCCATGTGGCATACACGCTGCGGGCAAACTGCAGTGTTTTACAGTCACAGCAAAGTTCTAGCGAATCCCATCCCCTCTTTGCAGTAAAATTCGCGCAGCGCATACGCTGCAATTTCCAAAACCGTTGCGGTTTTGGAAGTCGCAGCATGTCAATTATATCTACGGAAATGCCAGCGGTTTCCCTATTGGTATAATGGAAGCAGAAATTCAGGAGAAATCTCTGCGAACTTTCTGTGCAAAGCGCTGCAGGAAGAACCGCAGTGTTGCCGCCATGGTTTTTCCCGCAGCGCTTTTTTGCTGCGGGCTGCTACGTGGGGCCTTAGCCTTATTCTTTACTCAAATGAGGATCTTGGATCACAGGGGGACAACCTTAATACAGGATGGGCCTGCTTAGTGATGATGCAGCAGTGCTTAGTAATAGAAGAAAACTCCCCCTGTGCTCCAAGATCCTCATTTGAATAAAAGTTCTTTTTCTATGCATCCCTGGGGCTCTGAAACATAAGAAAGGTATTGTTTTTATTATGCTAACAGCATCTACAGGACTATGGGAGCGGTCTAAGGCAGCTGGGGGCAGTGATAGAAATGGCTTGCCTTGAAGGGAGTCTATCAAGTCCTATTGGTGCCTCAGGGGTATATAATAATCTATGGCCCGCCTAAGCAGTACTGAAAAACTACTGTTTCAGCAACACTATGCTAGATGTGTAACTCTTTTTATGCATGTTCTCTACTGTATGTCATTCTTTTATGTTCTTGTACAGAGTTAATAATGACCTGTCCAAAAGATAGGACCAGTAAGTAACATTTACAATAAAGTGCTTATTAAATGAGTAATACATAGATGTTAGTATAGTCTATGTATTTTCTAAATGATGTTCCTGGGACCATTTTAGTCACTAGTTCTTTTCCTTCCGTGAATAAAAAATCTAAATGATTGAAGGTTATAAATGCATGTTCTGTCTGATTACTTGCTTCATCCTTACTGTATTGTTTTATCTCAATAGAATTATATTCAGTAATTATAGGCTAATTATTATTCACATTTGTAACGCGACATCACAGTTTGCAAAAGTCCCCTGCGCCATGTCTTTCATAGAGAAATGGCAAACATAAGGCTGTCTTCACCATAAGGTTTTATAAATAGAAAATGATTCTAGGTTATAACTATACTTTTATATTCGCCATATGGAGTTGTCCATCATAGGCTGTAAAATGTTATCGCCGTGGCTTGCAGACAATTCCATTGTGTGCCTATGGGAAACAAAATTACAAGCGGAAAAAAATTATTTAAAAAAATACAATGTGAACTGGTTTTAGCCGGTGGTTGCAAGTTTTTCACCAGGGCTGATGTATTATGCCTTGTATGCAAGTTTTCTGGAATACAAGACATGAAAAGTTGCAATTTTTTCGCAAATCTAAGTTTTTGGCACACATAGCGTAAATGATGCAGGAAATTTTGCACCAGTTGTGAGGTGACGTACATTTCTCCTTAAAGTATATATCCTAGCAGAGGTTGCGCGTCATTTATGAGGAGACCAGTGCCTCATTATAAATAAGGCGCACCCTCTGCCAACTGCAGGGTTATAAAGTCGTTAATGCCAGTCTTCATAAATGTTTCTCATTGAATTTACCTGAAAGATGCTGTTCAGATTTCACAGCGAATTGCTAGGCTTGCTGTGGATTTTATTTAGGATGCTCTGTTGGTATGTGTATGTTTCGCCTAGCTGATGGGTACAGGCGACTGCTTCCTAAATGGCATCTGAAAAGTGAATGAATGCATTACTGTACCTGTGATCACTGCCTCAGGTGAGTTCTGATTGGGGTGGAACTTTCTCATAGCTGAAGCTCCTCCCATGCAGGGATTCTCCTCAGGATTTTTCACACACAAATGTATTCCCAGGTAGAGAAGCAAATTATTTTGGTTTTTACCACAGAATTGTTGCAAATCTTTCCAAACTTACTTCACATGCTTATTGAGTATGTAGGAATATATATATTTGTTGTCCGGTCTTTTCTAATTTCCAAGTAAATCTGTATTTTAGTCAGACAGCAGCCCTACAACTGTTGAGAGATTTTCCTGTGCATTTGTGACTGAAAAAAATCTCTTCTGACTGAAATATTACATTGCAGTGATACTCAGTGTTAACTATGTTATCATATACATACTGTATAACTGTGAGAAGTCTGTCATATACCTGAGAGGACTGTAACTGCTGTATACTGGTGTCTGCAGACTATTACACACACCAGGCCCCTCTATTACGTGATAGTGTATATATCCTGGAGGACTGTCTGCTGTAACTGGTGTCTGCGCTATTACACACACCAGGCTCCTGTATTATCAGATGTATAGTGTGTATATACCTGAGAGGACTGTAACTGCTGTATACTGGTGTCTGCAGACTATTACACATACCAGGCTCCTGTATTATCAGATGTATAGTGTATATATACCTGAGAGGACTGTAACTGCTGTATACTGGTGTCTGCAGATTATTACACACACCAGGCCCCTGTATTATCAGATGTATATAGTGTGTATATACCTGAGAGGACTGTAACTGCTGTATACTGGTGTCTGCAGACTATTACACACACCAGGCTCCTGTATTATCAGATGTATATGTGTGTATATACCTGAGAGGACTGTAACTGCTGTATACTGGTGTCTGCAGACTATTACACACACCAGGCCCCTGTATTATCAGATGTATATAGTGTGTATATACCTGAGAGGACTGTAACTGCTGTATACTGGTGTCTGCAGATTATTACACACACCAGGCTCCTGTATTATCAGATGTATAGTGTGTATATACCTGAGAGGACTGTAACTGCTGTATACTGGTGTCTGCAGACTATTACACACACCAGGCTCCTGTATTATCATATGTATAGTGTGTATATACCTGAGAGGCTGTCTGCGTATACTGGTGTCTGCAGACTATTACACACACCAGGCCCCTGTATTATCAGATGTATAGTGTTATATACCAGGGGCTGTAACTGCTGTATACTGGTGTCTGCAGACTATTACACACACCAGGCTCCTGTTTATCTTGTTGTGTGTATATACCTGGAGGCTGTACTGCTGTATACTGGTGTCTGCAGACTATTACACACACCGGTCCTGTATTATCAGTGTTGTGTGTATTACCTGGGGCTGTCTGCTGTTCTGGTGTCTGCGGCTATTCACACACCAGGCTCCTGTATTATCAGATGTATAGTGTATATATACCAGAGAGGACTGTAACTGCTGTATACTGGTGTCTGCAGATTATTACACACACCAGGCTCCTGTATTATCAGATGTATAGTGTGTATATACCTGAGAGGACTGTAACTGCTGTATACTGGTGCCTGCAGATTATTACACACCAATTTTCTGTGGTAAATTATGGCCTATATAGTAATGTCCATCACTCAGGATAGATATTTCCATTTTTATTCACAAGAATTTCTCTTAATTCCCATTTACTACTCTTATAGCTGTGACCTACCTGTGAGGTGAACTATAGCTGTGAGACTCTGCAAGGTGACTGGAAACGGCCATGTAATATGTGAAATCATTCTGAGGAGAGGGAAGCAAGAACGTGTGACTATTTTTCTGTGAGGATATCCCCCAAAAGGTAAATGGCCTGAGTTTGTTAGAACATGAAAGAGCCATCTCTCTGTGACAATGGGGTGTAGTCTGTGACCAAAGCATTTGCTGCATTATTGGTTCACCACATATAAACACCTCAGATACTCAGTGGAGCTCAGTTATGTCCTCTCTGAGGAAAATGAAGCAATTGCTTCCTCAGTTATCTATAGCCAACAAAATACCTCACAAGTGTTGGGCCTTCATGTTACTTCTCTGTGGCAACTGTGAAGGAGGAATTGTGTGTGTAAGTGGAGATAGATAGATAGATAGATAGATAGATAGATAGATAGAGTGTATGTATGATGTATATCTGTTAATCCCTCTCAAACTTTGAATCTGAGGAAATATACACCATCATAAGGGTTTTAATTCTAACATGAACATTTTTATCATAGTTACACAGATCCCACAACTCTAAAATATGTGACTACAGCTGTTAGACCCTACATATCTAATAATATGTGACTGCAGCTATGAGACCCTACATATCTAATAATATGTGACTGCAGCTATGAGACCCTACATATCTAATAATATGTGACTGCAGCTATGAGACCCTACATATCTAATAATATGTGACTGCAGCTATGAGACCCTACATATCTAATATGTGACTGCAGCTATGAGACCCTACATATCTAATAATATGTGACTGCAGCTATGAGACCCTACATATCTAATAATATGTGACTGCAGCTATGAGACCCTACATATCTAATATGTGACTGCAGCTATGAGACCCTACATATCTAATAATATGTGACTGCAGCTATGAGACCCTACCTATCTAATAATATGTGACTGCAGCTATGAGACCCTACATATCTAATAATATGTGACTGCAGCTATGAGACCCTACATATCTAATAATATGTGACTGCAGCTATGAGACCCTACATATCTAATAATATGTGACTGCAGCTATGAGACCCTACATATCTAATAATATGTGACTGCAGCTATGAGACCCTACATATCTAATAATATGTGACTGCAGCTATAAGACCCTACATATCTAATAATATGTGACTGCAGCTATGAGACCCTACATATCTAATAATATGTGACTGCAGCTATGAGACTCTACATATCTAATAATATATGACTGCAGCTATGAGACCCTACATATCTAATATGTGTCTACAGCTAAGAGAGTCTGACATACTCAACTGGTGCGGTTGTGCTACGACTGACACTGATGTACACTTAAACCACTTAGTCAATGGCAGCCCCTTCAGAATTAGATAATGTCCCAGATCACCACTTCAGTATAAACATTGCACAAAGATATTGAATGTGAATATAGCTCTACAGGCATTGAAATACAAATCCAGTGATAAGGAAACCTTTATAACTACTTTCAACACCAAACTATTGTCATTATCAGGTCATACATATACAGTATAAGTGTGAACTATGCATAACCACTGTAGCACTTAATTGCCTTCCAGGTTGCTTGTGTCCTGTTTGTATAATCCTGAGTAGCATGCCCAAAATCTGCAAGACTACACTTATAACCATCCTGCACTATTAGGGTGGGTTCACACTTGCGCTGGCACTCCGTCCACCGTGAATACGACCTAAATGTTGGAAAAAAAGGATTGGCACAGGATAGGGAAAGGTTTAAGACGGTTTGCTTAAAAACCCATTCACTTCAATGGGTTTTTAAAGCAATGCACGGGTGTGCGCTTACACCCTCTGTGTCTGACGAAAAAAACAGCTTCGCAGCCCAAAGTTCTGCATGTCCAACGAAAAAAAAATCGGCTTTGTGGCTCAGAGGGTGTAAGCGCACACCCGCGCATTGCTTTAAAAACCCATTGAAGTGAATGGGTTTTTAAGCAAACCGTCTTAAACCTATCCCTATCCTGTGCCAATCCTTTTTCCCGACATTTAGGTTGGATTCACGGCGGACGGAGTGGCGGCGCAAGTGTGAACCCACCCTTAGATGAGTAGAAGCCCATTCTTTATAATCACTTTTACACAGCTCAGGTAGAGTTAGGAAGTGTCATAGCAGTGTGTAAATTTATAATGAGAGTAACTATGTTTGCTTGAGTCAGAGCTTTAAAGAGGTTGTCCAGGACTATAATGGGGAGCTCCGCTTCCTCTTCTCAGGCCATAGTAATCAATCTGATAGTCCTAGACAACATGTTTAACAGTTGGAGGACAACCCAGTGTGTAGCTGTGTTTTAGAGTAATTCTCCAGTTACATCAGAGGCACGTCCAGAACATCTATGTCGAATCCTCCAGCAATTTGACATTGGGTTCTTAGATGTGCAAACCCCCAACTATATAATACTGTCTGGTATGCTGTCTATACAATAGATACAGCAGACTTAAAGCCAGGAAATTGTAAAAATGACTGTCAGTGTTGCTTTGCTTCGTTTGCCTGGAACATAGTTTTAACCAATATTTGCTCAGCAGGAGAGACATGAGTTTAAATGTCCTTGAGTACAACCTAATAAAATTGTATTAAACTGATAAAAGCAGGATTCACTAAGGCGAGTATTCAGCCAAAATGACAGAAGAAATTGGAACAAAAAATTATGGTAAAGTGCTGCAGAACTATTAGAAGAGTCTTCTGTGTCCAGAATCCTTTCTAAACCAAACAGGCAAAGGCTGAAGGTTTTAGTTACAGCTAACCAGGCAGTTTTGGGTGGTGATTGCAGGACAGGAGAGCCAAAACACTTGTGGCTGTCTGTAGGCCAAATTTGGCAAATAAAAATACTACTAATAATAATCATCCTTTAATAGTCCCACCATGGGGAAATTCAGTGTGTTACAGCAGCAAAGATATGCAATGCAAAGATAAGCAATACAAATACAATATATATAAAACGTTCCAAGGTAGAGGCATGTCAGTGATAGTAGACAGACAGACAGAAAGGTACAGGTAAAAAAGTATCAGAGCGGGATATCACAACAGAAAGATATTTCAGTTCTCTGTATGGAATGATCTCCGCTTAGGTCAGTGTTGGTTGTACAGCCTAACCCCAGCGGGGAGGAAAGACTTCTCACACTTGGGGTGAAGCAGTCGGTCACTGACAGTACTGCCCCGCGCTATCACGGTCTCATGCATGGGATGGGAGTTATTCTCCAGCATGGAGCTCACCACAGACAGTATCCTTCTGTCATCCACAACCTGCACAGGCTCCAGGGGACTCCCAAGGACAGAGCTAGCCCTTCTAATCAGCTTGTCGAGTCTATTCCTATCCCTGGTTGATATGCTACTCCCCCAGCAGGCCACCCCGAAGAAGATGACTGATGCCACTACTGAGTTGTAAAAAGTCCTAAAAAGTGCCCCCTCGACTCCAAAGACTCTCAGCGTCCTAAGCAGGTAGAACCTGCTGTGGCCCTTCCTGTACAGGACATCCAGGTGATCTACCCAGTCCAGCTTATTATTGAGGAGCACACCCAGGTACTAATAGGTGTTGACAATTTCAATGCCCGCCCCTGAATATCCACTGGTTTAGGAGGGTATCTGCATTTACGAAAATCCACCACCATCTCCTTGGTCTTCCCAGCATTAATCCTAAGGTGGTTCCGCTGGCACCGGTCCACAAAATCTCGGTTCAGTTTTCTGTACTCCCTGCAGCTGGTTGTTTAATTGATTTATTGCCTCATTCTGTGGCAGACATAGTATCAAAAGAACTCTTTCTCACTCACGGAGTAGCAGAGTATAGCAGCAGTTATCTGCATGTGTTTTCCATTCCGCTCTTCCCCTCTTCATAGACCAATATGTAAAAAGTAACTCTGTTATCTTCTCCATTTATCATAGTGCCATTTATCATATGTTACAAACTCTTATACACACCTGTACTATTCATTTATGCAAAATACAGTGAGGTACACTGTAATGTTCTGATTTTTCTGCAACATCTGACAATAAACTGTCCTTTCAAAACTGTAGTTAATATTGCAGTAAAACTGAATCTACAAGCCATATCATTCTGCAGCTGTTTTAGTATAGAAATTGCAATATCTCATCAACTATCCTCTTTAAAATCTATATTCCATATACTAATCAATATGCAAAATTTCCCTGTTGTTCTATGTAGATATGTATTTTTTGTGAGGAGGTGGAATGAGGGTTTATAGAATGGTTTTTATCCCACTCAATAGACATCTTTTGTTTTAGATTTCCCTTTCTATGATTGTGTTTCTATTCTTTATATAGTAATTCAGAAGCATAGTCCTGAATAGTTTATGCAACAAAAAATGAACTTCAAGGAAGGTTTTTCCTTGTCACTGTGATAATGATCATTATGATCTTCTGTGTTGCCATTACATGTTTTCTACTGTTACAATAGGCAAGAATTCATCTATCATCCTTTGGCAACTAATCAAAAATGAACATTGATGGATTTGCTGTATTTTATGGTATCGAATTGCTTGGTTCTTTGGGGTTATTGTAGGTTGCCATTATATAAGACCCAATTTGGTCACAGTGAAGTAAATCCACTCAACACATAATGAGGTTTGATGTGCTACCGTGTGTGTTTTTTTTTTACTCTTGTGCACTTTTGTGCATCTTTATTATTTTTCCATCTCTGTGTCTTGTGTTCTGTAGAGTCCATGATCAAAGCCTCATCCTACCACAATCTTGTGATGGAAGTAAAAGGAAGAAGCAATTCAGTCGCACTCAGTACATATATGTTACATTAAGGGCTTGTTAGAAGACTGTTTCTTCACCTTTCAGTTGGCTTCCTTGTGCTATGGATTGTTTAGATAATTTGGTTTAACAAGGCTATGCAAAGCTTTTAGCGGCTCTTAGAATATTGCGGATTCTGTCAAGTCTTAAAACAAACAAGTGCAAAACATTATAGCTATAGGGACATGACTTGCATATACCTAGTTCCAATTACCGCTTAAGGGCTTAGAAATCCTTTAAAACATGTACCAAAGATGTGTCCAAGTAATATTTTGTAGTATAGTAGATTTCTCCTCACAGTGTCACTAAATTCTTGTTGCAGTTGTCAGGAGGATTAATGATATTTGTTTAATGGAATTTCTGGTTGCTATAGATAACAATACATACCTTTATACATTTAAATACTTTGAGCAGATGGCTTGACAGTCCGTCTGTTTGACATTAGTATTTTTCAAGAGGTTTTACTAAAACATATTTAAATTACAGCTTGTCTTATGCAAACTCCTCGGAACTTCCGTTTGTTTCACAGTTTTCTCTCTACTTAAGAAAAATCAAAGAAATGTTCAACTTCAGCTGTGATATAAAGACATATTGGTATTTCTTGTTAACTGTCAACTGCTACAATACCAATTAAAAAGCTTTTTCACAGGAAACCTTTAAATCCTAATGTAGAATGTAAAAGAAAACATTGCAAAAGAGGAAGGGATGTTATGGAAGTATATATAAAAAAAAAAAATATATATATATATATATATATATATATATATATATATATATATATATATATATATATATGTATGTGTGTGTATATATATATATATACATATACAGTACAGACCAAAAGTTTGGACACACCTTCTCATTCCAAAAGTTTTCTGTATTTTCATGACTATAAAAATTGTAGATTCACACTGAAGGCATCAAAACTATGAATTAACACATGTGGAATTATATACTTAACAAAAAAGTGTGAAACAACTGAAAATATGTCTTATATTCTAGGTTCTTCAAAATAGCTATCTTTTGCTTTTTTTTTACTGCTTTGCACACTCTTGGCATTCTCTTGATGAGCTTCAAGAGGTAGTCACCTGAAATGGTTTTCACTTCACAAGTGTGCCCTGTCAGGTTTAATAAGTGGGATTTCTTGCCTTATAAATGGGGTTGGGACCATCAGTTGTGTTGTTCAGAAGTCAGGTGGGTACACAGCTGATAGCCCTACTGAATGGAGTGTTAGAATTTGTGTTATGGCAAGAAAAAAGCAGCTAAGTAAAGAAAAACGAGTGGCCATCATTACTTTAAGAAATGAAGGTCAGCCAGTCCGAAAAATTGGGAAAACTTTGAAAGTGTCCCAAAGTGCAGTGGCTAAAACCATCAAGCGCTACAAAGAAACTGGCTCACATGAGGACCGCCCCAGGAAAGGAAGACCAAGAGTCACCTCTGCTGCGGAGGATAAGTTCATCCGAGTCACCAGCCTCAGAAATCGCAGGTTAACAGCAGCTCAGATTAGAGACCAGGTCAATGCCACACAGAGTTCTAGCAGCAGACACATCTCTACAACAACTGTTAAGAGGAAACTGTGTGCAGCAGGCCTTCATGGTAAAATAGCTGCTAGGAAAACACCGCTAAGGACAGGCAACAAGCAGAAGAGACTTGTTTGGGCTAAAGAACACAAGGAATGGACATTAGACCTGTGGAAATCTGTGCTTTGGTCTGATGAGTCCAAATTTGAGATCTTTGGTTCCAACCACCGTGTCTTTGTGCGACACAGAAAAGGTGAACGAATGGACTCTACATGCCTGGTTCCCACCGTGAAGCATGGAGGAGGAGGTGTGATGGTGTGTGGGTACTTTGCTGGTGACACTGTTGGGGATTTATTCAAAATTGAAGGAATACTGAACCAGCATGGTTACCACAGCATCTTGCAGCGGCATGCTACTCCATTCAGTTTGCGTTTAGTTGGACCATCATTTATTTTTCAACAGGACAATGACCCCAAACACACCTCCAGATTGTGTAAGGGCTATTTGACCAAGAAGGAATGTGATGGGGTGCTACGCCAGACGACCTGGCCTCCACAGTCACCAGACCTGAACCCAATCGAGATGGTTTGGGGTGAGCTGGACCGCAGAGTGAAGGCAAAAGGGCCAACAAGTGCTAAGCATCTCTGGGAACTCCTTCAAGACTGTTGGAAGACCATTTCAGGTGACTACCTCTTGAAGCTCATCAAGAGAATGCCAAGAGTGTGCAAAGCAGTAATCAAAGCAAAAGGTGGCTACTTTGAAGAACCTAGAATATAAGACATATTTTCAGTTGTTTCACACTTTTTTGTTAAGTATATAATTCCACATGTGTTAATTCATAGTTTTGATGCCTTCAGTGTGAATCTACAATTTTTATAGTCATGAAAATACAGAAAACTCTTGGAATGAGAAGGTGTGTCCAAACTTTTGGTCTGTACTGTATATATATCCTTGTGCTGGACCAGAAAAAGGGGTTCATATACCGTATGGGGGCACTAGAAAAAGGAGGTCATGTATCGTGTTGTAAGACAAAAAAATGGGGTGTTATACTATGTGGGGGCCATATAAGGGGATTTTTCATATGCCAATGGGGGCCGTGTCCTAATTACGGGGGCCTCATGAAGCAACCAAAGATAGTTGGTAGTTTTTTATAGAGTTTTTTTTTTTTTTTCGGGGGGGTGTCTTTCTATAGTTCAGGCACCAGAGAGGCTAGGTTCAATCCTAATCATAATAATTCTTTAGGCATCTTTTTATTTATTTTTGTCCCATTGACTTTAATAGAAACTTGCATAGAAAACCTTGATTGCAGTTTTTACTTGTTGGAAAACTATGTAGTTTTCCTTTTTATATGAAGAATACATTTTCAATACATTTTCTACTGCAGTTTTTTTAGTAAGGAAGTTTCCATTATGGCAGTCACTAGTCTGCAGATGGGAATTTGTAAAGCAGGTGTAGCTCTACCTCTATCCTACTGGCAGGAAAGTTAAGCACTATTATTTCTAGATGGAGCTTTTACTTTGGCATAATAGGAAATTTTATGTTTCAGCAAATAAAGGTTATTCTTTGTGTAGTCAAAATGTATACAATTTTTCAATAGTTTCTCTGTATTACTCGCTGTTTTCAAGATTTCTGCTCCCTATGAAATAGTAAGAATGTAATTGTGGGATGGACACGTTCTAGGGCACTATGTGTAAGAGGATCTGTTTTGGGTGCCTGTGGCCCTTGACCCCTTACATGTGACCTCACTGAAGAATTGTATATTAACTCTGGACCATTTTGACATATAAAACTTTATTACAACTTGGACCCAAGTGAGTGACTTGGCTTGGAGATTACAATAAAAGTTTTCATCTTAGTGGTTACAGTCTCAATATGGTACACAGCTTAGTGGTTACAGTCAATGACACACAGCTTGGTAACAACAGTCTCTTAAAGATAACACAGCTTAGCATTTACAGCTCTCTAACACATGGAACAACTCATAATAACCGCAGCAGGATCATGTTGGGTTGGTATACCCCCACTCGCTGGACACGGTCAGCAGAATCAACAGAGGGTCCTACTGCTCACAGTGCAGTATCTCTCTCATTTAGAGGTTCCCAATGGCTTGCAAGCTTCACAGAGACAGTACCGTCCTTAAAGCACCTCTTCTCCCCAGCAGTTCCGA
Organism: Leptodactylus fallax; assembly: GCA_947044405.1. Lineage (NCBI taxonomy): Eukaryota > Metazoa > Chordata > Amphibia > Anura > Leptodactylidae > Leptodactylus > Leptodactylus fallax. The sequence goes on along the minus strand of CAMRHE010000005.1, from coordinate 8,673,979 downwards.
GCAAAGCCACAGCCTGGGGCAGGTCAAGATGATGTAGGTAAAGCTTCACTACTCAGCAGGATGCTGCTGGTCTTTGGTTGAAAAGTGATGCATGTTTTATGGACCCAACTGTGTTCACATTCCAGGCCAATTCTCATCTGTAGTACTTGTCAGGGGCACAAAAAATTCCTCATTGTATACTCTGGCCCTACCCTTATAATGGAATCCTTGTGGTGCCCCATTCTAGTGTCTGCACCTATGAACAGAGACCAAGATGGCTAACTATCCCTCCTGAATAACAGTACATGCAGTAAACAGAGTGTACTTATTTGTAAGAAGTGCCGGGCAATGTATCAGCTCTGTGTTGAAACAGGCTGAAAACCAATATGTCCAGTACATGACCAATAGCAAACAATGCAGTTTTCTATTGAATTATTGTAAGCAGAGATCTCAAACTGGTAAGGAAATAATAAATATTAGAAAACTGTATAACTTGTGTTTGCTGAAACCAGAGTACTACCTGAAAGCCTGAGGTACTGCTTAATACTCTATTAATGTTCACAAGAAATTAGTGTCCTCTAAAACAGTGTGGAGCCTGTTAGTGTAGACAGTTAATGATGGCTCCCATACTATAGGTCTACAGTACATCACTTATCTTCTGACCTCATTTATAAGCATTCACAGTGTTAATATATTGTAAGTAAGCTATTATAAGTAATGGTGCTAATTTTGGAAGGCACTTGCTGTGCTATCATGTTAATAGCCACTATTAATGATGTAACATTTTTGTGGCAATCTTTAGAAGTATCTTCTACCTCCAATTAAATGAGATCAGCAGGCTCAAATAACTATTCATTGGCATCTTATTTTCTCTCATTATTAGTTTAGTTTTATTTTAGTACTTTTACAATTCAAATAAGGTAGTAGTAGTAGTACTTTATTGGACTTTTCAGTTTTCCATAGTTTCAGTATGTATAAACCGGAGATATGCCATTCTTTGTAATACATGAAATACAGTTCTATAATATAGTACACTAGTCCTTAAATAATATTGTTTGCAACTCTTAAACCAAAGTAATTGCAACCAAATTGCTCCAGATGTGTAATAAACAGAACTCAGGTTACAGACTTAAACAGTACTATACCTTTTCCTTTGTGGTCATACAAAATGTAGACACCTCTTCAGTGGTTCTTATTAAAGAGGACCTTTCATGTCCTCTGACATTAGAAGTGGCAAAACTAATGGCAAAACCGTCAGATTTCTATCGATATATAAGATCACCCATGTCAGAAGACATGAAAGGTCCGATTTAAGGTGTGATCTATGCCATCCCTCTACCACTAACTAACTAATTGCATTAACACTGTCTAGAGTTTTAGAAGGTAGAATATGCTCCCCAAGATTCCCCTGAACCAAATGTATCCCTCACGTAGGTGTGTGTGTGTTTGTGTGTGTGTTTGTTTTTTTTTGTTTTTTTTGTTTTTTTATAATTTGAAACAGGAGAATGGATACACTTTTCAGTTGCCTGATATCATATTTTCCGATACTCATCAACCATGACAACTTTCTTTGGGCTTGTGTTCCATAAACAAACAGTGTTACACCCTTAAGCAGCTGGATATAAAGTTGCCAATAATCTAATATTGTCTTAGTCTATTGTGCAGTAGAACAGTTTAATTTGTATACAGAATGTTTTAAACATTTTTTACTGAAATTTCTTTCAGTAAATACTTAAAAACTATTGTTCTAACAGCAAACTAGACATGCTAATCTGAAAAAAATGCTATTATTTATGGGCTGTTTTTGTGCTCTGCTCCAGTGTGTGAATTGCTTGTGTGTTTGTTTGTTTGTTTTTTTTCTGCTCATAGTCTTGCAGCCTGCATTGATATAAAAAGAAATCATTGTTATTTAACCACTTCAGTACCCGACAGACCAATTTCTGGTTCAGGACCAGACACCTTTTTGGGTTTTTTGTATGTGCGGTTTTGAGGGCTATAACATTTTTATTTGCGTTATTCAACTAATTTCTGCGCCGGGTCATTGAGCTTAATATTGGTTGTATTTGAGACACAATAACAAATGTTATTTTTACCTGTTACTTTCTCATCGGGAATGCATGAACCTGGTTACAGTATATCACGTTTTAAGATTTATCATGGTGGGCAACCTGTCAAACTACAAAGCATGGTATAAGAATAACTGAGGTTTTCAGATGTCTATGATGGTGATGGATGTTACTGAGTGTGGTTATTTTGTGTAACGTAGCAACATAGTTTTAAAAGCTGAAAAAAGACATATCACCATCCAGTTCAGCCTTTTATCCTACAATGTTGATCTAGAGGAAGACAAAACCCAATGAGGTAGAAACCAATTTCTCATATCTCTGGGGAAGGGGGAAACCCTTCTTGACTCTAAATCTGGCAACCAGAATAAATTGCTGGATTAATTCCTATCTCCAGAAGCGTATTGTTGTCTGTAAGAAAAGACATGAAAGCCTTTCTTGAGCACCAACTTTGACATTCTTAAGTATCAACTTTTATGACAAAGTGCCAATGATTGGCTGAAGAAGGTCCAAATCTCTAGTGTATTGTTTGCTTTATTGTGACATGAGACTGATCATCACCGAGTATGATTCCACATCTCATTTTAATTCATTAGCTTTTTTTTTTTTTCTCTTTTGCGTAGAACATATTTTTGCACACGCATATACACACGTTATATAGGTTTGCTTGTGTGCAGTTTGAGCGTAATTTGGTTGTGAAAGGGTGTAAAACTGTTAACATAATTTAGGTCAGTAATGTGAAATGATATTCGGTAACTGAGCAATATCTCTTAAATCTTCCAATTAGTAAAGCTCCCGCTGTTGAGTCTTTGTGTCAAAAATCATCTGAATAAAATGAAATGGATCAGTATTCTACACAACTCACAAGACATTTAAACTAGATAGAAAAATGGCTATTTCTGAAGGAATAAGGTACTTCCTGATAATTCAAATAAGTCACCCTTTTTATTTTATGTCTAAACTTTCAATGTTTAACAGGTCCATAAAGTTCCTAGACCTCTCCAGAAGCCAATTTCAATTTTCAAGCAGCCAAAGTTATCAAATTTCTACATCCATAGACTACTCATCTCCTAAGATTTGTCCACCATTGCTTACTTAAGGGATTTTCTCATTATAGGGAAAGTACCACCAGGAAATATCAGATACCAGATCTATTGTATAAATCACTCTTTTATATTAAGCATATTTTTAAAATTGGTGACCCTATTGACTTCTATGGGAGAGTTTTCTAGCCATGTTCTGTGACCTGTTCATAGGACATTTCACAGAATGGAGTGGGTAAGCAGTGAAATTGACTATTGTGACTACTGGGTTCTGTGTCATATTTACATAAATGGTAGCTGTGATCATCAGAGTGGTGATAAGTGAGGCAGCTGCTGCAAAGAAATCTTCTACAGAAAACAGGAAGTCTTAAGATATTATTTGACTTAGTGGCCTGTGTCAGAACTGCAGGATTTTTAGGAATTTTAAAACCTCACCAAAAATTATTTAAAAACATATTTAACATTAAACTTGATAAAAAAAAAATGGTTTATTTTCTGGCTATGTATTCCCTTTAAGGGATATGGTGCAAACATATTTCTAATATACTATAGATCTGTTTTAGTATTGCACTGTTTTTCAAGTTTGCTTACCTCTTCTTCAAGAGTGTCTAAGGCCCCATGTAATGGAACGCAACCGAAAACTGCTGCAGAAAAGACTGGCGGAATCACATCTCAGTTTTTTCCGCAGTGGTTTTCACAGAAATTCTACAGAGTTTTCCTCAGCGGATTTTCTGCTTCCGTTATGCCTATATGAAAACCACTGGCATTTCAGTAGGTATAATTGACATCCTGTGATTTACAAAAAAATGCAATGATTTTTTAAATCACAGCATGTCCGCTGCGGATATTTTTCTGCAGTGTGTGGGTGGGATTAGCCAGAATCTCATCTACTTTGTAGGTACTGTAAAATGACGCATTTTTTTTGCCACGGTCAAACTGTTTTCGGGCCACGGCCTTACAGTATATGGCAATCCTGTTACATTATCAAGCAAACACGGATTTTTCTGTCTCCTCCCTATCGGCACTTTCTGATGCCTCAGCACATGTGCAGACGCAGGGTCGGACTAGCCCATCAGGGTACCGATGAATTCCCTGGTGGGCCCTACTGGACCCCACTGATTAAGAGAGGCCGCGCCGCGCAGGAGCGGGATGAGGTAAGTAATGCTGCCAGGTTTTAAGAACCGGATCGCAAAACCGTGGACAAGTGGCGCCGCCGAATCGGTTCTGCTACTAGTAGAGCAGAAAGTCACTGGCTTCCTGCTGTCCCACTCACAGGCTTGTAGGCTACAGGCTCCATTGAGTCTGCGGCCTACAAGCTAAGCTCTGATACTTACCTGCTCTCCAGCGCCTCCTGCTTCTTCCTTCAAGCAAGAAGGATCGGGAACGGGGAGCAGACAGGTAAGTAATCACCCATTCTACTATATAGGGGGGACCAGTGAAGGGGACATTGCATGGACATACAGTGGCCCCTTCACTATTCTCCCCCCCCCCTTATAGTGGCCCCTTCACTGGTCCGCTATACTGTATGGGGACCATTGACAGGGCCATTACATTGTGGAGGGGGGGAAGTGATTAAAGGTTTTTTTTTATTTATTTATTACGCCAGGGCAGGTGAAAAAAAACCAAAAACCCAAACTTTCTCTCCTGTCCCCAGTGTCTCCCACCACGGGTTGGTCCTGCAGCTCTGTTTTCTTCCAGCGGAAGTTCCCTCTGCAGGTGACCCCTGAGGCCAGTCAGCGGCCTAAGGGAAGGAACCTGGGACGTCACAGCCAGTGAGGACTTCCGGCAAAAGAAGACAGCGGAGCTGCAGGACCAGTCCGTTCTGGGAGGACACCAGAGGGGTATTTGTTATGGTTTATTCTCAGGATAGGCCATAAATACCTGATCTGGAGGGGGCAGACCCCGGACCGATCAGCTGTACAGTGCCATTTCTGGTGCCCGTCCTGTACACAATACGGGGCCAGAAGCAAAAAGATCTGTCCACTGTGTATTAGCCGGGCACCTTCACTGCATCTCAGCACTTATTGAAGTCAATTGGAGCTGAGCTGCAGGGAAGGCACCAGGCGACTAAGCAGCAGATGGAGCTTTCTGCTTCTGGCCCTGTGTTGTGTACAGAACAGGCGCTGGAAGAGGCTTCATTCAGCTGATGGGGCCGTGTGTCAGCCCCCTACCGATCAGGTATTTATGTCCTATCCTGAGCATAGGCCATAAAAAAAGAGATTAACCCTGGACAACCCCTTTAATATGCATCATACAGTTTAATGTCTCCCCCACAGGATGTTAGCCCCCATCACTGCTTCCACACAATATAATGGCCCCATCACTGTTCCCCATACAGTATGGAGGACCAGTGAAGAGGCCACTGTATGGGGGGAATAGTGAAGTGGCCACAGAAATTATTTGGCCCAGACAACCCCTTTAAAAGAGGTTGTCCACAAAATAAAAAAAGCAAAAAAAAAAAAAACATTCTCATCTGTCTCCAGCACCCCGTTGTACCCTGCCTGTGTTTGTTCGGTCTCATGCCAGCACCTCATTTCTGGAAATCCTGTACCTAATTGGTCTTAGCGGTCACTGTCAGTGGACATCGGAGTGTCGGGGACAGGGGAGTATGCTTTTTTTTATTTATTTTTTATTTTACACCTACCACCCAGCACATGGGTTGCTCCAATTCCTGTCCTTAGGATAGGCCATCAATATTATATCTGCGGAGGTACAACAGCCAGGACCTCTGCAGATCCAGGACAATGCAGCTACAGGTAATGGTAACAATTCTAGGAGCAACACTGTTCACTTGCCATACAGGGTGTAGCAGTGGGTTTAGGTAGTGCAGTGGTGCAGGTGAGCAGCATGGCTCCCACCATGTTATTACCCTCAGGTGTCCTGTCTCTTTACCACTGATCTGCAGGGGTCCTGACAGTGGGCCCCTAGAAACAATTCCACTGGTAAGCCTTAGACATCCCAGTCCGACACTTTGCAGACAGCATTATACTCCTCCCCATACTCTACTGCTGAAGGATTGGGCATGTGCAGTATAGAAAGATTGTACTATGGAGTAGTGGTGCTATATTAGCACAATTCACAGCCCACTAATAATTTCTGACTAAAAAGAAGATCACCAGGGACTTTAAATCCAAATTCACTGAAATGTAAGCTTTCTCCATTAAAAATAACCCAGTTACCAATAAATACAATAACTTCTTTGCTCATTGCCTTTAATACCTTAGTAACAAAACGGTTCAAAAACCCAGAGTCACCGTCTGACGTGGTTTGACACACAGTAATTTGCTTTTCATCCAGTGTAACCATTCTGCTCTTCTGCTTGACTTTTTTTTTTTTCTGAGTGTATATGAGTGCCGATCTGTCAATACTACGCAAAGGTTCTTGTCCATTACAGCTAAGTATATTGACAGAGAATTCTGATCTTGCTGTGTAATCTCTCCTTAGGAAACCATGTTTGGAAAATAGCTTAGTTGACTATATTTAGAAATGGTTTATTCAGTTTTAGGCTTAGTCCTAGCCTTTTACTCAGAACATGCACTTTAATGCCCTTTAATCCAATAAGTTAATTGATATTTACTAGCTAAAGCGAGTCTTTAGAAATAATTGCAGTATATTTAAATGAGAAATTTGAAATAAATACTGTGGTTGAATAGACGAAAGAGCAAATTACACTTATGGTATTTTGCCTTTCAAGATTTTATCTTTTTCTGATAATATAATTATGGGTAAAATGGGTTGGTGGGTAGATGGGTTAGTTAGGTAAATCATCTGATTTACTTATAGTACTTGGATATAGTATATTTAAGAAACACATTAAAACTAGTTCCTTGGTGTCTTGGAGTGGGATATTTACAAAAGCAGCCTGAATACGGCTCATGTCTTTTTTCTCCGCTTACTGAGAAGCCAAAAGAAATTTGATTTCCCCATAGCTTCCTGCTGTAATTGGATTTATCTCATTAATAAAGGGAGCAATTGCTATGATAAGTAAATAATACAGGTCAATGTTTTTTTGTTTTTTGTTTTTTTTTTACATTGACAAATCTGTAAATAATTTATAATAATCATGTTATGGTGCACTGCTTATCTCACCCAGTTGAACTGATCTCTTGAAGATCACTTCTACTGGGAGATGCTCCTCTGCTAAAATCTGCATCTGGACAATATTCTTCTAAGGCCAGTTCTACAGGAGCATTTACAAACTCTGGTGTGATGAATTGAACTAGCAGCATTATCGAAATCTATAACCATGGGTGTTCCTGTGGGACCTTTCCCATATAGCCATTACTCCTAAGCAGATTCTCCTATTCCATACTGGCAGCTTTGTCATTGCGTTGTATAACTGGAGAAATAATCCACTAGACACTCTAGTTAATAGAACCAAAACTTTACTGTATTATGATAGTAGTTAAAAACCAGAGGTATAAACATATAGGATATGGCACACATATCAGTATTTAGCACACAGGTCTCACTCACTCACATGAGCCAGCAGGCATACCTTCTGTTTTCACGGGTAATAGCTGTATTAACAAATCAGACCTCAAGCAACTCTGTCATGGTAGCTGCTTCCTGAGGACACACAGAACCAACTAACTCAGTCGGCAACCATGCATGAAATGTTGAAAAGCACAAAGACTGCTTTTCATACAGTATGTCTCCTCCCTAGTATAACCCAACATTACAATGAAGTCAGTGCAGGGTTGTACCCTGGTCGTCCCTCTAGAATAGAACCAACATTCTGCCCTCACACCTCCAACAAAGCACAACACAGCAGAACATGGTTCGCACAATTAAAGGTTCTTAGCACATCCAGGGAAAACTATAGCAAATTGTTAAAGGAATTCAATCCTTGGATTTTTCTAGTTTTAACTGACACCACGTAGGAATAGCCTTTTATAAAGGCTATTCATCTCCTACCTTTATTTCCACTGTCCTCGCCACCGTTTTCATGTTATTCCCAGTTTTTGGTTTATGCAAATGAAGCTCAGAGAGCACAGGGGCTTAGAGCACAGCTTCGTCACAACCAGCAACGCTGTCTATGTGTATTTTTCAGCACGCCCCCTGCTTCTTTTGTCCGGCCTCTTCGCTCGTCAAGAGCCAACCTTATCATCTTCAGGATCGAAATCCCACTCATGTGATATCTGCTCTGCCTCTTCAGGTTCGGGCAGAGCGACAGCGCATGCTCCGTCCGCCATCTTGATTCGATAACTATACCAGCGTACTGCACCTCTGTAGTTCTATGGAGTATGGAGCATACTCCATAGAACTACACAAGCATACTGCACCTGTGCGGTACACTCGGTGTAGGCATCAAAGCAAGCTCGCAGGTGGAGCATGCGCTGTCGCTCTGCCTCTTCGGGTTCAGGCGTATGCATGGGATTTCAATCCCGAAGATAACGTTGGCTCCTGATAAGTGAAGAAGCTGGACAAAAGAAGCAGGGGGCATGCTGAAAAATGCACATAGGTTGCGTTGGGGGTTGTGATGAAACTATGCTCTGAGTACAGGGGGGAACGCCAACCGGGAATAACGTGAAAACGGCGACGAGGACAGTGGAAATAAAGGTAGGAGATGAATAGCCTTTATAAAGGCTATTCCTACATGGGGTCAGTTAAAACTAGAAAAATCCAATGATGGAATCCTATTAAAATGCAACTAAACGTTTGAAGAACTTTAGATCTTCTGCAGCATTTGTATCATTAATAAGTTTTGTAATATACTTTATTAAGAAATTTTGGCTCCTTTATGTGTAATACTGCATTCTTTCCCTTGCTTCTATATTAAGAGCTGTAACTTGAATCTCACTATGTACGGTATGCTGCCTCTGTGTGTAAAGCAGGGAAAATAAGGGTGACAGGGTCACTTCAAACAGTTATATCTTTTAGCCCAAAACAGATGGCACCAACAATGTGCCACATTAAACCAAAGATGCGCTGCATTTACACCAGTGTCTTAATCACAACAGTAAATCTGGTGTGAAGGTTGCATATGGCCACATTGGGTCCCACATAGGGCTGCAGTGAATGAAGGTCAACACTTTCATTGTCTTACTGTCCAATTACATATAATTTAGGAGGTGTTCATTCAGCACAGAGGTAATGGGGTAAGAGTTCAGTATTTATTGCAAATGGTGGCCCTTGGGCTGTCACTGGCACTTGGAGTGAAATTATAAAGGGCAATATTTTGGTTTGCTCCTAAGTGTCCATCAGTGTATGGCTGCCACTATATGTGGGACTATCATTTCATTGAGGACTCAATATGTCTAGCATTGTATGGAAGGATATACTATTTGGAACTCTCACTAGGTCCGGTCCTGACGCTGGATAGAGGACATATTATGGCTACAATTGCATGGTGGTACTCCTGCTGGCACTGTGGTATACATGGTATAGACATGTAATGAGTGGTTGTTGTCAAAGACTAGTTGAGGAAAACTGTGGCAGTGCTGTAATGTTGTGCCCACGAATACAGTGGACTTGTAAAGCTTCATAGACACGTTTATGAATCCTTGCTGTAACTGTTCTTCCAGTTTTAAATTGCATCATGCGCTGCCAGTTGTAGTATAACAGGGCCATTCCTATTACAAAGCTTTCAATCTTGAGGATAACCTTGTTATATGGTGCAGTAATGGTGAGGTACCATCCAGTGGTGGATGGAGTGTTATGGCAAGCAGATTGATGATATATGTTTGTTCTACCATACAGCCTCAATACAGCTGTACTTGGTTATTCATAAAGTTTCAAACTTTTTGAAAGTTGGTCAAACTGAATTATTGTCAGTTACAGGAAGTCTTATTGTTCTGTAAAATTGCATAAAGTTCTAGCAAATGAGAACTGCAATAATCTCTATATTGTCTCAAAAGTTACTTGTTACCATGACTATAATATTGTAATCTATTTCCCATGTAAGAAAGGATAAATTAAATGTATTTAGCATTGAGCTTGTGTTTTCATTTTCTATAACACGTATTTCATGAAAGCTGTGACATTGCTTTATTATCACAGCACAAAAACACAATTGTGTCATACAGAGCGCACAAGGGTACTTTGATCTTGTGATTTGCTTTCTTCTTCTGAAACAGCACAAACACGAATAGTTTCTAAGTTATGTTTCAAGGTCTAAAATTTCAACTTAGAGTACTGAAAATGCTTCTCTTTAGGTGTTAATTATAGAAAGCTCAATGTTTATTTAATATACAATGTATTACCCTATTTTTCTGTAAAAAAAAAAAAATATGAAGCTGACATTTTTTTGAGTGAACTTAAAATGGAAAGGGTTTTGACAGTCAAAATGTGAAAATGGTTATAAGAAATCTGAAGAGATTATGTTCTAGTTATCAGTGATTGTAAAAAGTGTCTGTGATTGTAATGTTCTTTTAGAATGTCTAAAATACTACAGTAACTTTTATGTATCTTTTAATCTTTTTACTTGGGTTGGCCCTTTTAAATTTGTATAGTAAAACTACAAATAGAGATGTGCACTTTTTATGCACATGTTGGGAAATGGAAAAATTAGTTGCTTTTAGGCCGGGGCCCAACATTGTGAAAAAGCTGAATTTTACAGTACCTTCCAAGTGGATGGGATTCTAGCTAATCCCATCCACATGTTGCAGAAAAAAAATCAGCAGCAGAAAAGCTGTGTTTTCAAAAATGCTTGCGTTTTTGAAAATTGCAGCATGTCAATTATACCTACGGAAACGCTGGCATTTTCCGTATAGGTATAATAGGGGCAGGAAGTCTGCAGAGGAAAACTCAGCGGAACTTCTGTGAAACGTATTGCAGAAAAAAAAATTAGTTTCCCCTACTTTTTTTTTTCTGCAGCATTTTTTTGCTGTGGCTCGCTACATGGGACCATAGCCTTAAGGCTTATTTTCCTTGTCATGACACTAAGTTCCCATCACACAAGGTAAGCAAGTCATAGGCAATGAAGAAACACATTCACAGAAACCTGCATCTAAGGGTAAAAAAAAAAGCCACCTTAATTATTGGTGCAGTTTTTTTCAGCCAAAGTCATACTTATATTGCTTCTCCTTCTTCAAGCATTTCTTGCTTTACCTGAAAAAGGCTGGATTCACACCAGTGTTTGAACTCCGTTTGGGGATTCCATCCCCATATCCGCTTGAAAAATGCGGAGAGAAAAGTCTTGCAAGCAGGACCTTTCTCTCCGTGTTTCTCTGCATTTTTCGGGTGGAAACATGGCAGACCCCATTATAGTCTATGGGGTCCATGGGTTTCTGTGGGTAACCACTTTTTAAGCTGATTAGGTTTACGTTCTTCGGGTTCCCAACGGACCTGAAGAACGGAAAGCCGAACACTAGTGTGAACCTAGCGAAAGCAACATCAAAAACTGCTACAGCTATAGCTAAGTCTTGGGGCTATATGGGGAGTTATTGCAATGAGTTAGCTACTCAACTCAGTGGTGGCTGATCTGATGAGGTCTATAGCAGAAGTACTGTGGATGAGAGCCGGGGGTAGGGGGGTGGGTGACAAAATGGCGGAAGTCCTTGGATGCCGCGGTCTCGGACAACTTTTATTCATGTTGTAGGCTCTGCTATAAAGCAAAGACACGCCTACCCAATCACAACACTACAGAATATCTTGTGACCGTCCGATGTCACAAAGGTCCTTACTAAATATTCGTTACCGCGAAGCATCAGGAAATCCAGATTCCATGTGAATCAAATTCAGATCGAATTCCACTTCTGCAGCTTCGATTCGCTCATCTCTAATTACCGTGATGAAAAATTCTGAAACTGGAAATCTGGTCCATTCAGTGTGAGGTTGTTTTGGTACCAAGCCCGTCTCATTCAGATGAATAGAGATGAATTTCAATTGCAGAGATTTGTGCAACAAAATCTGCAATGTGTAAAGGCACCCATAAGAAGTCAATGACTTCACCATCTGATAAGTAACTTTTGGGAGGGGGGTCCTGATTTAGATAATCCATTTTTTTGTTAGAGACCACTTTATAATAAAGCGATCACAGGGTGTCCTTCTGTTTAGAACCCCAGTGATCTGTAGCCTGATGATCTTGGCAGCAACTGTTCAGTCTACCTACATTGCTACACATGGAGAAATGAAGGACTTTTCTAATATAATCAGTTGTCCATATGCCGTTCTGGAGAATCTGGTCCAGGTAAAAGGGTTGTCCAGACACATATATATATATATATATATATATATATATATATATATATATTTTATTATTATTATTATTATTATTATTATTATTATTATTATATCATATATATATATATATATATATATATATATATATATATATATATTTTTTTTTTTGTTTGTTTGTTTTTAAATTAGACTGGGGAAGGTGAAAAAAGCAAAAAACCAAAAAAAACATACTCGTCTGTCCCCTGTGGTCCAGTGCCTCACAGCGCAGTCCAATCCTTCAGCTTCATTGTTCTGGTGGAAGTCCCTACCGCACATAACCACTGAGGCCACTACCTGTGACATCCCCAGGTCCCTTTTTTTTATGCCGCTGATTGGCCTCAGTTGACATCTGACCTCTGAGGCCGCTGATTGGGACACGGGAAGACACAGCTGGCAAGTACTTATGGCAAAAGACAGCTGAGCAGCAGGACTGGACCACACTGGGAGGACACCAAAGTACTGGGGACAGGTAAGTATGTGTTTGTTTGTTTTTTGTTTTTTTTTTCACCTCCCCCAGCCTCAATAAAAAAAAAAAATTACCCTGGACAACCTCTCTTTTATACCACATTTTAGTTGGCTTACTTTGAGCTAGAATTTTACAACACAATGTTGACGCATTACCTCCTGTTTCTGAGAATCCACAGTTGTGCTAAAGATGTGACCGTGTCTAGTTTTAACCTCAATTGAAAATCTTTGCCACTGTCTAGACTTGTGTTTCATTTAATTCACACCATAATAATGATTCTGATGTCCAAGATCTGTTTCCTGGATATTTGGACACTAGTAGTGTATTTTATCTTACATTGCCTATGTGCACAATGTCTATTATCCTAAAGTCCTGAATTTACGTTGACCATTTCTTTGTTATATATTTATGCAAAATAAATACTTTGCAATAAGAAGTGATTGGCTGTCCGTGCAACGCTGGGTCCTCCGGGTTGAGAGCCTTTATTTGTAGGCTAACTACACTTGAATAGATGACTTCTGTCCATCTAAAAGCTCAAAGTTATAGAGTAGTATATAAGGAAATGCATTTTCTTAGACGGAAGTGATTTATTATGATTTATTTAATTCATCTGAAATAAGCAAAACTAAACATGCAAATGTTTTTTATGACATAAATAATAACCCATTTGAAATGTTTTTGATGATTTTACATGCTATATGCATATGGAATAAGCAGGGAGTGGAAGTTTATTAAGTAAAGACAATATACTGTAGTTTATTTTGTTAAAATTGTTTTGTTGATTAGACACACAATTTATTCTGTTGTACACTGAACAGAAGTTTGGTGTGCTTTAAAAAGACCCTATGGTAATACTTTGTTGTGCACTTTAAGAGTGCATGCTTACTGTTGTTACTTTTAGACCATATGATTGCAAGGTGGTAGGGTCCTCCAAAGAGAGAAATTCCAGTATTTTTTTTATAGTGTTATGCACAACATACAATATTATCGCTGAGCCTTCTATTACCTTTTAGCTTCATAAAAAGGGTGCATATTGTTAATTTTATACTTATCCAACAACTAAACAAGAAAAATAAAAAATAACCTATAGCTCTGAACATCTTCAGATCTAGTATATTTAATTTAAAATTCACAAATATAAGTGAATGTAATTAGAGCACAAAAAGGCACATATTGTTCTTTATATTCTTGCTTATAAATACAATGATCTATGTATGACTTGTCTAGTAAGATTACTTAAATATTGGGTTAGTGAGTATTTGGAAATTGTATGTGCATTGAGGATTCTTTCAATCACTCCACTGCTGTCATCAATGATACAGACTTCTAGAGGACATCATCTAGAGGTCGTCTGAAGGCATACTCTCATTTTCAGGTTAGAAGAGTCTAATCAATCTTGAGTAACCTCTATTAACATGTCATAGTTTCTTTTATAGAGAATGTGAATAGGATCACTGGCTTGAATGTCTTTCTTATACACCATACAGCACAATGATTATGTATAAAATGATGGCACTTGACTATGATCTATTTAGTTGTTTAATTTAGAAAAGAGCTTTTTTAAGTCTGCACTAATACATTGACACAGTATTCAGAATATGTAATCTTTTCATTCCTCATGGTGTAGAATGGAATTGGCTGAAATAAAAAGGCATAGTTTTAAGGTTAGAAATATTTAATATTTGAGTTGATAATCTTTCATCTTTCATAATTTGTTTTATACAAAAAATTATGTAATAGTACTCCAGAAGGTAGTCTGCCAAACGTGATCTTTTATTATGTATGTAAGTCACGTCCAATCCAGTGTACATATATACCACAAGGGCTTAGAGTATATGAGGGAAGGGGGTTAGAGACAGTAGGTGAGGGTAGAAGCATTGCCGATGGAGGTGTGGTGGCATTGAAGGTTGTAGGCTTTTCTTCAGAGGTGAGTCTTCAGAGTCCTCTTGAAAGTTGTGACTGTGGAGGACAGTTTTATGTATTGTGGTAGTGGGTTTCAGGCCTAGGTTGGACTTGTATGGAGGGGGCAGGTTGTGGATGCCTTGTATATCAGCATTAGCATGTTAAACTTTATTCACTGGGCAATGGGTAGCCAGTGAAGAGATTAGTAAAGGGGAGAGGCTAATGAAAAACAAAGAAATATGTAGATTAAGCGAGCAGCAGAGTTAAGGGTGGACTGGAGGGGGGAGCCAGAGCATTTGCTGGGAGGCCACAGAGAAGGTTGTTACAGTAGTGTAAGGGGGAGATTATTACGGTGTGGACTAGCATATTTCTGTTTTCAGGTATGAGGAAAGAGCAGATTTGATGTTTTGGGTTGGAGGTTTTGAGGGCTTAGCTGTGAGGCTTGAAGGACAAGGCAGAATTAAAGTTTACCCCAAGGCAAGGGGCTTGTAGGACTGAGGTTAGTGTGGCACTATTAACTTTTATAGATAAGTCAGGTAGAGGGCTACATGAGCTGGGGGAAGATGGTTAACTAATTTTTCTCCATATTAAGTTTGAGAAAACAGGAGGAGAAGGAGGCGGCTATGACTGCTAGACACTCTGGATAGAGTGGTAATGTCTGGTACAGAGAGACATATTTGATTTTCATCTGCATAGCAGTGGTATTGAAAACCATGGGACTCTATGATTGGTCTTGGATAAGGGAGTAGATAGAGAACAGCAGAGGTCCCCCAACAGAGCTTTGGCAGAAACCTACAGTAAGAGGCATGGTGAGGAGGTGGTGTGCGAGTGGGAGATGCTAAATGTGAGGTAGGAAGAGATCCAGGAGAAGGTATGGATTCTATAAGAGGGACAATTCTGTGATACCAAAGGATGAGAGAGTTTGTAACAGGAGGGAGTGGTCTGCTGTCAAAGTCCAAAACACATTTGTCAAACATGAGACTCTCAGGCCAAATCCAGTCCTTCAGGTCATTATATGTGCCCCGTGAGGTCTCTTGCTTAGTTTATTCCTTTTTGCTGGAGGAAGGACATAGCACTTGACAAGGGGGTGGCACCAGGGAGTGGGGAGCAAGGGCAGCATCTTGGCATACAGAAACCAAGTAGTTTCTCATCAGCCCATGAGATATCTTGAGGTATTGCTGGTCAATGTGGATGGCACCAGCACATAGAGAATCAGCACTTGGCAGAGCACGCATCAGCACAGGGAGCACAGAGCTCTCAGAGGGAAGGTACTATAATCAAAGATGGGAAAGTGAATATATGTTTGTACTTTAAGGAGAATAACCAGTATGTCTTTTGTGTTTTATAAAGCAATGTCAGTGATAAGAGTGCAATGTACATTGGCTTTTTAACACCAAGAACGGCACTTTAAAGGCAAACTTAATCTTGATGTGGCCCTCATTGAAAATGAGTTTGACATTCCTGGTCTAAAAGGAGGAGAACAGAGTAATGTCTTTATGGCTTTGGTAGTTAATAGTAGGTCATTTTTGACTTTGGTTAGGGTGATTTTAGTGAAGTGATGGGGTCAGAAGCTAGATAATAGTCTGTCAAAGAGTGACTTGGATAAGAGAGAGGACGATAGTTCAAGAAGTTTGGAAGCAAACTGGAGCAGTGACCTGTGGTGATAGTTGACTGGAGAGGACAGGTCGAGGGATAGTTTAGACCTGGTTGAAGAGTTAGTTTAAAGCAAGAGTGAAGAGTTTCATAAAGCTGGGGATAAGGTGAAAATTGAACAAGTCAAGCGTATAGGTGGTGAGGTGCGATTTTGAAATTATGGTAGAAAGCTTTTCATTGGTAATAATGGAGAAGCAGGTTATGTAGAAAGAGTACTGAACAGTTGAGTATAGAAAAGTTATGTTGGAGGGGATGTTGGGGGACGGAGGAGACAGTTAAAGGTATTAAATAGCGAATTGAGATTGTGGGACAGGTATAGGAGTGTGGTGACGTAGATCTGTTTTGCAGAGGTGAGTGCATTTTTAAAGTCGAGAACCATTTGTTTTTAACTGATGAAGTCTTTTCTTCCAGTGACCTTCTGCAACCCTTGAAGCATGGCTCAGTTTTTTTTGTCAGGACCATTTGCCAGGGTTGCCTATTGTTTAGATGAGCTCTGGTGTGTGAGGGGGTGACCAACCGAAGGTTGGAGTAATAGTGATGTTACATAAAGTAATGGCAGCATCTATATCCTGGAGTGAAGATATACCGTGTTTCTCCAAAAATAAGCCCTAACCTGAAAATAAGCCCTTGCTAGATTTTGCAGGTTTTTTGGAGTAAGAATGAAATATAAGCCCCACTCCAAAAATAGTTACAGTTACAGTTAGGTTTAACCCCTTCCCGACATCCACCGTCTGATTACAGTGGATGCCGGGTCTTTGAAGATGGCGGCCACTCTGCTGCAGAGCGGACGCCATAGCCACCGTAGCGAGTCTTCACTGTAATGTACCTGTCATAGGAGTATTACTATTGAGGCTGGTTGATGACAAGCCTCAATAGTAATGTAGTGAATCTCCCATAGACTGCAATACAGTTGTATTGCAGTCTATGGGACAATTGCAGTTTCAAGCCCCCTAGGAGGGGTTAATAAAATAGCAAAAATTAAAAAAAAAGTTTTAAAAAATAAAAGTTCAAATCACCCCCCCCCCCTTCCTTAGAATACATATAAAACTAAAATATTACTGTGAAATACATACACATTAGGTATATCTGTGTCCGAAAAAACACGGTCTACAAACTTATAAAAATATTTTTCCCATACAGTGAATGTTTTGCCTCTGATAAAAATTTGAATATAAAGTGATCAAATGTGTGATTGTTGTTCATGGAAAAAATTAAGACCTACCCCAAAAATAAGCCCTAGCCTTTTCTTCGGAGAAAAAAATAATATAAGACTCTGCCTTATTTTTGGAGAAACACGGTAGCAGAAGTCAGTGTGTGGATGGGGCTTTGCGGCACTTACACAGGGAAGTCTGTCTAATAAATTACAAGTTATACTAAGGCTTAGGGCTACATGGTGAAATTTGTTGCGCGACTTAAAACTGCACTTAAAAAGTCGCACAACAAAAATGCCACTCATTTCTTTGGTGTGACATGCTGCATACTGCAACACGACAGTCGCACAAACATCCAACTTTCTGTTGCATGTGACACGGCTCCCATAAACAACAATTGTGTTGCATGTGACAACGAGTCTTTAAAAACTTGACTCAATATTTTATTTATTTTTTTTAATTTGTGCATGTATAAACCATTAATTGCAATCTTTAATGTATCTATTTAAAAAAACAAAACAAAGACAAACAAACAATCGCTAATGCATCCATGCATCAAAACCACATTGTGTGACATCGACTTGTGCGACTAATGTTGCCGTGTGGCCCTAGCCTAAAACTTCTCAAGAAGCTATACATCAAATTACTCAGTAAATCCTACTGCAGTCTGCCAGATCAGAATGCATGTTCAGTGTGACAGGTTCCTTTCAAGAAACTGGGAGCATAACACAGGAAGTTAACTGCAATTTTGTTAGATGTCATGTTGTATCTGGTACATACAGATGTAGCAAGCACTTGCTTTATGATAAATAAAAGTGCGGAGCAATTGCAAGTGATTTATTCTTTTAAGGGGATTGGCCAATTTCAAAAAAATTTTACCGATCGCCCTGAACTTTTTGTTGTGTGACAAACATCCATGAGTCAAATAACAAATAATGTAGTTCAAGTGGTTTTGGTAAATAGTATAAAAAGTGGCCAACTGCTTTGAAAAATAAACCCTCATGCCAGTTCTACAATTATTCCTGATACAAGTCCTTGTTTCCATTTAACATACTTGGTAAACTGCCAGTATCTCTGTAAGAAGTAATTGGAGATGTGTGATAACAGAAGTAGCTAAATATTGTGCATTCCTTGCAATAATAATAATTTTCCAACTTTCTAAACACCACTGTTGGACTGTAAAATCCATTGATATCCATAAGCATTGAAAAATTGTCATTATGTATTCTATGTTCATAGGGGATCTGTACTTTATTAAGTCAGTAGAACAGAGATTACTGACAAATTTGCCATTCATGTGTTTACTGGTATGAAATACTTCTGGGATATGTAAATTGAATGAGAAAAAGAACACTGATAATTTGGACACTTTATTTACCAAAGTGATTCTAAGATAAAGCAAAATCTTATGTGCACTGAGCCATTTGTACTCACTAAATAAACATTTGGTATATAATTATTGTTATCATTGACTTTTAGCATAATGCTTCAGTTTAATGTGAAATTGTATTTTTGGCATAACAGTCAGTTCAGCTCCACCCTTTGTTCAGTCTTTCTTATGAATACATGAAAAAGTAATAAAATTGTGATGAATCTATTAAATGGGGGAACATTGACAGTTTGCAGGAATATGACTAGCTTTGAGCAAGGATTTTAGTCAATGCCTGCAGTATACTGCATAGTCAAAGGCAAATGTTTGCAACTGTATAGGCATATATGTGCATACCACCGAGGCATAAGGCATAATAAAAACACAAGATAAACCTACCAACAATATTTTTGTCATTTACAGTAGCAGTAAGGCTCTATTCATACTGTAAGCTGTCTGTGCTACAGAATGCGTTCTGCATATATACCAAGGAAATCTAACAGTGTATACTAGAAACATCTGGCCCAGGTATGTGCAATAGTATGCCAATGGTCTGTACATTGTACAGCTGCTGTACTTGCATACGAAAAGCATGCAAGTTGTGATGTTGTCGTACTTGATCTAAAATTAGCCTGAGTGAAGCACCCGGCATCTAAGTGCCTTCCTTCCCTGGCGCAGTGGGCTCTGTCTTTTGGCACATATTGCCTCAAAAAAACAAAAAAATCTATGGACATTTTTGGAAAATACACCTTGCACATATGCACTATCAAAGTAGAATCAGCAGAGCCCTACAGCGCATCCTCTCCCTCACCATACATTTCTGTATAATGTATAGTACTCTATACTGTTTTTCTAAGTTAAAATAAAAACATCAGACACATATACAAAAATAACTTCATTGAAAAGAAATCAAATAAAGTGAATTTTAGAAAGAAAACAAAGGCCCATTGTTTTCATTACTGGACCATTGCAGTGCTGCTAAGCAATATGGCTCTGTGTACATTTTATTTGGATAATGATCATTAAAAAATAACATTTAAGCTGAATTGATATTGTCAGCTTGACCTAGAAACTATATTTTAGTTAACTGGAATATATAAAGTTGACATTTTTAATCCAGTAAGATTTCTGTTCATAAAATCTGTAATAAAATTAACTGCAGACAATAAAAAGAAGACAGGAAAAATACTTTTTATTAGAATTAAATTTAATGATTTGCATGTAATATTTTTTTTTTTTTTTTTTGCTTCATAGTGGTAGTTTTTATATTAAAGAAAAGAAAAAAAATCCTTTCTTATTTAAGAGTCATAGTTTTACTGGAAGTCAATAAACCTTTTTAATAGTAGTTTTAATAGTGAAAAGAGATATGTCATAGCAGAATTGCTTCATTAATGTTTAATCACACCTTAATGAATCTCTCCTTATGCCTAACAAGGCAGGAATATGTCTGGAATGAATTTGCTTAGGCCTGAAACTTGTAAGTATAAAAAAATACACTTTATTTCTTTTTTACTCTTTGTTTTTCTTGGGTTTATGATATCTATAGTTTTTTTTATTATATATAGATTATATATTTTAATTTGTTCCCATTCTGATGAGTTTGTCATTGTAGTAAGCCAAAAAAAATGTGTATTTAGTGAAAATATTGCATACTATTTTTAGTAGTTTTTGTACAGAAAATGTCGCTGTTTCATGTGGTTTGCCAAGTGAACATTTTCTTATAATGACCATGATTGTTACAGCTCCAGCATTATACACAATAGCCTATCCTCTCCTGTAGCTTAAAAAGGTTTCAAATTGTTCAATTATTCGCATGTAAAACTACAGATGTAGTTGTTTTGTATTTTTGAAAACTAGAACGCAAATCAATAAAATTTCCTGATGTTTGTGAATAGCAAGACTAAAATTTTACCCATGATTGAAGGTAACTTGACTTGCAATATCACAAGGATGATATAGTTTTAACCTTTTTTTATTCCATCAGCTGCCTTTCATTAAGAAAAAAAACTTAAGTCAAAAGATAAATCAACAAATATTCCAAGTTAAAAATTTGAGGCAGGTTGAAAATGGGGGGCAGATTTTAGAGCTGTTTTTGAAGCAGATTTTGGAGCGGATTTTCTAATTGACATCAAAATCCATTTGAAAAAATCTTCAAAGTCCTGCAGATTTCATCTGCCTGACCACATTCCCCTGTGTGAACATACCCTTAAAGGTCTATTCTCCCAGCTGCAGCATAACTGTCAGTTCAGTGCAGTATCTATAAAAAGATTTGGGAGTTCGCTGCACCATAACTCAATATGGCCATGGTCTGATTGGGAAATATGGCCAACATATATGGATCTTGTTTCACAGACAGAACATGGTTGTGTGTATAGGCCCTTAAAGGGGTTTTCTGGGCAATTTTTTTTTAAAGGTCTTTTAGTGCTATTAATGGGTTAAAAGTGCACACATATACTTTTAGCAGTTTTTTGAGTGATTTCGGGGTTTCTGTGGGAGCTTCTGGCATCTTCTGCATTTGTTTACATGGTGTTAGCTTCCTGCTATGTAACTTCTTGTGTACCTTCCACACTACCTCCCTGTCACTGCTCCCTCCCTCCTCTCTCACTCCGCACTCCGTTACACCCCTTCCATGTCTCCCTAGCTAAGCTTTCCCGCCCACTACTAGCATTCGCCCCACCGCCCATTGCATCATACTTACCTATCTTCTGCTCTGGGAGACGACTCCTCCTTTCTCCTTCACTGTGCGCAGGCTGGTGTCTGTGCAAAGACCGGAAGTACCTGTGAGGCCTGCACAGTAGAGATGGAGTGTATTCTCTACTGCACATGTCTCGCAGCCGCCTCCAGACTGTGCAAGTGCTTGAAGTATTGAAGGGGTTGTGGGGTGGGGGGGGGGGAGAGTACTGGTGACCCAGAAGCAGTGAAACGGAACGTCACCAGATTATCAGAAAGTGTCCCTGTGGCGGTCACATGACTGTCCCAGTTATATGGGTAAATATACATTATTTCTTTTTTTTTTTTTTTAATACAATTAAATTAGAAGTTAGGCGGGGGGAGAGGGTTTAGTTTAGCGGTTAATTTGTATTTTATCCTGTACAACCCCTTTAAAAAACATCAAAACATCTATAATTATGATCATCAACAGACACTTGTTAATATACAATTACTGTTCTTATTCATAGTAAAAGATATTTACTTTATAAAATATGCAACTTTTGGTTTCCTTACTCACTTAACTTTTTAGTCATATCAGACAGTCTTTGTGACAGAGACAGTATATTTTTAACTCCTAAGTGAGTAAAATATGAAGCTGAAGGCATTGTAGTCATTTAGGCTGGGGCCCCACGTAGTGTGAACAGTGCGGTTTCCCTGCGGCGGATACTGCGTGGAAAAAAATGCGCCGATTCTAGCTAATCCCATCCCCACATTACGAGAAAATACGGGCAGCAGACATGCTGCGATTTCCAAACCATTGTGGTTTTGGAAATTGCACCATGTCAATTACACCTACGGAAATGTTGGCAGTATCCCTATAGGTATAATAGAAGCAGAAAGTCCACAGAGGAAACCTCTGAGGACTTTCTGTGAAAATCGCTGCGAGACACTACAGGGGTTCTTAGCCTTAAACTGATATGGACACCTATGTTATCTAAAAGGCATAGGAACTGGTAATGTGAAGCATCTTTTTAAGTTTGCCTTTTGTTTTATGGTGTCTGAATATTATCCCTGACTTTGAACACCTACAGTAAATCCTTCTGCTTATCCATGACCACCAGTGAGGATCAACTACTTTTATTCTCTTAGCTTCCTTATCCCATGGACTAAAGTAACTATACAGATGCGTTCTTTGAATTCCCACTTTAGGTATCCTGAGATGAATGGTGTGCAAAAAAAAAACAAAAAACTTTCATGTTACTCTGTCAATATTTTGGGTGACATAAAATATTTTCAAAGGTGGTTATCTTGCAGCACTGATTTCTAGGTATCTTAAGCCAAAAGGATAAGGGTAGGAAACATCTGTAATATAGTTTTTCTGGTAAGATCTGTAAATAGAATGGAAACTATATAGGGAAAACTTATAATTCTCCTTTCTGCTGCATATCCATTTTCTCACTGGAGTGTTTCTAAATTTGTATATAATTTTATTTTTCTTATCCATAAATGTGCAGCAGGAGAATATATGTACTCATACTAGTTTACATTCATATTCTCTATTCCACATCGCATTATTTTAATTAATTTTTTTTATCAAACAATGAAGCCGATGAGGAATCCAAGAAAAATCTCTGAATGCAAAAGATGAAAGTTGACTCTGAATGGGATTGATCCTTACCATGACATTTTCACAAGCAGTGAGGAAGGGAGAAAAGAAATCTAACACTAAAATCTTAAGAGGTTATCTTGGTGTGAATAACAAAAATATAAGTCCTGTACAGTCTTTAACAAAATTGCAATAACAAATTAAGTAACTAAAAAGTGATATACAGTACATTGATCTATATTTGACAGTGCTTCTTTTAATAACTAAACATGAAACCTCATATAGACATGCAATTTAATGTACCTCCAATAGAATAATAAGGAACTGGACATTAAGAAAATGTGCATTGTCACCATCAAGTCTGGGCTTAAAGGCATTGCTTTTCTAAAACAAAATCTGGTATCAAAGTTCAGAAGAGGTGCAAATCTTTCCATTATACTTTCTTGAGTTGAGATAACGCTCTTACTTTTAGCTCACAAATACTGTTGTAAAATATTAATATAAATATGGTCTGACATAATGCAGAAATTGTCATTATGCCATTCATCTCTTTTGGATTTCTGAACAGAAGCTTAGTGCACTGCTTAGCTAACTTTGACAGTTCCATAGAGATGACAGGAGCAGCAATGAGCATGTTTGACAGCTGCTCCATTCATTCAGGGGCTTATAGGACCCCTGTTGTTGTGATCAGTGGGGTTCCCAGGGGGTCAGACTCCTACTGCGCAGATGGTTATAATCTATACTGTGGATATGTGATAAGTATAAAACTTTGTAGGACCCATTTAAGCTAGTCTTGATTCCCAAAAAGTATTTTCTAATGTTTTTACCTTTTATTATTTATATGTTATATTCTCTTTAGGTTTGTAATGGTTTTTTATTTAAAGCACTAATGAGATGTAGTAACCCTTCTGACCCACGTCAAGGACCTCCCACCCAACTAGCCAGTACCCTGCTTTACACAAATGAGAGGCAGTAACCTCAAAACAGCAATCTGTGGAACGGACCATCTTACTTTAAGTCTGGCTCTACTATATTCCCATATCATGCTATTTTAGGAAAACCAAGCATTGATCTATAGGGATTACCTTCCAAAAGTTGGTGTTTGAGAAAATTCCCATTTTCCAACAAATACCATGCCATTTATAAAGCGAGCAGACAAGAACTATTGCTGAAAAATTTCCCTTAAAAGCTCTGTCCACCATTTGGGCAATTTTTTTTACTATATGTGGGGAACTGATCTTCTAATACACGAATCCTATAATGTAGTGTGGAACTACATTCACAGATCGGTTGGTCACCAGTGGAAATGGGCAACATATTTGTCTTCAAAAACCCCTATAGTACAGTAGGGCATTTGGTTTTTGCTATATTTGATTAATAGACACAAAAGTACCTGCTGTAAAGATAACAATTCTGAGAAAGTAAATCCTTAGATCATGCTTTTAAACAGATGTTAATGTGAGTCTGTCACCAGAGCACAGCATATCAACCCAGCCCCGCAAATAGATAGATAGATAGATAGTTTAGGGTTCCGTGAATGAAAGGGTGTTTTGCCAAGATATGACACTTTTTGTCAATATGCAAATTATCTCTTTGGAGCAATGAGGCCATTACTAGTTACCTGTTTGGAGCTATGGCAATGCCTTCATCGCTCTAAAGAGCATATTAACAAAAAATAGGGATTTCTCGTCAATGGAGGCACTGATTCACAAGCGAAAAATGCTGTTTGATTCAGATGACTATTACTGGTCTATCTGCTTGGCTCGGTTCTGGTGACAGGCTTCCTTTAAAGCAACAAGGACTGGTTGGAAAATTTCCTCTCTGTAGTCTGCATTATTGAGAACCTATGTAACAAAAAAAGGTAAAGTTAAAAAGTGTCTGTGTGTGTATATATATATATATATATATGTGTTTTTTTTTATATATATATATATATATATATATATATAAATAACTAGAAAATAGTTTTGAAAGATGAATATACACATACATGGTAGTTCTATTTTACTATAACTGTAGCTATATTGGAGAAGTGAGAAATTATTTTGGCATCATTTACACTTCACACTAACAATTGTTGATATTTTGATGTGTAGTCAAAGAATTTACATTTCCTCTGAATTGTACTCAAATATGAACAATATAAATAGTTTTAAGAGTTTTATCTGTGCACAAACTTGAAGAGCACATTCGGATCAGTATTGACATGTTCGGATATATGCCAGACTTCAATACTTCCATCAGAATAATGGCTTGGTCGAAAGCAACATTCGCTTTCCCAGAAGGTCACACTATAATCAATGTCACCTGATTCTCCTTCATGAGAGCACTGCAAAGAATTTGGCTTCATTTCAGCTCTTCAGCAGACGTCACTTTAATTTTGTAAATTTACACGGTAGACCAAACTTGTCTGAATACGCTGTAGACTTTAATTGAAGTTTCCTTGAATACCTAATGCGAATAACTGAAAAGTTCTGCCATAAAGTACAATCACATTGGGAATGCTGTTATCTGTAGAAGTAGACATTCACAGGAATATATGTAAACTTTGAATCAAACAAGAAAAAAAAAATACAAAATTTATTTGGTATATTTTTCATAGTCATTCATAGAAATATATTCCATTGGACACTAATTGTGCACATGCAAATTGAGAAATTTTATCTAGCACACATTTTTTAATAAATTTACGTTTAGCATACATGTTTGTATATTTAAAGGGGTTGTCCAAAGCCCCATGTGCTTTGGATACTGTAGATCTATCCATAGGTTAGACCATCAGTATCTGATTCGTGCAGGGTCTTTGTGTCTGTACCCCACTAGTCTGCTGATCTGTCTGTCAAAAGCTATATACAATTATATGGATGAAAGCATTTTTGCTACTATTTAAGGAAATGGGAGCAGAGCTGTAGTTCCCTAGATCTGCAGTAGTGGTGCCAAGAACTTCACCTTAAGCATTCTAGTAAATTAGTTCATTTTAATACATGCATCCCCACTTCCCATAACTGGACATTCATAGTCACTAATGCTTGAGTTGCAATTGGCTGATTATGTAGCTCCTGCATAATTTGTATGGACTGGCAGTAAGTATGCTTTAATGCCACAACATACAACTCATCTTCACTGTGGCAGATTGAGTGAGGAAGAATAGGTGATTCAAGGAGATCTACAGACTTCTGCTTTTTATGCTTGTTTCATCAAGCAACTTGTAGACAAGCTTTGATTATTACCTTTAATTTTTACTTCACTCACTAATTATCAGTGATTACTTTAGAATTCATTGAATTGTAAAATGGGCAAACATTTCATTTATAGTCTATGCACAATAAATTGTAACAGTACTTTAAAATCTGAACGGCATTACTAGTTTCTCATACAGGGCATGAACCCTTTTCTTTGTCCCAAATTAATATGCCCCACTACCTCATCATTGACACTGGTATCTGTAAATAATATATTAATTAATATGTCTATTATTTACTTATAATGATTGTATTTCTGAATACACTACATACTTCATTAGACAGCGAGTAACAGCTACCCACAAAGATGGCTATAAGACATATACATACTTGCCAACTCTCCAGGAAGCTTCCAGAAAAAGCAGGAAGTAGAGATCTATTCAGTAGCTAACATGTCAGTCGTCTTTGTGGAGAGGAGAAAGATAATATAACCTATATAGTACTTCTTGTAAAGTCATAAGTGCTTCACTCCACTTTTGTTTTAGAACATTTAATAACTTTTATAAAGGAACCACCACATCCCTCAACCCAATTAACCCTCCTCCATAGCATTACAGGTGAGGGGGCATTGGCCAATATGAGAACTTTGTCAGTGCTATGGATGTGGAGAAAATTACCTTTGCAACCATATGTAAATTAGGCAGTTGGTGTCTGGGAGCATTCCCTCGGGTCCTAAAGCACTGCTCTTGCTGTTGAAATCACTCCCACTCCTATGGTAGGGCCTCCCCCTATGCAATGGGAGTATACTGTGCATGCACAAGATTTCGTTGGGGCAAGGTTGACGTCAGAGCAGTGAGAGGATCAGCCTTTGATGCAAAGGGGGTGGAGCAGTGAGAATAGCAGTGGTTTCAGCAGCAAGAGCAGTGCTTTGGGACCTGGGGAGGGGAATGCCCCCACTGCACCAACTAGCTAATTTGCATACATATACAAAGTGATTTTCTAGGCATCCATGCCATGAACAATCATGACAAAGTTAACCTACACTGCCTTCCCAATTGTTATGCAAATTATTTTTTTTTTCTGTCATTTCCTAAATGGTCGATGCAAATAACAGTCAGTATAATGTTCAAATCTTCAGCCATTGGAGTATAAAATCAAATTTTATTGGACAAACCTCCCAATAATATTTTTTTTCACAAATTAAAAAAATCAAAATCAACTGTTCCAAATTATTATGCACAACAGCGTTTCTATACATTTTATAGGCTGTAAAGAACTGATAATGGTCATATGTTAAATTTGCAGCCTTAAGAGGTCACATTTTACTGAAATCAAAAAAGCCATTTCAATCAAAAATGTCTTAGCAGGCCAAGTTACATGTTAACATTGGATTCCTTCTTTGAGATCACCTTCACAATTCTTGCATCCATTGAACTTATGAATTTTTGGATAGTTTCTGCTGGAATATCTTTGCAGGATATTAGGATAGCCTTCCAGAGCT
The DNA here is from genome assembly GCA_947044405.1 of Leptodactylus fallax. NCBI lineage: Eukaryota > Metazoa > Chordata > Amphibia > Anura > Leptodactylidae > Leptodactylus > Leptodactylus fallax. Next base: position 8,646,247 of record CAMRHE010000005.1, on the reverse strand, counting down.
GCTGCTTTGTTTGAGCTGCCTCCCACCCTCAGAGATCTTTTGCTTGAGGATACTCCAAAGGTTCTCAATAGGGTTGAGGTCAGGGTAGGATGGTGGCCACACCATGAGCTTGTCTCCTTTTATGCTCATAGCAGCCAATGACTCAAAGGTATTATTTGCCTCATGAGATGGTGCATTATCATGCATGAAGATGATTTTGCTATAGAAGTCACGGTTCTTCTTTTTGTACCATGGAAGAAAGTCAGAAACTCTTTATACTTTGCATTTTCACAACTTCAAGGACCCCTAAAGTTGCTTAACAGCTCTCTACCCATAAATGTGGCCCAAAACAATACACCACCACCTCCTTGCTGACGTCACAGCCTTGTTGGACATGTTGACCATCAACCGAACATCCACTATTCCATCCACCTGGACCATCCAGGATTGCACGGCACTCATCAGCAAACAAGACTGTTTCAGAATTAGTCTTCATGTATGTCTGAGTCCACTGCAAGTGTTTCTGCTTGTGAGCACTGTTTACAGGTGGCACTCCTTACAGTACCTGTCCTGGCCAATACTCAGAGTACCAGAATCAGAATATCCGTGGTCTGTGACCATTGTAAACAGCTGATTTGGTGGGGGTGTCAGGAGTTGGATATTTTTGTTCCGACACAACCTTTTTAGTTCAGACAGGTAGGTTTTTTCTGATGTGGATGGAGTACTAAAGACAAAACTAAGTAACCACTAGAAATATATCTGGTGGATATCAAAGGTAATAAGAAGTGCTGACTACATAGATGAACAAAGCAAGGTAGAAACTTGAGAGAATTACAATATTGTTCTGTAGCAATAATAACAATGCACCTAAAAAGGATGATGTTAAAAATGAGACTGCTAAATCCTATCTGAAACTAAACAATGTATGAGGAAGAGATTCCCTGTTTGTCCTTGAAGAACCAAATTCCAACCAGTTGTTTTTATTCTCCTTGCAGTGAGAATATGAGGGAGGCTATAAGGCATTGATTCATTCTTCTGGTAGATTTAAAAATAGCATATTAATTTGTACCTATCAGACGTAGGGTGGCGCTGAGCATTTGGCAGAAGTATCTAATGTCTTTGTATTGTAGTAGAGTTTTCTCACCTTGCCATTTTTCCATTTTGATGAGTCATTCCTCATAAAGGAGCTTTATTTAAATGATCTGTGCTTCTGGATAGTCAATGAAAAAAAGGCAAAAAAAGCTAGGTACAATTGTAGATAATGTGCTTTATCCCAGGACACAAAGTAATTGAATCAGTAAGAAAAAAAAAAAAAACATATTGTTTCAGTCTCATTCAAAGGCAATGTATTGTTCTGTTAAATAAATTAAAAATGTCTATCACAGTAATTGAAAAATAAATATTCCAGATAAGCTCTCACAATACACCAAGTGTAATAAACATTTAAGCCTGTTTAACTTCCTATCTGTAATAGGTATAGTATATTGTAAAACAATTTGCTTCAGGTTGCAGCAGACTGCTTGCTGAACAGATTGGCTTCACTTAACTACTGTTGATTTTCTTAAAAGTAGTGTTAATGGTATAGAACTTTGCTTCCCATAGATTCACATTAGCTGGTAGGTTTGGGAGTTGTGGAATCTTACAGGAAAGGTAAATGCACCTTAAACATATTAAATCTGAAATATTGTTGTATAACATTTTTTTCCCTTGTTTGCCGAGCAACTCCCTCCCATTTTTGTAACCGTAACCTTGAAGAGGCCCTGAAGCCAACCCATTTTCTAAAATGAAGTGTGTACAGCAATGGTAGTCTGGCATCAGAGTATGATCATCTAAATGAGTAAAATCCACATACTAATAGAGGAGTCACCTCTCCTCCTTCCCCAACATGAATATCTATGCCATAGTGGGGCATATGTAATGAAGTTGTCTTTAGCAAAATGGTCACATTTAAAGAGGATCTTTCACCATCTCCAACAATTTATTTGCATATTTTAATAGGCACATACAGTATCTACTCATTATGACACAGTTGGATTTTTTTCTTTAGTCCCCACCATTCCTAGGCAATAAACGCAGATTGTTTTGGTACATAATATGCTATCTAGACTCTCTAATGTGAAATTGGTGCTGTCAGGCATGAGCAGGTGTGGCTCAGCAGGGGGCGTGACTCAGAGCTTCAATCAGAGGCAGACAGCGTAAGAGCTCTAAGTCATGCATCCTTCTGTGCTCCTGCCTGACACCACCCACTTGATATTAGAAATTCTAGTCAGCATATTGTGCACCAATATTAACTGCGCTGATTGCTTGGGAACAGTGGGGACTAGAGTAAAAAATTCCAACTGTGCCAAATCAGAGAAACGCAGCCTAGTTGATGAGCTGCAGTTGGTAGAGGTGGTGAAAGATCATCTTTAAAAGAGCAGACAGAGAAAATGCCTGGGTATTGTATACTGCTGGTCTATCCACAGAATAAGTCATAAGGATCAGCCCGGAGGGGGGTCCACCAGACCCACCATGGATTACCTGATTCAGCTGCGAGAAGCTGTATTCAAGGTATATGGCGGGAAGGAGGTCTGCTCCTGTTGAAATGAATGAGCTACAGTTCCCTGGAACCACCACTGTAGTGAACGTCTCTGGCAACTGGCTGGAGCAGGAGCCTCCTAATGGGCCCTGTCTGTAGTGGGACACACCGATTAAGCCCCCCCCTTCAGTTGAAAATGGACAGATCAGTAGGATATTAACCCCTGTGTTAATATGTTAAAAATTATTCAGACTGACAAATAGTGGCGGGTGAGATTATCCGCAGTTGACTTTTTAGCAACTGTTGAAAATTGAGCTTTCACTGGTGTATACTGTATATATACAAATATGCACACATGCATGTATAATTACTTATATATCGACTTGTGAAAAACTCTTTAAATTGACTGCTTCACTGCAAGTCAACACCTTTCCACAGGTCCTATTGTAAATTGTACAAAAACTGCATATACATGTACAGGGACTCAGATCCTGGAGTGCCATACGTGTCTCCCTGCTTAAGCCAGTACATATCCGGGCCCGTCTGAAGTTTGCTCGAGAGCATTTGGATGTTCCAGAAGAGTATTGGGAGAATGTCATATGGTCAGATGAAACCAAAGTAGAACTGTTTGGTAGAAACACAACTCGTCGTGTTTGGAGGAGAGTGAATGCTGAGTTGCATCCAAAGAACACCATACCTACTGTGAAGCATGGGGGTGGCAACATCATGCTTTGTAGCTGTTTCTCTGCAAAGGGACCAGGACGTCTGATCCATGTACATGAAAGAATGAATGGGGCCATGTATCGTGAGATTTTGAGTGCAAACCTCCTTCCATCAGCAAGGGCATTGAAGATGAAATGTGGCTGGGTCTTTCAGCATAACAATGATCCCAAGCACACTGCCAGGGCAACGAAGGAGTGGCTTCGTAAGAAGCATTTCAAGGTCCTGGAGTAGCCTAGCCAGTCTCCAGATCTCAACCCCATAGAAAACCTTTGGAGGGAGTTGAAAGTCCGTGTTGCCCAGCGATAGCCCCAAAACATCACTGCTCTAGAGGAGATCTGCATGGAGGAATGGGCCAACATACCAGCAACATTGTGTGCGAACCTTGTGAAGACTTACAGAAAACATTTGACCTCTGTCATTGCCAACAAAGGATATATAACAAAGTATTGAGATGAACTTTTGTTATTGACCAAATACTTATTTTCTACCATAATTTGCAAATAAATTCTTTAAAAATCAGACAATGTGATTTCTGGATTTGTTTTCTCATTTTGTCTCTCATAGTTGAGGTCTATCTATGATGTCAATTACAGGCCGGCCTCATCTTTATAAGTGGGAGAACTTGCAGAATTGGTGGCTGACTAAATACTTTTTTCCCCACTGTACTAATGTTGCCCCTGACTACTGAGCCTGCATTCTAGGTGAGCTCAAGTAATACATTATATTTTGCTGCACTTTTATTAATGAATGTTAACTCTATATAAAAATTGAAAAAAGGGAATGTTGGAAGATTAAAGATTAGCGACCTGCAGAATTATAAATTCAGGTTTTGAAGTAAATTGAGCAATTACATATAAAGAAAAAAGGTGTTCTCAAGGATTCGAAAAGAGTCTGCTTTCTTTCCAACATTTTACTGTAATCTGTGTCTGATATTGCAGCTGCACTTTATACCCTTTCACTTGAATGGATATGAGCACAAATACCAGATCCTGTCCATGACATGGCTAAGTTACAGAGATATAGACAATTTAATTACTGTAGCAAAAAGCACTGCTTGTGGTAGGCATTTCTGCTGCTTCATTCAGCCAGGCTGTGTTTTCAAAGGTTCTAAGAATGAACCATGCATTTTTTTTTTCCTGGAAAATCCCTTTTATACAGTATATACTAGAAAAAAAAATCCTATTTCAATATTAACTTTTCCTTTTGCTCATTTAAGCTGGGAACTGAAGACCATTTTTCCTAGAAAATAATACCACTACTGTATGTCATAAGAGAATCTGTCACCACTTTTAGACAGGGCAGTGTAAGGTATTGACAGTCATGCTGAGTTTAATGCTGTGTCTCTTACGTCTTCATTCTGTGTAGATTCTTTGCAGTTTACACTTTATTAGTTGCAGCAGTCACATGGCACAAAGGCCCTTATAGTCCTCTATGTCATGTACATAAGATCCCAATTAATTGGTATTCATGAGGAGAGGGCTAACACCCTCCAATCCCTGATTGACAGTTTTTTCGCTATGCATAGTAATGGGGATAAAGCTGACAATCACCAACTAATAAAACATAAATTGCGAAAAACTGTGCAGCAGGGATAGGAGATATGGCATTGAGATCAGAATGTCTGTCACCAGCTTATGCTGCTATCAGGGGGCATAACAAAAAGGTGGTGACTGAGTCATTTTAATACATGACTCCGGCATAAAGTTATAGATGACATCACTGCTCTCCCCATGGGCATGTAAATGGGCAAATTAGGCTCAATAGAAGGAGTGGCAGGACGCTGATATGGCCAGAAGCAACTTGAGAGAGCTCCCACACCACGCTCACAGTAGTAGTGATCTTAAATTCCATCCTGTAGCCAAAACTAGGGTAACGTTTACCCAAACAGCACTTTAAAGCAAGAAATATATTAACGGCCATTAATTCCTCCCAAGCCATTCTCACTAATAGAATAGAGAGGGTCCCGGGTGGATCTTGGCCTCCTACAACAAGACATGCACAATCTATTGGAGAGGGTGCAAGAAACTGAGAAGTGAATATCAAGCTTAGAGTGGTGGACAACAACTGCACAGTTTTCTTCACCAACCCTGGGGAAACCAAGCATTGGCTCTTTCACAGGCCAAAATGACTTTAGACTCAAAATGACATCTGGGACTCTGTTTCCATAGCTCCATGTTGAGATAAGTGTGTGTTTACCCAATCCCAATTGCTTTGGTTCCAGAGGACACAGATCCACTACCGTTTAACCCTTACTTTCCACTTTTCCACCCCTTTCACCCTACCCTTTCCACACTTCCCCTCCCTATCCTTTCCAACCTCTCCCCTGCCCTTAATCCTTGCATAGGTCCACTCCTGTTATCAGAGACTAAATGGTTCAAGAGGGATCCCCATGTAACTTCTACCTCTATTCAAGAGAATGGGATCATCGGCCCAATAAAACTATTTTTCATTTTACCTGTGGTTACTTCAGTAGTTTTGCTGTGGGTGGCATTGGGCTACTATATACCCCGTGCTTGATATCACTTTGGAGGAGCTAGAGGAGATATGGAAAGTCACCCTTCCCGGATGGAATTTCGGTACAGTTGCACACTAGATATATGGAATTGTTAGGCCCCCACCTGCTAAATATCTACAAAGAGGCATTTCGTGCTGGGGTGCTTCCCCCATCCCTGTATGAAGCCATGATTATTGTATTGCTTAAACCTAACAAATAGTGAGTGTGGGTCATATTGACCCATATTCTCCTTAACTCTTAGAAAAATCCAAATCAAAATTTTAGCACACAAACTCAACCTTGTTATTTCCTCCATAATCCACAAATACCAGGCCGGCTTCATACCTGGCAAGTCCATGTCAAACAATATCCATAGGGTGCAAGCTTTTGTGGAGGTGGGGGCGAGCAGATAGAAAGAGTGGGCCTTGGCCTTTCTCTACACGGGCAAGGCATTTGATTCTGTAGAGTAAGAGTACTGCTGGCGTGGTTTGAGCCTGGATTCTGCAAGTGGGGCCTCTGTTTTATACAAGGCCCCACAGGCTAATGTCCTGGCTAATGGCATAGGATCTTATTTTTTTCAGCTAGGAAGGGGGACTCATTAAGGGTGCCCCCTTTCTGCTCTCCTCCTTGCATTGGCCATTGAGCCATTGGCTCTGCAAATTAGGATGATGGATATCATGGAGTAGGTAAGAGAAATAGAGTGAACAAAGTTGGACTGTAGGCAGATGATATGGCTTTATTTATGAACAAGGAGGAGGAAACGTTACCTACAGCCATTGATTTGGTTAACCAGTTTGGTCCGTATTCTGATCTCTATATCAACTGGTCCAAGTCTCCCTTAATGCTCCTATGGGATGCGGAGTGGCCTCCTACCCACTTTAATCTCCTGGTGGTGTAAGACTTCAAGTACTTTTAAGAATTTATATCACGAGAGACCCACATTATGCACAAAGTAAAAAAAAATATACCCCCTTGAAGATTTGTTTGTCCAGAAGTTTGAAGCCTGGGGAGCTCTCCTACTTTTAATAATGGGTAAGGTAATCTTAATAAAAAAATTAGTAACTTGGTCAAGGTACTTTATATACTGGAACACACTAATGGGTCAAATTCTGTGGACTTTTTTTTCCCAGAGACCAATATTGAGAGACAAATGTTATTGTTTGTTTGTATAATAAAAAATTGTACAATTTTTCCAATATACTTTCTATATCAATTCCTCAGTTTTCATTCATTCTGCTTATTCCAAGTGGATAAAAATTAGTCCCAATGTCATGTGATATACAGTCCATGGTCATGTGATGGACACCCAGGTGCACAGCTTGTTATAGTCACAGCACGGTAAACAGACAACAGTTTGGTAATGAGCCGTGCACCTGTGTGCTCATCACATGACCATGGACCGTGTATCACATGATATTGGACTGATTTTTATCCAGTAGGAAGAATGAATGACTGCAAACGGAGATCTAGAAAACTTTGAGCAATCGATACAGAAAGTATATTGGAAAATTGTACAACTTGTTATACAAACAATAACATTGATCTCTCAATATTGGTCTGAAAGTGGCCAACCCCTTTAAAATCACATATGGTTGGTTTTGTAGTTTTGTCTGGGGGAGGGGCCACTTCGCGTAAACTAATAGCTGTTTCCACCCTGCAACACCCAAAGCCCAGGGAGGCCTTGTCTTGCCATATCTGGATGGCCATAAGCTTTGGAGGGTTAGAGATGTGGTGTCCCTGCAATATATTTTAGAAGGCAATTTTCTATTTCAGCAATTCAAAGATAAGCTAGGGCTCCTGCAGTTCAGTTCCTATAGATACTTGCAGCTGCGACATGCAATATCATGCCCTCGGGGTATGAGCTCCGCACTTTATACATATCTGCTATGTGTCATGGTGGATACCTAATAGCTGGCAGTAGAAGACCGATGGAGAGGACTTATTCCCTCTCTTACAGCAGAGGTTTGGTCCAAGACCTTAGAAACCCATTTACATTCTCTCCCTCAGTGAACAATGAACTTCTACGAATCTATATCCTTCACCATAGCTATTTCACTCCCACCCACCTCCAAAGAATGGGCAGGATACCACACACTGAATGTCACAGATGCAGGTCTCAGGGAGCAGATTTTATCCATTACTATGAAGCTGCCCTGTAGTGTGATCCGTTTGGAATGAGGTAATTTTGTCTTAAACAGATCTTTTAAGTTGCCTGTTTCCTGAGGTGTGACTGTCGGGTTTATAGCAGGAGGAGATGTGGGCCCATCACACCAGAATATTTTTTAGGGCAATACTTTTATTTTGGCAAGGAAAACTGTTGCAGTGTGCTGGATAGCGGATAGACCCACCTCACTGTCACAGTGGTGATTCCTAATTAATAAAACATTGCCATACGAGAAGATCATATACAAAAATAGACAATGAAGAAAATATGGGGCCTGTGGTGCAACGCACCTCAGACACTCCCATCAGAGGATTCATTCCACTTGTCAATGAGCCAGGTCACAGTTTCCTCCATGTGAGCCATGTACTTAGTATTGTTATGTTTTTGATTATGTCTAGACATGAGTGAAGTATTCAAAAATTCGATTCAGCAACTTCGCCGAATTTCGCGATATGATTCTATTCGATCCGAATTAAATTGTGACGAAAAATGGCGGAACCCCTTGGATGCCGCAGTCATGTTTGACCGCAGCATCCAAGTTGTTAAAACCCCAGATCGGTTATGGAGCAAGGTGTTAGGTGTCAGTTACAGCTAACACTCTGCTCCATAACCGATCGGGGGGGGATTTAACACATTGGATGCAGCGGTCAAACATGCCGTGTGTGCTCGCGAAGGGGTTAAAGAAATGTGACATCACAGGGCTGGCTGCTGATTGGCTGCACACATGGCACACACATGGCTGCACACTTGCCCCATGTAGAGCAGCCATTTTGAACTAAATGTGAATCGTTACCACGAAGCGGGAGGAAATTCGGTTTCAGTTCGAATCGAATATTTCCTGAAATTCGGATCGAATTCCACTTCTTCAGCTTCGACTCTCTAATTATTTCCAATGTTATCATCGCTCATGACATTTCTTGTCTCCCTGTGATACTGTGCACTGTCATATGTGCCCTGATATGCCTTGTATTCATCTGATATGGTGCTGTTTATTCTATTGTTTAGCTTTTTTCTATGCTTGTAACTTGCCTACTTATCAATGAATAAAATGAGTTTAAAAATTTTAGGCTCAATAAAATATTTTCAAAGCAAGAAAAATGAAAATGAAACATCTATGTATGCAGTTTTATTTTTATGGTCCTCTTTATGCACTTTACTCCCCTTTCCCTTTATCGGTTTCTCTAATAGGACTTGCAAAAGAATGCTGTTCAGACTGGATTGTAACAAAACATTAAGGACAGTTCTAAAGAAGCAAATATATCAGACACATCTTACTAAGTTGATATCTGTTCAGGATGCTGAATTTGACCTTTTGAGCACACTTTTTCTTGCATTCATTATATATCTTGTGGTTTTTGTAGTGTGCAGGTGTGAATAGATGAGACAATTCACTTTTCTTATTTGAATAACAGTTGAATAATAGGAAACTAAACAAAAGATACCATAGCTTCTTGAAGGTCATACAATTGTCTCTCAATGGACATAAATAAAAGTATATTGTTTGGCAGTAATGCAAAATGTTGCAAGCCATTATCATAGAGTGGGCAAAGTGACAAAACTGGTGGAAGTAGAAGATTTTAGGAGAATTTATTCCAACATTGTATGAATAAAAATGTAGATGGAGCTTTGTATATTTGAAACCAACGCTAAATACTTATTCATGAACATTACAACAAAGAAAAGGGCGGTTATTGCCAATCACAACCTGCCAGAAGCAGAATTTTTAGTTGCTAAGGTGATTATTTCCTTATAATTCACACACCAATATACTGTATATTTATAGTCAAACTGTAACAGTGGTTCAGTGACTGTCATTGAGGATAGTTTTGTAATTTTCCTAAAATTCTTATTACAATTATTTACCTGTCAATATTAACGTGAATGGGGCTGAGCTTCAGTACCATACACAGGTCATTGGCAAGAGTGGAACTGATTTTTTATTTATTTTTTTTTTCTAATTCTGGCAAGTAGTAACTGTTTTTGCAATGAATTCTAACCCTGTGGCTGGGAGGGTTATCATACTTTGCATTGCAAAGATTGAAGACCTAATCGAACCTGTAGCAAGAAATTTTAGCAGTGTGTGAATGGCATTTGTTGCAATCCCATCTTCTACACTGGTACTGTATATTTTACATCAGTCATTCTCTCCCCCCTGCCTTAATCCATTTCAGAAATCTGCACCATTGTATGTAGTGCATTTTATATTTCTAGTGGGCACACATTTTCAGAAAAACTGTGTGTTAAACCATGTTTGGGGTGACTTTGTGCCTAGGGTTTTTTCTTTTGAAAAAAAGCCACTTTCTTGTTTTTTACTGGCTTTTTCCAAGCTTTTTTGCAGATATACAATTTAACGGGAACGTGTCACCAGAAAATGACATATATTTTTTAACCAACTTTTTATGTTAACCATACTTTAATTTTTTTAAAAAAGTATACTCCCTTTCCCTGCACAGAGCATGTCTAGAAAACTATCACACAGACCTCATTGAGTCTGCTCCAGACTATTGCTGTCTGTAGCCATGACTATGTTGTAAAGATTATCAATAAATGCTGTTAAAAATTCAGAGGAGAAGCTCAGGCAAGATGGCAGTCCTCATAATAATGTACAGGAAATAAAATGAAAAAAATATATTAGAAAATAAAGCATTTTAGAAAAAAAAAAAGTGATATTTTGAATTTAATAAAAAGAAATGTATTGACATTTAGATGCTGGGTTCACACTATCATTGCATCTCCGTTGTTTGGCTCTGTCAGGGAACCCAAACCATGGAGAGGCAGACGGCTAAAACAGCAGTTACACATGGAGCCCATTGTCTATAAGGGAGTCTGTCAGGTGTCTGTCATTTTTAAACTGAAACCGGAGGAAAAAGTCTTCCGTGCAGCATTTTTCCTCCTCCAATTTTCAGCAGAATCTGCATTTTTAGTCTCCATTGTAAAATCCCGGGCAGATGTCAATGTAGCGTTATAAATGCACAAAATGCAGTTTATATTTCTTATGTGTTTGGTGTGCTTTTGGGTCCATGACTTATTTTCAAAATGTTTCAGGTATGCCAGCTTTTTTCTAGGAATTAAAAAAAAAAAAAAAAAACCTTGTCAAAAATTAAGTAAAGATTATAACCCTTTAAGTCTGAAAAAAGCCACAAATTTGTGGGAAGGAAGCTTTATAGGATTATTTTAATCCTTGTCTACCCCCATATTTCATTATTTATTTATATATGCATGTCATTTGTGTAGCTGTTTAAAATAGCTTTCAATGGCAAATACCTTTTTATAAAATTTCGCATAGCCCTTGAATGGCCATGGCATATATAAAGTATATCGGCTCGCTTTTGCCGGTCTGCTGACGTTTCATCATTGGTTTTCTTTTAAGTTTCATCTGAGATTTCTTGCTGACGTCTGTATCATAGAAGAGACAGGTTTGATTTTTAGATTGATGTTTTCTACAACTACTATAACATTTTACAGTCAATTTTAGTACTTTGGTATCATTTTCTGAACTCCTGACACATCTTAGTGTTAAAGGGAAAAAAAAAAAGAAAACAAAAGTCTCTCTTTTTTACTGTGGATTTGTTATCAGAAAGCCGCCTTTTCAGGATAGCTAGAGGGCAATAAGTAAAGTCACACAGCTTACTTCTGCGGAGAAGAGCAGTTACACTGTTATTGATACCAGTCACCGATGATGAGCAGAATAGGATCCTCGACAACATGTCTGTCACTGAATGAATGATAAATGAGTCTATCATATCTTCATGTTGTTGTTTTTTTTTCTTTCTCATTTCAGATTGGCCCCGAGTGACGTTTGACAGAAAATGATACTGAAGCTCTGGAACTGGATAACTTTTGCAATACTGTTAGGAAATTACTTCAAATGCAATCGGGCACAGAGTGATGAAGGTAAGGCAGGTTTAACCCTTTATTGTTTTCTAAGCCTCTAAATTATTAAAGCTACAGTGTATGTTTGTATATAATAAATATCCGTGTGTGTATGTATATATGTATGTATATATATAATATACATTTATATAAATTAAATAAATTTAAATGATCGTGAAAAGGTACCATTTTTGGCATACAATCTTGGTGTCTGTGCATGCCAGGAAAATGAAGTAATAATAGAAGAGATAAGTGCTTAGCATGTCTAGTAGGTTGTATATTGTTTGTATGTAGCATTTTTATAAATTTAGTGTAATTTGCCTATTTTTGCCAATAAATTCAAGCATTCTACTACAGTCTTAATTTTTTTTTCCCCCAGTGTCAATAGGCTCTTTAAAATATTTTGTATTTTATGTTGTATACAGTCATGGCCAAAAGTTTTGAGAATGACACAAATATTCTATTTTCACATGATCTGCTGCCCTCTGGTTTTTATGTGTGTTTGTCAGATGTTTTTATCACATACAGAAATATAATTGCATTCATATTATGACTAACAGAAGCTTATATTGACAGTTAGAATGAGTTAATGCAGCAAGTCAATATTTGCAGTGTTGACCCTTCTTCTTCAGGACCTCTGCAATTCTCCCTGGCATGCTCTCAATCAACTTCTGGACCAAATCCTGACCGATAGCAGTCCATTCTTGCAGAATCAATGCTTTAATTTTGTCTGAATTTGTTGGTTTTTGTTTGTCCACCCGTCTCTTGATGATTGACCACAAGTTGTCAATGGGATTAAGATCTGGGGAGTTTCCAGGCCATGGACCCAAAATCTCTATGTTTTGTTCCCTGAGCCATTTAGTTATCACCTTTGCTTTATGGCAAGGTGCTCCATCATGCTGGAAAAGGCATTGTTGAGCGCCAAACTGCTCTTGGACGGTTGGGAGAAGTTGCTCTTGGAGGACATTCTGGTACCATTCTTTATTCATGGCTGTGTTTTTAGGTAAGACTGTGAGAGAGCCGATTCCCTTGGCTGAGAAGCAACCCCACACATGAATGGTTTCAGGATGCTTTACAGTTGGCATGAGACAAGACTGGTGGTAGCGCTCACCTCTTCTTCTCCGAATAAGCTGTTTTCCAGATGTTCCAAACAATCGAAAAGGGGATTCATCAGAGAAAATGACTTTACCCCAGTCCTCAGCAGTCCACTCCCTGTACCTTTTGCAGAATATCAGTCTGTCCCTGATGTTTTTTTCTGGAGAGAAGTGGCTTCTTTGCTGCCCTCCTTGAGACCAGGCCTTGCTCCAAGAGTCTTCGCCTCACAGTGCGTGCAGATGCACTCACACCTGCCTGCTGCCATTCCTCAGCAAGCTCTGCACTGCCGGTAGCCCGATCCCGCAGCTGAAACACTTTTAAGAGAGGGTCCTGCCGCTTGCTGGTCTTTCTTGGGCGCCCTGGAGCCTTTTTGGCACCAATGGAACCTCTCTCCTTGAAGTTCTTGATGATGCGATAGATTGTTGACTGAGGTGCAGTCTTTCTAGCTGCAATACTCTTCCCAGTTAGGCCATTTTTGTGCAGTGCAATGATGACTGCACGTGTTTCTTTAGAGATAACCATGGTTAACAGAAGAGAAACAATGATGGCAAGCACCAGCCTCCTTTTAAAGTGTCCAGTGGTGTCATTCTTACTTAATCATGACAGATTGATCTCCAGCCCTGTCCTCATCAACACCCACACCTGTGTTAATGGAGCAATCACTGAAACGATGTTAGGTGGTCCTTTTAAGGCAGGGCTGCAATGATGTTGAAATGTGTTTTGGGGGATAAAGTTCATTTTCTAGGCAAATATTGACTTTGCAAGTAATTGCTGTTAAGCTGATCACTCTTTATAACATTCTGGAGTATATGCAAATTGCCATTAGAAAAACTGAAGCAGTAGACTTTGTAAAAATTAATATTTGTATCATTCTCAAAACTTTTGGCCATGACTGTACAAAGGTGTGTAATAAACATATAATAGATTTGCAATATTCACAAATGTTAGAATCATATACTGCCTATTTATAATAGTCACGGTCTTCAAATTGTGCCACAGGGCACATCAGAAAGGCTGAACTATACATTAGGGACAATTATAAAGTGTAATATATACTCTTTAGTTTACAGTCTTGCTCCCGGCTAGGCAATCATCCATAGGTTAAACAGCAGCAGCACATAATAATCCCATTGAAGATTCAGCAGACCAGTTGCACAGGTGACTCAACAAAGCTCTCATTGCTATTAGCCTAATTTGAAACTTTAAGAAAAATCTCCTGATCAGTTTTATAGTACATAGACCTAAATTATAAGTGAAAAACTTTATAACAGTTAAATATTACAGTGCTCAACAAATACAGGTTAATGTCTTTAAAGCAAAAAGCTATACATTTTCCACTATATTTTCTTTAGCCATTCCTCGCAGGCTTCAGGATCTCTGCTTGCAGTCATTCAATTAAAACGTTCATAGTTCACCTCCTGTGTATACTGTAATGATCTGTTCAGATCATCTGATGGACACATTGGTGCTTGGTTCATAGGATCTACAGCAAGTTTTGAATTGGCTTGTCCATCACGTAACCAGAACATATTTGTATCCATTGTAAGTTATTTGTATCCATTGTAAGTAGCAATAGAGATTCCAAATTAATGATACCAGGCAGAGATCTCAAAAAACATGAGAAATTGATAAAAGAAAAATATAGGAAAATTGTATAAATTTTCACTATACAAAGAATAACATTTGATTAAACCAAAACATCCTCAGTTTTTTTTTTTTATAATCTTACCTCAGTGTTTCCCTGCTGTTCCTATTCTTTCACTTCCCAGATCATCCTTTGGTCTCTATTTTCAGGTCCTTCTCTACACACAGGAAATGGCCTTCAGTCAATAACTGCCTAAAAAGAGTCACTGCTACAGTCTTTGTGTGGTCTCTGTGTATTGAGAGGCACTTGGAAATGGAGACTGCCTGGGCACCTAAAAAATGTTAAAATAATGGCAGATCATAGAGATATGAACTTTTAATGTCTTTTTTTTTCTTCATATCATTCTGAGCCTTTTCTAAATATTTTTCAACATAGGGTAGTAGGGGGAGAGGGGTATAATCCCTTGTAGGTAAGTAAAAAGTAGGCAGCACTCCTATTCTGGTCCAATTTTGGGTGGATCGAGATATCACTTTTTGGAATTAATCCAACTAATTGAAGTCTTTTGGAGTGCTGCCTACTTTCCTATCTATCTAGTGATCGTCTATCTATTCCCAAAAACATTATTCTATATAGCAAAGTGAGGAATGACATGAGTTAATACAGAATTAAGCGAGATGACGTGCAGTCTATCCGTGCTGTTGCAGGAACATATACAATCTGTGCTGTGCTTGCTGTAGAGATTGCCAGCAGTGTGTGCCTTATTACCAATGCACCATAAGTAGAGCTGCAAATACATTATGAAAAATATCTATTGTTACTGAGTTTCATTTTTATATTCTGTAGCCAAGGGTGTTCTAATTTAAAACTACCATCTAAGGACATATTTGTGTAAAGCGCATACCCTGTTATTATTTTAAATGTCCTAGCATTTGAAAACTTTCAAGGTAAGAGAGTCATGCTTAGTTCTGACATAGTTTGACTGCTCCATTGAAAACGTAACCTATTGTAGCAAAGTCAAGTTCAACACCATCAGCTAAGGATTTTTTTTCTATCTTAGCCCATGCAATCAATGGAAGTTATAATATAGCATTGATCAGTGGGGAGGGGTGGTTGATGACTTTGGAGCTTCTATGAATTATAGATTTGAAGAGGAGTCCATTGATCTTATCTCGATATGCTACAAGCATGAGGGTCCTATAAGTGGGGGGGCTACAAGGCATATTGGAGTGAGTTCTACAACACTGTAAAGCTCATGAACTGCATCCAAGTATTCCCAATTTAAATATGCAGATCATGTTGTTATGTTAATTGGTTTCCATGTGCTTCCTTTGTCATTTGCCATGTAAGTCATTAGAAATTTACAACATAATTAATTAAAAGTGGACATCATATTAACTGTGCCTCATCTTACTTCAACCTTCATGTCAACCAAGGGATGAATCAACTTGTGCTCAAGTCTTTTCATTTAGTTTAAACAGGAAGTCAGATCTCTGTCATGCCCTGCCTTTCACAGGGATTGATTTTAAGGGCATACTGTTAATCAAATGCTGGCACCAAGTTATTGGTAGAAGGAAAGAGCACTTAGTTTTCTATAAATATCAAACAAGGCAGTAATAAAAGTCGTGCAAGTGACATTGATGAAACCTATTTGAGAACCGTGTAGAAGCTGTAGGACAGAGTATAGGAGAACTTTTAGGATATTTCTGATTTAGTTAATCCATAAAAGGTATGAACATTTTCTTAAAACAAACTGTGTAATGTAGAATTTTTATTAAAAAAAAAAAAAGAAAATTCTCTATGGTGAAGTGGATAATTGATAAGCTATTAGGCCCTAGTTTTTTAGGATACAATCGGGTATATTTGATACCTATGTTACTATGATACCTTGCTTTGCAGCATTGTTCTCTACATCAGATGTATTTATATGCCAGATTTTATGTGCAATTCTGAGTCGGGTCATGTATAGAAATTTTCAGATGACTCCGTTATTGTTGACTACGTGGAAAGAGATGCGAGCTTGAGTATAGGACAGTTGTGGCTGGTGTAAGAGGAGTGAATTAATACTGAATGTAACAAAGTCTAAGGAGTTGGTTGTGAGCTTTGGATGAAAGAAGGTGAAGGTTGCTCTTTTGATTACGGAAGATCAGACAATGGAATTGGGTGAAAGATACAAGTACCATGGAAAGCATATAGACAGAAACATAGATTTGAAGCCATACTCTGAAAAGGTTTATTTAGTTTTTGAGGAAACTAAGATCTATGTTTGTGGGAAAATGTTATAAACTTTTCTATGAAACAGTAATAGGTAGGGCTATTTTCTTTGGAGTAATACATTTGGGTGGGAGTCCTAGGGTACCTTTTAATTATTAAAAATTAAGGAAGGCTAGCTCTATTGCTGGATGTTCCTTTGATTTGCACAGGTTCTGGAATGCAGAATTTTTGTGCAAATTTTTAGGTATTGTACAGAATTCAAAATACCTTAAATATATTAAACTGTAACAGCACAGAGGAGTAGTTTCAGTGATCACTATATTACAATGTGATTACTATATGTGTACTAATACATTTGGACTATCTTGTTTACCCACCACCCATTTCATTTCATAATAATTAATTATGTATCAATACAAGAGATGTTATCCATTCAACTTAGTTTTTATGTGGTCATTCTATAGATGTATCTGTATTTTAATGTCATTTCCGTTCCCTCAATCGTATATAACTTATTTATTGTATTTGATACTTTTGTGTGCTTTTGATGTTTGACTGCTATGGTAACATTTAAGTTTCCTTTTTTTAGGATTAAGTTAAATAAATGAACCGACGCTCACCAATATATCCTGCCACTCTCATTGTGGCACTCACCAGATTTCTGCTGGTCCCTTTTTTTTTTCCTGGTCCCATTTTAACAAATAGAATATACCAGGAATTGTCTGCCCAGGCACTCTATGAATGGGCAGGTTCTTACTACAACCAGTTATTGGCTGAGAACTTCTCAGGACTTTAAGACCCCTATGTGCTTTCATATGTCTGTTTTATATAATTGCACATACAATTTTTTTTTTCTGCTGCATTCAATATCAAATTTAATCATTCTTTGATGTTTGAAGAAGGCATTCATTCCTAGAAGCATTGTTTATAGAGGAAAATGTCTCCAACATACAGTACAACACCTGACAGCTCATCATACAATGTGTTTCTTTGTGTCTTCACAAAGCTCTGCCTATGCATACTGTAGATTCCATGTGAGAGATGCCACCAATACGACAAAGTGTAGAGAGAAACTGTAACAATAGAAATTGCTTTGCAAGTTCAAATGAGGAATCTAGAGTCAGAGCTATACAGTTGAGACTTATCAGCTATGTGAAAGAAAATTATTATTTTATAACCGAAGGTCTCAAATGGTAGGTGTCAGTATTTATTAGCTGTAATCCATACATATTAGATTATTGTCAGCTGATTTCAGACTGACTATCTAATGTGTATAGGTGTATTCTCGAGGTGAAGGAAGGATTTCCGCATGCCTGAACCTTTATTTCTCATGAAGGACACTGTCCTGACGCCAGAGTTGTCCTGGAGCATCTTTCTCCCCTTTAAACATTGATAAAATAAGCATGTTTTGCTAATGGGTGCATGCATGTGTACTTAGAGTTGGGAGGGATGGCTTTAATCAGAAACTATGTATAGCCACCTTATTGTGTGTATAGGTTTGTCCTTTATCTTTAGCTAGTATATTTTATTTATTATTCCTTCTCAGGGTTTATCAAGCATCTGATATGCCCTATTATGTACACCGAAGTTCTAAATGTTCCACATGTATTCATGACATCCATGTGTGTACATAATATTTGGTTTAGGAAGACTTTGAGGAAAAAATAAGGAGGATTATACAGCTTAGGAGAGGAAAATGTATGCATGAAAAGTTGTACAGTGAGTACAGTAGAGTTGCTTTAGCTGCATTATTTCTAGTAAGGAAATAAGTGGCTTTAATGTTTTATGTTAATGTCCTCTTCCTTCAAGTACAATTAGCAGTGTAATTCAAAGTGGATTTTCCTAGTCAAGAGCTACTACTTTATAGCACAGCTCCAGTTTTGTGCTGCGTGCACTGAAGTCACATTTTCCATAATAATAACTTTAGTACATCATTATTATGGTTGCAATATCTTGCCAAATATACTATGTGACACAACTATTAAGTATTTAGCATTGGGGATATGATATGCTGTATATCATGATATCTTTAGATGTAAAATGCAGTTCTTCCGCCTGCACTTGGAAGTGAATTACAGTAGAAAGATGAGGTGAGCTCAGCAGGGATTTTCCAGACCGTCAGTTTTAGATCTACAGTACTTCATGATTTTCTTTAGGTCTTTTCACTTTGAGAAATACTGTACAGCATTCTATATAATACCTGACTATTCACTTTCCAGGAACAGGAATATGTTTCTTATGGAATAAAGTTCACATTAAACAATATACCAACAGATAATGCCAAACCACTCGCTCGGAATGTATAGCAAATAACATAAATCAATCAATGCCTGTAGATCAGCCACCAAAATAACTAGCAACACTTCAACGATCATTACAAGTATCCATGCTGCAAAAAAGATGTACAAATATGCCATCATGTTTAAAACAAATATATAGACTTCATTATTTACATGTTTTGAAATATATATATATATATATATATATATATATATATACAGCATATGAAAAAGTTTGGGCACCCCTATTAATCTTAATCATTTTTAGTTCTAAATATTTGGGTGTTTGCAACAGCCATTTCAATTTGATATATCTAATATCTGATGGACACAGTAATATTTCAGGATTGAAATGAGGTTTATTGTACTAACAGAAAATGTGCAATATGCATTAAACCAAAATTTGACCGGTGCAAAAATTTGGGTACCCTTATCATTTTATTGATTTGAATACTCCTAACTACTTTTTACTGACTTACTGAAGCACAAAATTGGTTTTGTAACCTCATTGAGCTATGAACTTCATAGCCAGGTGTATCCAATCATGAGAAAAGGTATTTAAGGTGGCCAATTGCAAGTTGTTCTCCTATTTGAATCTCCTCTGAAGAGTGGCATCATGGGCTCCTCAAAACAACTCTCAAATGATCTGAAAACAAAGATTGTTCAACATAGTTGTTCAGGGGAAGGATACAAAAAGTTGTCTCAGAGATTTAACCTGTGTTTCCACTGTGAGGAACATAGTAAGGAAATGGAAGACCACAGGGACAGTTCTTGTTAAGCCCAGAAGTGGCAGGCCAAGAAAAATATCAGAAAGGCAGAGAAGAAGAATGGTGAGAACAGTCAAGGACAATCCACAGACCACCTCCAAAGAGCTGCAGCATCATCTTGCTGCAGATGGTGTCATTGTGCATCGGTCAACAATACAGCACACTTTGCACAAGGAGAGCTGTATGGGAGAGTGATGCGAAAGAAGCCGTTTCTGAAAGCACGCCACAAACAGAGTCGCCTGAGGTATGCAAAAGCACATTTGGACAAGCCAGCTTCATTTTGGAAGAAGGTCCTGTGGACTGATGAAACAAAGATTGAGTTGTTTGGTCATACAAAAAGGCGTTATGCATGGCGTCCAAAAACACAGCATTCCAAGAAAAACACTTGCTACCCACTGTAAAATTTGGTGGAGGTTCCATCATGCTTTGGGGCTGTGTGGCCAATGCCGGCACCGGGAATCTTGTTAAAGTTGAGGGTCGCATGGATTCAACTCAGTATCAGCAGATTCTTGAGAATAATGTACAAGAATCAGTGACGAATTTGAAGTTACGCCGGGGATGGATATTTCAGCAAGACAATGATCCAAATCTACTCAGGCATTCATGCAGAGGAACAATTACAATGTTCTGGAATGGCCATCCCAGTCCCCAGACCTGAATATCATTGAACATCTGTGGGATAATTTGAAGCGGGCTGTCCATGCTCGGCGACCATCAAACTTAACTGAACTGGAATTGTTTTGTAAAGAGGAATGGTCAAAAATACCTTCATCCAGGATCCAGGAACTGATTAAAAGCTACAGGAAGCGACTAGAGGCTGTTATTTTTGCAAAAGGAGGATCTACTAAATATTAATGTCACTTTTCTGTTGAGGTGCCCATACTTTTGCACCGGTCAAATTTGGTTTAATGCATATTGCACATTTTCTGTTAGTACAATAAACCTCATTTCAATCCTGAAATATTACTGTGTCCATCAGTTATTAGATATATCAAATTGAAATGGCTGTTGCAAACCCCAAATATTTAGAACTAAAAATGATTAAGATTATAGGGGTGCCCAAACTTTTTCATATGACTGTATATATAAAATATTTATATAAATAATTTTTTTTTTTTGTTAAAACAAGGGAAATTCTGGAGTACGACAGTGATAATGGAGCCCACAAAAGAGAACCTGCTCTATTCTGAAATATGGCTACGGTTGTCCTTAGGGGGTGCCTTAGAGCACATATCTCAGCACTGAAAAGCAGACCCTATATAATGGTTTTCTAGAGAGGACCCCTCTTTTACCCACCAATATATTGCTCATATTAAATGGTTATTGAAACCTAATAGGGGTCCTTCCTCTCCATCCTCCTACAGACCAATATCCCTTTTAAATATGAATATAACTGATATCCAAGATTATGCTGGACAGATTGGCATACTATATTCCAAATCTGAGATCACTGGCCCAAGTGGGCTTTATTAGAGACACTCAGCAGTTGTATGAAGTACTTTTGTTCATGGCCCAACCACCAGAGATCTGTTGACGTTGATGAATCTTTTCCACAAATTTGGAGTAGTATCTGGGTATAGGATAAACTCAATAAAAAGCAAACTCCTATTGTTGGGTACAAGTCCTATACCCCTTGAACTAATGCAGATGATTGACGTTACCAGTTGCTTTCCTGTGACCGCAGAGGTTAATCAGTGAAAAGGAAATGAACCAGTGTCGTCTCTCACATACGTCACCAGTTCCTTAGGCCAAGCAGTGGCTTCAGGGGTCACGTGCGGCAAGGTCTTCCACTGGCACAAGCCCAGCGCGCACCGGTCCAGACAACAGTGTAGGACACCGGACAGACGAGTGTGATTTTATTTTTATTCATTTTTTTTTTTTTTTTTTTAAGGTTTCACTTTTCCTGGCCTCCTGTCCAAGTACTGACATTCCTGGACAACCTCTTTAAGTTCATATGTGTGAATATAGTAAATCAACTACAACTTGGCATCTCAAAATTATAAAATAACATAGTAACATACCCTTATGTCTGGATGACTCACATCTTCATGGGCTTGATAGCCTTTATCCCCAGAGACATACTGTAGTAAATCTTAAACTGGCCACTGTTTAATTCTGTATATGGCTCAATGCACAGCCACATTTTAGCAGCCCCACTTTGGAGTTTGCATCACATGATGCTGGGTCTCCACTACACCACCACACTCACAGTGTATCACATGGTACTTCATCAGAAAGTTACAACATACCAGTAACCACTAAAAAAATTCTATACTTGACCTGTAAAGTAATACAGATCTTTTCTTCCTTACTCTACATGACCATGTCCATATACGTGTGTCTTGTGATGAGCAGTTTTATTGTGAAGTGCTCACATTTTATTTAATGTGATATTCTATCCTAAAGGTGTCTATGTGCAGCCACATAGTGGCCACTGTCTAAATGGATTCCTATTTTTAACCTGATCCATGGATCTTTGCTGTAGGGAACCACAAGGTTGCTGCCTCTTGCAGCAGTTTCAGTTCAGGGTGCTGACCCACACAGGTTGGAAGATACCACAGTATGGCTTCTTCTATATGCTCCCAAAGATACACAAAGATGGCAACCCTGGGAGGCCTATCATTTCTGGCATTGGGACACTGACAGAAAACATCTCGGGTTGGGTAGAAAGTCTCCTAAAACCCCTTGTCAGGGATACTCCAAGCTATATCCAGGACACCGCTTAACAAACTGAATGCCCTGGGCCCACTACCTGAGGGTACCATTTTAGCCACCATGGATGTGAAATCCCTGTATACCAACATTCCCCACAAGGATGAAGTTGCAGCATGCCGAGTACACCTGGAAAAACAAAACCTCCCAACAGAACCAGTAATGCAGCTCATACAATTCATCCTTAGTCACAACCATTTTACCTTTGGAGAGGATCTATATCCTACAGTGAATGGGAACTTCAATGGGGACCAGATGTGCAACCCAGTATGCAAATCTCTTTATGGCAGAACTGGAAGGAGCATATTTATCAACATGCACCACCAAACCTATGATTTACCTTCGTTATATCGATGATATCCTTGTTATCTGGACTGAAGGTGAGGAGGCCCTACTTCAATTCCATAATGACTTCAATGACGTTCACCCTACCATCAATCTTAAACGTAGCTATTCAGAGAGTGAAATTCACTTTCTGGATACCACAATATACATCAAAGACTCACATCGATATACCACAAACCCACAGACAGAACGGACTACCTGAGAAACGACAGCTTCCACCCCAAGCACACAAGACAATCTATTATTTACAGCCAGGCTATACGATACAATCGTATTTGCTCCAACAAAGCAGACCTGGACAAGCACCTCCTGGATCTGAGGACGAAATTTCTCCAATTGGGATACAAGCCAAAAGTGACAGACAACCAATTAAACAAAGCAGCAGCCATTAACAGAGACAGTCTGCTCACATATAGAGAGACCCAGAAAGAAGCCCGAGTGCCCTTAGTTGTCACCTACAACCCACAGCTGGAGATCCTACGAAGGATTGCCAAGGAGCTCCAGCCTGTGCTACATAAGGACAACAGATTCAAGGACATATTTCCAGTCCCCCCTCTCTCCTTTCCTTTCGGCAACCACCAAACCTATGGCATATTATTGTCCAGAGTGCCCTGAAGACCCCAACTGAAAATGGCACCTCACCTTGCCTGCAAAATAGGTGCATGAACTGCAAGCACATCCCCACTGCTGACAGTGTACCTGCCCCACAGTCACAACAGGTGCACAGAATTAGGGGGACATTTTCCTGCATTTTCCAATGTGGTGTATCTCATAATGTGTGTGCAATGTCCCACCACAGGCCTCTATGGGGGGAAAATGGGGCAGAGACTTAGTCAGCGCATGAACTCACACAGATTCAACATTAATAACAGCAGAACAGATCTTCCAGTGGCAGTGGCACATTTCTCCGGAGAAAACCACTCTATTGAAGATTTGCGGGTTGTGGTTTTAATGGGACATTTTAAGACGCAGAGGGAGAGGAAAGAATGGTAATACAAGTAATGCAAAAATTTCAAACTCTGCAATTTGGACTTAATATTCATGCCAGTTTCATGTCACACTATGTATGAACTGTGAGGGTCACAAATCACCACATGACCGCAAACAGATAGCAAAAATTAGTGATCCCACTGTCACGCACCACAACTTTCCAGATTGTTTGTTTATTTTTTGACCAGTTATAAATAACTTCTCTACTTAGAGTACTTAAAAAAAACAAAACCCAATCTAAGATCCTTTGAAGGTCCATGTCTTTAGGGTATAAAAAAAATCTGTGAATTTTCAGTTTCTTGTATAACACCATTTCTGATGAAGGGAGCTAGTACTTCCGAAAGCTTACTTATCAAATATACTCCGTTATCCTCTAAAAGGTATCGCCTGATTACTTCACTCCTCCACTACTTTCAATGGCTAACACGGGTCAACATTATACTACTGAAAGGAACAAGCAGAGACATGGTCAGTGGATAAGCCGTGGTCAGGAGAGGAGGAGTTTGTTTGTCACAGTAAACAGGTTACAGCAGATGAAGGTCAAAATGGTAATCAGGCTGAGATCAGGACAGGTGAAACAGGTTCAGAGTTATGTAGGCAGGAAGATGTCAAAATATGGGTTATCAGACTTAAAATAGAAAAACACACATTATCACAGGAGCTAGAAACAGATGCCTACCTGTAGGGTAAAGTATCCTAAATAGCTGAAATGTGCAGGGAATTGGCTGGTAACGGATTACAAGATTCATCAGCTTCTGAAAGGGCCAGAGAACATACCCAATGGGTGGGAATGACGCAGAGAGAGGACACTGGCAGTTGATGCAAGATAGCATTACAGATGAATTTGGCCAGCATGTCTCAATGTTTTTGCGTTTCATGAGAAATTGGAATCCTTAACCAAATTAGGGTTAAGTTAATGATGACAATGTCATACATTTGTATTGTACCTTTCTCATGGGGCTCAGTTACGGATAGATATACCTGTATATCAATATATTAATTGTACATACATTTTGTAATTTGATATAACTAAATGTCTTAAATTGCATCCGTAATGCATAAGTATTCCAAGATCATGAATACAAGATGTACTTTTGAAGTGATGACTAAGTGCTGAAATACAGGGTGTGAAATGGTGCATGGTGCAGAAGTATAAAGCCATATTGTCTCAAGCAGACAATATATACATACACTAGATCCAAAATTTAGAATGTGTAAAAATGTGAGCTAAAGAGTGATACTGTTGACGCAGTATAAGGTAAATGAAAAAATCCCCAAAGTGTGAAAATTTACAATGTGTGAAATGAACAAATGTGTGAAAAGATGAGAACAATATTTTATATAATCTACAAAGTAACTATTATAAAGTTAGTGATGTACATAAAAATGTAAATGAAGAAGATGCATAAAATAAATACCATACAACAATAAGTAGTATAACAAAGTAAAGGAAAAAGTGAATCTTATTAAAAAAAATAAAAATAAATAATAATAATACATATAAAAGCCTAACAAATGTTTTTAGGGGAAGATGTGCACATGTTGAGTGGTCTTATTGCTCAT
Source organism: Leptodactylus fallax (assembly GCA_947044405.1). Lineage (NCBI taxonomy): Eukaryota > Metazoa > Chordata > Amphibia > Anura > Leptodactylidae > Leptodactylus > Leptodactylus fallax. Next base: position 8,620,949 of record CAMRHE010000005.1, on the reverse strand, counting down.
CTTAGTCAGGATTTAGATTCTAGCAACATACAAAGATCTTGTTAAACAAGTAGCAACTATCGTAAGAAATGTGCATTTACAGCGGGTACGGAAAGTATTCAGACCCCTTTAAATTTTTCACTCTTTGTTTCATTGCAGCCATTTGCTAAAAGCAAAAAAATTCATTTTATTTCTCATTAATGTACACTCAGCACCCCATCCTGACAGGAAAACCCCCCAGAAATGTAGATATTTTTGCAAATTTATTTCTGAATACTTTCCGTACCCACTGTATAATCACAATAGCATAATGTATATAATACAAGCTAACTTTGTCAATATAAAAAATTAAATGCAATGTATTATAATGTAATAAATACTGTATTTTAAATACTGTAACTCTCATTCATAGTCATACAAGGGGAAGATCCATCCAGATGGAGGTTGCCCAGTTACCCTGTAGGCAAAGGGAGCTTACCATCTTTAGAGACAGAGATTTCAGAACTTCCTACTAGTTTGCATATTAGTACCTGTACTAATTATTCCCATAGTTCAGGGGTCCCCAACCACCAGTCTGCGGACCGGGATAGGGCCGTTGGGTGTTTCTTACCGGTCCGCGGGGCGGCGGGCTGGCCTCATTAACATGACCCTCAACACAGCACATTATGTGGGGTGCGGTGGGGCAGTATCAGCGATCTAGTGACAGTGTTGTGGCTTTTGGTGGGGACCTGGTCTACAGCTCTGTATAGCACTGCTAAAATCCAACCTCTTTCCATAACCCTTCCCCATATGATCAAAGCCCCACCCCAAACCACATCCACCTGGCGCCCTGCCGGGCTGTGGATAAAAGGATCTTGTTTAAAGCCAGTCCCTATTGGAAAAAAGGTTGGGGACCACTGTCATTGTTCACTATGGTTTTGCAGTCAACCAAAGAGATGGTTGATCGCTAACCTTGTGACTGTAACAAAACCATAAACAATGTGCAGCGCATGGGCCCCTGTACTGTTCAGCAAACAGGCTTAATATTGTAACTCTGGCCTTCTAGTCATTCATCTTGTTTGTAGTTCATAAGACCTAAGCTTGCCAAACAAATAATACCACAGATCGCCAAACAAATGCCACGGTTTTGATACCCTCACCAGTGGCAATCAAATACTATAGTACAGCACAAAATACCTCCCCAGTAACGCCAAATAACAGAAGTCAAACATTACAGTGCGTAACAAAATAATTATTTTGAATATTCCAAATAGCTCACCACAACATATCACTGTGCAGGACACGATACCTCCGCTGAAGCACTTCTCACCTCAGCAGTGCCAAATACCACTGTAAAACACCATACCTAAGCACAAGCACCAAACACCCCCCCCCCAACCTTCCCCTCTCACAATGGCAGGTGTAGTGGCAACAGTATTCTCCTTAAATAAAACCTTTCCCAATTCCAAACCTCACACAATGTTGTAGAGATGCTCCTGACAGAGATGGGAGTTGAGAGCAGAGCCTCCAACCTCAGGTACTAGTTTATCATGCCTCTGCTTCCAGATTACAGCATTCCGCTTGTAAACTCCAACTGAACAGTAGATGCCAGAATAGAGAGTGGTTAAAAGTAGGTTCTCTGTGGCCTGCTATGGATCCTCTAGATGGAGCTGTTGTGGCACTTTCCACAAAACCTCCTGTGGCTGTTAGTATTAGGCACCACCCCCTGACCACCATGTTGATGGATTTGTATGAGGTGAACATTTCAGGACTGTAGCAAAATTTAGAACAAACCCTGCTAGTTCCAAACTTGTTTGGTACCCTTCCCTTTGTCCATTGACAACACATGCACCTTGGAATGAACCAAGCATGCATGTTAATGGGAAAATTTAAAAGGAAAGAGCAATACAGATTGAGGCTGAGGCCCCACGTTGCGGAATCGCAGCTTTATTTGTTGCAGATTTTGTTGCTGTTCTTTGAGCCAAAGCCAAGAATGTCTACAAAAGGAATGGGAAATATATAGGAAGCTCTTACACTTCTACCTTCTGCTCAATCCACTCCTGGCTTTGGCTCAAAAAAACTGCAGCAAAATCTGCAATAAAAAAAGCTGCTTTTCCGCAATGTGGGGCCTTAGACTGAAAGTTCAGCAGACATCTTTTTGAAGGTTGTGCACTTGTTAATGTGCGCCAGAGATATTTAAAGCTATGAAAGTAGTAGAACAGGGGTCCCCAAACTTTTTACACAGGGGGCCAGTTCACTGTCCCTCAGACCGTTGGAGGGCCGGACTATAAGAAAAACTATGAAAATCTCTATGCACACTACACGTATCTCATTTTAAAGTAAAACAAAAAGGGAACAAATACAACATTCAAAATAAAGAAATAGTAAATTTAAGTCAACAAACTCACCATTATTTCAATGTGAAGTATGGGCCTGCTTTTGGCTAATGAGATGGTCAATGTCCGGTTCCATATTTGCAAATAGGTCCAGCACTCTGCCCCCATATAAGTCCAGCTCTCTCCCTCATATAGGTCCAGCTCTTTCCCTCATATAGGTCCCATGCAGTCTCCCCCATATAGGTCCCATGCAGTCTCCCCCATATAGGTCCCATGCAGTCTCCCTCATATAGGGCCAGCTCTTTCCCCCATATAGGTCCCATGCCCCCCATATAGGTCCCATGCCCCCCCATATAGGTCCCATGCAGTCTCCCTCATATAGGGCCAGCTCTCTCCCCCATATAGGTCCAGATCTCTCCCCCATATATGTCCAGCTCTCCCCCATATAGGTCCCATCAATCCCCCATATAGGTCCCATCAATCCCCCATATAGGTCCCATCAATCCCCCATATAGATCCAGCTCTCTGATCCCCCTCCATGCCCAGTAAAAAAAAAAGTGAAAATATACTTTACCTAGCACTGCAGCCGCTCCCGCGCTGTGGTCCCGGCTCCTCTGTCTTCGGCTGTAAGGCCTAGATGAGCACGTCGTGCGTCATGACGTGATCATTCTAGGTCCGGACGACGAGCGCCGAGCGTCTACACAAGAACGAGACTTCCCATGTAGCGCTCGGTGGGTTATTTCAATTGTAAGCGCCTGTGCCCTCACAATTGAAATAACAAAAGGAAATTGCGACGCGGGCCGGGTGCGGATGACGAGCGCCGAGCGTCTACACAGGAACGAGACTTCCCGTGTAGCACTCGGCGGGTTATTTCAATTGTAAGCGCCGCCTGTGCGCTCACAATTGAAATGACACAAGGAAATTTCGACGCGGGCCGGGTACATGGCCTCCGGGGGCCGGATGCGGCCTGCGGGCCGTAGTTTGGGGACCCCTGTAGTAGAAGATGTAGCAGCATTGTCAACAGTCTATCCTATCAAATCTACAGTATAATCATCAAGCTTTCCCTAATTTGGTGAAAAAGAGGTTTAAGTCAAGAGAGGGTCTTGCGCAAGTTTAAGACGTTATCCTGGACAATGATACTGAGCTCCATTTTCCTCTTCTTAGGAAGTGACGACATGTCCATTGATCACATGGACACGCTGTAGCTTAGTCGCATTCAAACACTATGGAAATACTGTACTTTAAAAGGAGTCTGTAACCAAAACAGTCCCTATAGAACTATAAGCACAGTCAGATAGCTGGGGTTGACATGAATCAATCACTTTTTTTCCTGGTTCCCAATTGATGCCTCCTTTACTTTTAAATATTATATTTTTTTAATAATGTATTAATGAACTGTTTGATGCAGCAAGGGCTTCATAATTGTTTTTCTAGTGCCCAGTCCCTACAATCCTCCCTCTCTCCTTGGTATTATTGACATGTACACATGTACGTTAGTATAGCAAGAAAAAAAAGCTAATATCTCATAAAAGGAGATACCAGTCGAGAAGAAGAAAAAAAAATGTCTTATTCACGTGAGCCCTAGCTATCTGACTGTGCTTATTACAATTCAATAGGAACTGGTGCCAGACTCCCTTTAAAGACAAGAGTGTAGTCGACCTGACTAGAGATTTTTCACATTTGACTTGTACTTAAAATAATCTGCAGATAAAGCACATGGTTTTGTATTCATTTTGTGATTATATGCCATGTTTAGATTAAATATCTAGAGATCTAAATAGATACATATTATTATACAGTGTTAAGTTTTGACAAATATTAAATATTTTACATTAGTAAAGATGATTTTTAATGTATCATTCATTTTATACATTTATCCTAACATAATATATATCGCCCTACTTCTCACTACTAATAACCGTGCATGGCAGTTTCCTGTGGAATTTTTACGCATGCTGCTTTTTGCACATAGAAATATTATGTAGGCACATTTTAGAAAATGGCATGTCATATTATCTAGAGTAGTCAACAAGGCATTATAATGAAATTATAAGATCTATTTATGACTAATTGTTGGTGCATATCTATTGAACTGGTTTAATCAACATAATGCTAGGTTGCACTTTTCTATTAGTGGCTACAGGAAAAAAGATAAATGGAGTCATGATACTACTTAATAGCAAAACTGAAAACTGCAAATGTGCAAAACAATCTTCAGTAAATCATTTTAGCTTTTTTATTATCTTGGTTGTATTAGATCAATCAAGGTAATTGCTGATTGGTAGCTATTGGTTACTGTAGAATTACAGTTTGTCAATAAATAACCTTCTCCATATACATTAGTGTATTAGTCAGAAATGATTATTGAGTTATATTAGGTTTATAGATGTCTTTCACCCTTTACCATTCTTCTCCCTATCCAACAATTCCCACTATTGGAATCAAAGTCCACATTAGGGTACATTGATATCACATTTTTTTTACATCTGTTTTTATCCGATCTATTTGAAGGTTGCTAAAAAAAAAAACCAAAATGCCACAATGGTGTTTACCACTAGGAAAAGGGAAAACAAAAGATAGAAATGAAGGATCCCTTTTTTTCCTTTGGCAATATATCAATGGATGGTCCCAGTAGAGGGAATTATTGGGTGATGGGGGAGGGACAGTAAAAGGTGAAAAACACCTAGAAAGTTAATGTAACTCATATACTGTTAATATAGTACTTGGCTAAACGGAAGTATTCATTAAGTCTTCTTAACCTACTTTATAAAGAACAGTAAACCTGGAAGTTATTGATAAATATAAGAAGTCTGGTCAATGGGGGTCGACTACTAGGAACTCACTGGTCACACGAATAGGCAATAGGACAATCTCTTGTGCTCCATTTGAATAGCGCAAAGGATATGCTATGGTTCTATTATATGGGACTGTTCAATATAGTTGATGCTGTACACGCTATTATCGAAGTCTCAGAGAATGGAGCAGCAGTGTGATTAATCAGCCATTTCTTTAAAACGGGACACAGTGCGCCCATTTACATCATCAATGGAGGTCCAATAGGTTGGAAACCCACCGATCAGACATTCATCAACTATGTTGTACATAGCTGGTGAGTTTCAATGTCAGAACAGTCTTTTTAATTTCTTCAATTTTTGGTTGAATGATGGTTGGAGGAGGAACTTGGCAAACCGCATCAAAGGAAAGCGAATGGAGTCCAGGAATTGTTTTTATTCTTCTGTGTATTTTTTTTTTCTTTTTTCAAGAATACAGGTATTGGTCAGCTCTACTGTGACCTATATGTAAATCCTGTGCTGATATGAATTATTTTAAAATTAGTATAGGTACTACTGTTTTCTGTAAAAATGTGTCCCTATAGAGACATTGTGATGCACTTGAATCTCATCTGTACTCCCGAGTCCCCACCAACAAATTAAAGGAGTGCTTCATAGGTTCTCATGACTTTGATGTGTAGATGTAATGACTTGTACATTATTATTATTATTATTATTATTATTATTATTATTATTCTGAAGCATTTTATTACCTCTCAGATGCTACTGTACGCATTATCCTTGTCAGTGTGTCCTGTAAATGGTTTTGAGAGTTGTATTTATCTAAAAGTTGTCCTTGGTTGGCATGTCAGATGGAAGGTTGTCAACAGTTACCATAACAACCACTATGAGCTGAGTTGGGTTTATTCTGTAAGTGTAGATGACACCATGAAATATTTGCTAGTTTGTGAATTTTTGAAATATCTTTACATTATGGAGTTTTTGAAAATATATTTTGTACTTTTAATTAATGAAAATGTAATATTTGCCGATTAGGCTACACAGAGGTACTGGTTTAAGTTGTCACAGTTATATCATTAGTACTCTACATTAATACTAATGGAATAATGCTTGCATGTGTTTTTGTTTTACATGTAGTACTGAAAAAGCAGGAAGCCTGTGAGTTCAAACATCCGCAATGCAATCAATCAGTAGCATTACATTACGCCATCTACATGTATGTCGTCTACATGGTAATGGTGGTGCATGTTATTTTAGCTTTGTTCCAGCATGCACTGTCACTACTAAGTAGAGTGTGTGCAGGTAGATGAAATATTGAAAAGACTGCAGCACTCGCAGAAGCTCCACAGGCTTTTAAAACAGCAGATCGACGAGGGTTCCAAGGGATGGAATATTGATGATTTATCCTAAGATGAGACTACTAAGAATTAATGTCCTGATCCCAGAAAACCTCCTTTAGGCGGAAGCCCCACGTTGCGAAAATGCTGCGTTTTACAGTACCTTAAAAGTAAATGGGATTCTGGTTAATCCCATCCACACATTACAGAAAATTATCTGCAGCAGAAAAGCTGCACTTTCAAAACTTATACCTGCAGACATGCTGGCATTTTCCCTATAGGTATAATAAGGGCAGAAAGTCTGCACGGAAAAAAATTTGCAAAAAACAATGAAGAACGCTGCCGAAAAAAAAAACAATGTGATTCTGCTGCGGGAAAAAGTGCTGTTTTTTTCCACAGCATTTTTTCTTTTTTTTTTTGCTGCCTTTCGCTACATGGGGTGTCACAGATTTATTTATTTATTTATTTATTATGCTTACTTATATAGCGCCATCATATTCCGCAGCGCTTTACAGACATTGACAATCACTGTCCCATATAGGGCTTACAATCTACATTCCCTATCAGTATGTCTTTGGAGTGTGGGAGGAAACCGGAGGAAACCCATCCAAACACGGGGAGAACATACAAACTCCTTGCAGATGTTGTCCTTGGCAGAATTTGAACCCAGGACTCCAGAGCTACAAGGCTGCAGTGCTAACCACTGAGCCACCGTGCTGCCCATATGTAGAAAGTATATACGTTGGTCACTATATCAGTTGCATTGGAATACTGCAGTGCCTTAAGCAGGTGCCTGGCTCAGTAATCACTCTGGAACCTGCTCCTAAGGCCTGTATTGGGAAAAAAAAAATCCCTCTCAGAAATGGTTAAAAAAATGTAGTAAATACGGTATGCATCCCAAAAAAGGTGCCTTTGAAATATATAGCATATCCCACAAAATACAAGCGCTCAAATAACTACATTGACATATTGATACATACTGTAAGTTATGGCTTTCTGAATACTGGAAAGAAAATATTGCCAAACTTCAAGGCCAAAACTGGCTGTATTCTTAAAGGGTTAAGCATTTTGGTATGCAGTGGATTGATACATGTGACACATTGTGTTGCATGAAATATAAAAAGTAGAGATGAGCGAATCGAAGCTGGTGAATTGGAATTCGATCCGAATTTCAGGAAATATTCGATTCACATCAAATCCGAATTTCTTCACGCTTCGTGGTAACGAATCGCATTTAATTCGAAATGGCTGCTGTACATATTAGGACATGGAACTCTGGGAACGTGGGATCACCCACAATACCATGCGTGCAGCTAATCAGCAGCCAGCCCTGTGATGTCACAGGCCTTTAAACCCTTCGCGAGCGCCACGGAATGTTTGACCGCTGCATTCAAGTTGTTAAAACCCCCGACCGGTTATGGAGCAGGGTGTTAGCTGTAACTGAATTGCCGAATCAAATTTTTTAATACTTTGCTCATCTCTAATGAAAAGTAAAGATTTATTCCAATGTACCACATTTGTTAAAGAAATATTTGTGACTGACTGTCCTTTTCCTGTGAATTGGCCCTGCAGACATCAATGTGCTGGCTGCAACAACATCCAATTTCAGACGTACATAACCTAGCGCACCCAGCCACAAGACAAATATTATAATGAAAGTAATTATTTGGACTGTAAAAGAAATGATCATATAAGTAACACTGAAGTTCTCTGACCTGCAAAAAACATTTTGTTACCAATAGCTTATTGTACTTCTAATGATGGTAATCACAACCTGTGTTCAATATTCAATGCGCTTGGTGTACAGTATAGAGTAGGAAAGATGGGTCACGGAGAACATTTGTTTTGCAAATGTCAGTACTATTTCCAGCATTGCAAACATACTTGTAAAAAGGAAGGCAAAAAAAGTAATATTTTCCTCTTTGTACTGATTAGTAATAGATTTTACAGTGCTCTTGCAGTGATTGCAATTATAGGAGGGATAGTTGTCACATTTTTATTCCTTTACAAGTGCTCTCATGAAAGGTAATGACAAATACATTATACTTGAAATTGGTGTGCTTGTAGCCTTTTTTTTTTTTTTTTTTTTTCTTCTTGACCTTTTCTAGGAAAATACATATTGCTTAGTAAATTTACTTAAGCTCATAAAGGTTTATCATGCTTGCTTAATTTTAAGAAATGACACAATGGAGAAAGTTCATTTTGTTCAGTTTCTATTATGTCATTGTAAAAAATGTATCCATGGGTGTTGAAGAAAGAGTGACCTTGTTACCCATAACAACCAATTAATAGCTTAAATTTGCTAAATTGCATCAGACAATGAAATCTGGACTCTTTGTGTAACAAGATCACTTCTTCTTTCAAAAAGTTTTGACTCAAGCCCAATTATTTTGGCAAATGTTTTCTGACACAATTGAACAAAAATACAATTGATCAGGAGTGTGCCTACGTGATTACCCAGTGGGAGATAGCTGCTTGACAGACTAGAGAAAACTTTGGCCTCAGCTGTTTAACCCTTTGCACATCTACACAATGAAGAACGCTGTGCTGACAAAAGGAGAGGATTATGTTTGACCTATTGCCAGGAATGACAATGAATTAAATATGGCCCTGGGCTTAAAGAGGACATTGCATCACTTCCAACAAGTCCCGCTATTTACTTCAATGAATAGCTGCTGCTTCACTGATTCTGGCACAGTTGGCGTTTTTTTTTTTTTCTAGCCCCACCGTTTCTGAGCGAAGAATGATGTTATCTTTGGTGTCTGATGTGCTATTTAGACTTTGTACTGTCGGAAGGGTGGTGTCAGGCAGGGGCAGACAAGGGATGTGATTCTGAGCTCTGACACTGGCTGCCTTTTAATTAATTGGTTGAGGTGGTGAAAGATCCTCTTTGAGGCTAAGGCCCCACATGGCGTCCCGCAGCGTTTTTTTTGTATTGTAACTCTTCCCGCAGCGCTTTGCAAAGAAAGTTTGTGGAGTTTTCCTCTGCGGACTTTCTGCTTCAAGTATATCTATAGGGAAACCGCCGGTGTTTCCGTAGTTACTGTATTTTAGAAATCGCCATGTGTCCGGACTGCATATTTTACCACAAAGTGGGCATGAGGTTCGCTAGAATCCCATCCACTTTGCTGTGACTGTAAAATGCAGCAGTTTTTTCCGTGGTGTTTCCGCCGCAGGCAAACCACGGCGTTTATGCCACGTGGTGCCCCGTCCTTAAGGGAATATCTCGCCCGAAAATGACATTTGTTCAATCAAGTTCTATGTTACACATATTTTAAAATTATTTTTGGTGAGGTTTTTAAAGTTTTCCATGTTATCTATATTTAAAAAAAAATATCCTAAAAATCATGCACTTCTGATTCTAGCCACTAAGCCATTTCTGTAGGAGATTTTTTTGCAGCAGCCACCTCACTTATCAGGGCACTGATGATCTCAACTATCATGTAGATAACAAAGAGAATTCACCACTCACAATAGAGTATTTCCCAGTTTATCTACTCCTCACTCTGTGCAATGACCTCTTCACAGGTCACAGAACATGCTTAGAAAAGGCACCTAAAGAAGTTAAGTTCTGCTTTTAGACCATTGTCTGTGACCCATGTTCCATCTCAAGGAAACTGTTTTAGACTTAGTATTAGACTAAGTATTAGAATTGCAAGATTTTTAGGATTTTTTTAAAATCCAGTTAACATGAAAAATTAGAAACATTAAAAATTCTTAAAAAATTATTTTAATGTAAAAATATGATTTAACCAATAGGCTATTTCCTGGTGACACTTTCCCTTTAATAATGCTCCCAGTGTCATCTAGTCAAAAAATGAGTTAAGGTATGGCCTAGAATGCAGATGTCTCTGCATTTTACATTCACAGGCAGTATTGTACTTTCATAGATAGGAAGAAGTTGTGCCCCAGGATAAAAAGTGGGGAGAAAAATGCAAGCCTAAAAAGAGTATATGAGTCTCTCGGAAATTGTATAACTGGGAACGGTCATGTTATTTTGACATATCCATTCTACAGAGACAAAGTACGATACAACCTTTTCATGGCCACAGTATTTCCTGATGGCAGAGTGGTCTCTTCGTGCAGGACAATGCACCCTGCTAAATTGCAAAATGTGTTCAGTTTGACGAACATTATAGTTCATGCTTACTAGTGATGGGTGAACCTCACAATATTTGTTAAGCAAATATTCACTAAGTTCGCCAGAAATTTTTGCATTGGCCCTAACTTGTTTTGTCCAAAATGGAAGTGCTGTTATTATATTCTGGGGTCTCTTCAAATCCCAAAGTATAATAATTTGCAGGTTTGTTCAGCTTGGTCTCCAAATTTCCTAGATGACAATCAAGTCGATCAAATAAACACTAGAGATGAGTGAACCTGGCGCCTCCAATTATAACACTTTGGGGTTTGAAGAAACCCCAGAGTATAATAATAACACTTCTGTTTTCGGACAGAATGAGTTTGGTCCAATGCAAACGTTACGGGCAAACTTTACAAATATTTTCGAAACAAATATTGTGAGGTTCACTCATCACTAGTAAACACATTGAACAATATATTATTTTCCTTATACCATTTGTTGGTTAGTCTGATTTTGGGGAGTTCATGTCTGAATGGGTCAGATCTGTTTGGGTTGCACAAGCGGGACTTACACAGTAGCAGACTGACTGGTGTATTCAGAAGTTTTCAGATTGGGGAAAGCAGAAAGGTGCAAGACATTGTAGAATGTAATAAATTGTGATCATTAGAATTAATGACTTGACCCTCAAGTTTTCTGTATTAATTTCCATGTAGAATATTAGTCAGGTACATATCAGAGGGGCATGAAGTGCACATCATCCAAATGACATAAGAAAATTGCTGTCTGGTTAGGCAGGAGATGTGTTTTTAATTAATGTCAAGAGCCAGCTTTCAAATTAAGTATAGTATCTCCGTGCTCACAAGTCATCATGTTACCCACTTGAAATAATTTGCAAATAACACAGTGTCTTCTAGTTCGCTATATATAGAGAACAAAAATAAATGTGTTTCCTGGGCATATTGCATTAAGGTAAATAGAAGTGAAAATGGCAAAAATGAAGACATAAGAAACTTATCAGCTAGAAAGTGCAATAGGAAAGTGGTCACTAAAGTTTTGAAGACTGAATTTATATTGTATTTACAACATTGGATGTTGGGTAGCAAAAATTTAGCAGCAATTTTCATATTGGACTTGCAAAAAAATGATCGCTATGATCTGATTATTTTGTGATAAATGCTCCAGTATTATTATGTGCTTTAGGGGTCACCCCCATTTGTTAAGAGGTCTTCAATAATAAGCTGATTGCAGGGTTAGTTTTTAGCTGTATACTGTCTGAAAAGCCAGCAGTAAATATTGAGGGTCTCTCTAGGGCTACCATAGGGGAAATGAAGCATCACATAGTGAAATCAATGGGTTGCTGCCTGTGTAATGTGCAGATGTCCTGTGTTCTCCAGAGTAAGACATGCTATTTACAGCTGTTCCTTCCTCAGGGTAATATTTGAGGACAGTGCTGTGCAGTAAGCCTTTTATGCCCACCCCAATATGGTGTACTCCCATATAATGTACAGTGGGGAAAGAAAGTATTTAGTCAGCCACCAATTGTGCAAGTTCTCCCGCTTAAAAAGATGAGGCCGGCCTGTAATTGTCATCATAGGTAGACCTCAACTATGAGAGACAAAATGAGAAAACATATCTAGAAAATCACATTGTCTGATTTTTTAAAGAATTTATTTGCAAATTATGGTGGAAAATAAGTATTTGGTCAATAACAAAAGTTCATCTCAATACTTTGTTATATATCCTTTGTTGGCAATAACAGAGGTCAAACGTTTTATGTAAGTCTTCACAAGGTTGGCACACACTGTTGCTGGTATGTTGGCCCATTCCTCCATGCAGATCTCCTCTAGAGCAGTGATGTTTTGGGGCTGTTGCTGGGCAACACGGACTTTCAACTCCCTCCAAAGGTTTTCTATGGGGTTGAGATCTGGAGACTGGCGAGGCCACTCCAGGACCTTGAAATGCTTCTTACGAAGCCACTCCTTCGTTGCCCAGCCGGTGTGCTTGGGATCATTGTCATGCTGAAAGACCCAGCCACGTTTCATCTTCAATGCCCTTGCTGATGGAAGGAGGTTTGCACTCAAAATCTCACAATACATGGCCCCATTCATTCTTTCATGTACACGGATCAGTCGTCCTGGTCCCTTTGCAGAGAAACAGCCCCAAAGCATGATGTTGCAACCCCCATGCTTCACAGTAGGTATGGTGTTCTTTGGATGCAACTCAGCATTCACTCTCCTCCAAGCACGATGAGTTGTGTTTCTACCAAACAGTTCTACTTTGGTTTCATCTGACCATATGACATTCTCCCAATACTCTTCTGGAACATCCAAATGCTCTCTAGCAAACTTCAGACGGGCCCAGATATGTACTGGCTTAAGCAGGAGGACAAGTCTGGCACTGCAGGATCTGAGTCCCTGGTGGCGTAGTGTGTTACTGACCGTAGCCTTTGTTACATTAGTCCCAGCTTTCTGCAGGTCATTCACTAGGTCACCCCATGTGGTTCTGGGATTTTTGCTCACCGTTCTTGTGATCATTTTGACCCCACGGGGTGAGATCTTGCGTGGAGCCCCTGATGGAGGGAGATTATCAGTGGTCTTGTATGTCTTCCATTTTCTAATTATTGCTCCCACAGTTGATTTCTTCACACCAAGCTGCTTGCCTATTTCAGATTCAGTCTTCCCAGCCTGGTGCAGGTCTACAATTTTGTTTCTGGTGTCCTTCCACAGCTCTTTGGTCTTCACCATAGTGGAGTTTGGAATGTGACTGTTTGAGGTTGTGGACAGGTGTCTTTTATACTGATAACAATGTCAAACAGGAGCCATTACTACAGGTAATGAGTGGAGGACAGAGGAGCCTCTTAAGAAGAAGTTACAGGTCTGTGAGAGCCAGAAATCTTGCTTGTTTGTATGGTGTATACTTCTCTTTGAACTGGGTGACAATAATCCTGCCTCTCCCAACTGCTTTTTCAACTTTCTGAACCTGATTATCAATAAAAAAATATGTAACAGAGCCCCTACTTATCATGTGTTGTCTATAACACTGGTGTTGTCTTATGTTGCAGAGAGGCCTATGGGCCACCTGAGGCTTCTGGGCCTGATAACAATTGCTACGTCTGCACATGCTACAGCTACAGCCCTGTCTCCATTATAAGTTTACAGAAAGGGATTCTCCCACTTTTCATTACCCAGGTTCTTTCTGTCTTCTATTTACTCTCTATGGTCATTAATTGATCACTACAAATGTGGTGACCTAGTTACTAGCCAGGATCATAACCTTGGACACTCCATTGCTTTCTGATATCTGGAGCAAGATCTATGTCTCACACTTGCTGCAATGAAGGAGGATGAGGACATGCAGAACATGCAACTAAACATGCCTGTGTCACAGCGCTTCTGACTCTTCATCAACCTGAACCTCTCCTCTTTTAACATCTCCACTCTGTTCCTTTAGAAATTGTCTAAACATAAATGCATAAGCAAAATAGATTAGGGGATTGCTGTTCATGCAATTTTCCAAGGTTTCATTATGTGATCTATAAAATAATAACATGGACATTGCAAAATAAACCAGCAAAATGTAGTCAAGAACAAACCCACTGCCATTAGGAGGAAAGTGACAGAAAGGTAATACCCTTCTATTAAGAAAACAAACAGACTCAAAATGTAATTTAGACCTGTGGCTCCTATCTCTGTGTGCAATCCATGATGAATCTAGGACAAGTATATTAACTCTTCTTGCTTCAGATTCAAGTCAGAGTCAATACTAACTCAGTATGTTCCACCCATAGAACTGTCTGCTTTTCATACTGTGATGTGTAATTTTCTTCGAAGCAACCATGAATGTCCACTGAGCCTTGAAACACATGCTTGCAGGCAGCAGGATATTCCAAGAAAAAAACTTTAGAAAAGAGTTTCCTATTGTGGTTTTGCTTAAATCATAAAATAAGTTTCATTAGAATCTCAGTAGGGGAAATAGTCATTTGAGGGCAAGAAAAAACCACTACAGAAATACTTCAATTGGAACGTCTTGATGTCCAGACCCTGACAATAAAAAGGTCATACTGCGTGTGCCGCAGATAATGGAAATTTTTAAAGCAATTTCAACATTTAGATGGTTTTCGTTCACAAAGCAGTTATGCATAATAAATATTCTATTTTCCCCCTATAGGGCTGAGGTATATGCTATTGAATCATTAAATAATCCTGGATGGATTTTTTTTTTGGCATTTATACAGTAACATTTCGGAGTTCATCGATTATGTTGACATAAGTGTTTTATGTGTCTTCATTATGGTAATTTTATCTTTTGCATATATATTTTTTTAAGTTAAAAAATACAAATGTAGCAGAGTCAGAGTCAACCCGAACTTCTACAATTGGTTAAACTGCTGCAGTGTGATATCTTATCAGATAGGCAACCAATGAAAAGTCTTTGGAAAAACATATTTGTATGATTTTTCATTGGTTTTAGTTGTCTTCTGTGATAAGATATCTCGCTGCAGCATTTTAACCAATTGCAGAAGTTTGGGTTATCTCTGAATTTCTTGAATGATAAGACACATCTGACTATAAGATGCAACCCAGGATGAGGCAAGTGCAATTTTGAAAAAAATATTTCATAATAGTCTAACCTTCCTTGTTGGTCAAAAGGAGTAGAGGAGTCAATTTTACTAACTGGTATGCTAGGGTAGATGAAGGGGGTTATTGGGTAACAGTCTGCTCTTGATGCTCACATATACACAAAAAGCTGTGCTGCACACATAGTAAATATACACACAGACAGCTCTGCTGCATACAATGTAAGCACACACCTGAACATATACACTAACAGTTCTGATGCATACACTGCAAGTACACACACAGAACACAAACACTGCTGCATACACTCTAAGCATTCATACACACAGACACGTACACAGCTCAAGTATTTTAACACTGAGTTACATTTACTTTTGTAACAATGTGAATACCTTTTTAAGACATCAGATTCCTACCAAATATATATAAAGATTTGCCAATTTATGAGCTCCTATACCCAAAAATGTTGTGAATTTTTACATTTTTATGCCGTTATCTCTGCTTTTGAAAAGTGGATGTAGTTAGCCTTTCTAGTTGTCTGTATTCCAGATTTATCAACAGCAACGTTTATAAAAAAAAAAAAAAAAAAAAAAAGAGAGAGAGAAAATCTTGCAATCTCACACCCCCGAAGTAAGATCTTGGGATCTTGTTAGACTCATAGAGGCACCAAAGTTTATCAATCACATCTATGATGTGACTTTTGATACGTTTTGTACAAATTCCACTAACTTAGACTCCAGCTAAATTTACTTTAAAAATTCACCTTATGATATATCTCCCCCATTGTATAAGCAAAAGTTGTACCAGTTTACTTTTCAATAATGCACCCATGATTTTCAGTATATATGCCTTCAGTCATGCTTTCAGAATATTCTTTTAATGTGATAAGTGTTGTATTTGGTGGTCTTGTCCCAAATTCAGCAGACTGTGAAAATGGATTTACCACTTTATTCACACAGTCACAGACTACAACTTAGTAAAAAAGTATTACTTAATAAAAACATTGAAGCGGTTACTCAGGACAAGATGTTTATAGCCTTTTATCTTGGCGACTAAACAAATAATAGCAAGTGCTTGGAAGACTTGGATTATTCCTACCTCAGCAATTCAAGCCAAGATGATAATATAACTGCTCCTAAATACTGAAAACTATGGCAGGACTAACTGGATCAATCAAGCAGAGCTGTTTTCATAGCTCCCATAGAAGTGAATGAGTGCTACGTAAACCGTGTAGCACAGATGAGCTCCACAGTTAGAAAAACAGTATAGCTAAAAGTGCTGTGCCTCTCATTTACCTCTATGAAAGATAGGGAAGCAGCATAGAGTAGCAATGCTTGGCTGTTAGGAGTAGTTATTCCCATCTCAGCAGTGAATTCCAAAGATAGAAATAACCATTTAAGTTGAGAGTGAATCTGGGTAAGGATAAGCTTACAGCTTTAACACTGGGTGCTATGAACAAACTCTTGTAACCCTGGGCCCTATATGCTTTCCTACGTTGGCAGATCTAATGTGTATGACCAACCTTACTGGTTGCTTGAATAGTGTACTGTACTTTTTTTTTTATTTTTTTTTATTAATATACCGTATGTCCCTGTGTTGAATCAATTGTATATATGTTTGTTACCACTCTCTTGTCTGATTTACAATATGTATTTCTTGTTTTGTTATACACTTCATTTGTATTGTATTGAAAACGCAATATATTACTCATACATTAAGAACCCCCATGATTATTACATAACCAAAACAGATTTCTATCCACTGAAAATAAAAGTTACATAAAAAAAATGAGGGTCCATATTGAATGAGATTTTGAAACTGATGAAACCGAGAGGAAACATATTTTGAAAAACAAATAACCTTTATTTGCTAAAAGGGTAAGCTGCTTTCTCTGTTGTCCTTACAGATGCAGGTACTGCATAGTTGTGACAATGCACTAGGGTAACATATGCATGAGGAAGACTTTTCTATATTTCTATATTAGGTTATATGGGTACGAAGATATATGAACAGGGCACATATCAAAGAGTTTGGTTAGTTACATTTGCTTACAATATTTTTTTTTTTTTTTTTTTGTATTCTGGTTTGTGTGTATGAAAAGATATCACTTGCTTTAATAGAACTTGTTACTCTCTATTAAACATATGACCTTTTTGCAATTTGTCATTTATTGCTAAGCATTACATTAATTCCCTTCAGACAAATATTTAGTTTCATTGTTTTCCTCTTTTATATTTCATTTCCTATTTTTAATCGGCTCTCAAAATTATAATATACTGGATTACTGGATACTAAACAGTAATAGAGATCTTTTGGGAGATTTTAAAGGACACAGAGTTCTCCACAGGTCACTGCCCAGTTGCTGTTACAATGCTTGTACCGAGACAGAGACTTCTGAGCTGTCAGTCAACTAGTATCTACAGTAGAATGAAATAAATGCATAAAAAAAGAAAAGGGAAGTGAGGAAGGAAATAGGTGCAGCAAAAAATCAAGCTCAATAAAAAAAATGTATACTCTGATAGTGTTTTAACTGCAGAATGTAAGCATCAATCTAGTTTTGCTGGTACTAGTATTATTAGTGCATGTCTAAGTGCATTATTAGTGCGCGGCTAGAATCACACTGTGTGTTCTCTTTTACCAGCCTGACCTTCATGCCGGAAGTGGGACTTCTAGCTTCATAGTTATCTATGATGCTAGGAGTCTCTTCCTCCCAGTGACATACTGTCACATACTGTAATTGGTGCAGGACAGTATGTCGCTGGGAGGCAGGGACTCTTAGTATCATAGTTTAACTATGATGCTAGGAGTCCAGCTCCCAGCATTAAGGTCAGATGGTAAACCTGGCGAACACATGGACCTAGGTGAATCTAGCCTAAGGCTTCATTCACATCTAAGACACATTGAAGACAACAATAGACACAGATTCCATCTAGAATCCTGTTCTGTTTCATCCCGTAAAATGCCCTGTTGTGAATCATCAGTGCTGTTTGTTAATTATGACACAATGTACTGTGCCTATAATAGAGCAAACATGTGAAAGTAGCACTACAATCTTTCAGTTTCATTTTTATTATTCAAAGTTTATTGAACAAGAATAGAAGAAGACATCTAGTACATATAGTAATGAAAATCACTAGCATGAATGAAAAAATATAAATGTAAATAAGAAATCTATAGGTCAAGGGAGGAGGATGGGGTGGGTAAGGGAAAGGGAGAAATTATCTATAGAACACTGGCCATTCATGCGGGAGCTAGAGAGTGATATATACTAGAGTGAGATAGTGTCTCATCTGCAGCGCCTCACATCTCAGTGAGTGAGATAAACATCAGGGAGCATGAGAATCATAGTGACACAAATGACAAGATTAATTAGTGAGAGGTTTAGGCAAAAGTGAACAGCCAGCCAGGGAGTCCCATAGTAATGGCACACCAAGTCTCCTGTGAGGATAGTACAATGTAATAGGAACAACAGATGTAAGAGTATGAACAGTATTTAACAATATGATAGTATAAACACATAAGCCTATAGTATGTAGGAATAAGTCTACTCCAAACAAGCAAAAGATATAATATAAAAGATACGAACAAGGAATGGCAACCAGCTATTAACACTAAAGGTAGCTTGAAACGTAGTCCATCCAAAGAGAGTGAGCAGATCCCACAAAAGATTTTAGGGTGAAACTAGATCTTGCTTCTGCAGGGATCGTCGTGATTTCGGCGACTTCAGCTTCTGTAGATGCTTCCAATGATTCCCCTTCAGAGTGTAGGGAAGGGGCTCAAGTGCCAGAGTCAGTAGCCAGGATGCAGTTTCTACATGAGGGATGTTTAATGTGTCCTACACAGCTTCCAGATCTGCAGATCTATGTACAATGAGTCAGCAACTATTAAGTGGTATGGATAGGCCAAAAGGAGACAGCCAGACATACTGGATATGCCTCTCCCGCATGATATCGAATAGGGGTTTTAGCATTTGTCACTTCACCAGAGTTGAAAGCACAATGTCCTGATAAAAGGTGAGTGAAGCGTCACCATATTTGATGTCTGCTTTTCCTTTTACAGTAGATAAGATGTCAATAGTATCTACTGTGGATAATAGGCCACATATGATGTCCCTAGGAGGGTCTCCATTTCAATGGCTGCACTTTCAGGTCCGAGCAGAGAAGAGAAAATTTCACCCATGACCATACGGAGTAATTCAGGGGCCCACGACTCTGAAAGTCCTTTCAATCCAATATTGCACTGCTGACCATTTTCCTGGTCTTCCAGTAGTGTGAGGGCTCTGTCAATATGTTCTTTTTGCACCGCAGTTTGAGCTGCATGGGCTGTAGAGAACTGAGCTAGGTCTGAGCAGGTGTTTTTGGTGGCCTCCACTCTCTGACCGAAGTTAGTCAAGTCAGTTTTCATGTCTGCCAGATCAGAAAGAACTGGCTGTAAGGCTTGGGAGAGGGCTTTCCTCAGGAAGCTTTTTGATATAGAAGTTTGCGAGGGTAATTTTGCTTCCTCCTCCGCTACACTATCTGGATGTAAATTATCTTAGTGTCCCTTAGTGTCCGCGCTCCGGCCGGCAACATTTTGCCTGAACTTAGGCGGGAGTGAGAGCTGCTATTTTGCAGAAATTTCTGCATGTCTGCTTGGAGTCTAACAGGTGTAAGGGTTCCAGGGAGGTCACTGGACTTATCCCTTCCGATCTTAACAAAGTACACCTCGGGATAGATGCTGGACGGTTGTACTTAAACCCCTGTGTGATGGAGCTTCAGGCTAAGCACACCATCAGCGATCAGGCTCTGCCCCACAATTTTTCAGTTTAATTTTT
Organism: Leptodactylus fallax; assembly: GCA_947044405.1. NCBI lineage: Eukaryota > Metazoa > Chordata > Amphibia > Anura > Leptodactylidae > Leptodactylus > Leptodactylus fallax. The sequence continues at coordinate 8,601,055 of CAMRHE010000005.1, read as the reverse complement.
AACTTCACTTAAAGGGATTATTTAGCTAAGGAATTTTTTTTTTTTTTTTTTGAGAGCCAAGAATGTTTTAAAATAACATAGGCAATTATTCTAGCTTCAAAGAACCCTTGCTCCACTTCTGATACTACCTGAGGTACCCATCAACTCTACATCCGGGTCCTACACTTTTAATTGCTGAAGCCAATTACTCTCCACAGTGTTGACCTGCTACTGCCTATGATTAAATGCAGTGGTCACACATGTTCTGTGTTGGAAATGTCATAACAATTGTCTCTGGCTGGATAAACTCTTAGTCCATTGGTGGCCTGAGTGACATGTGGCCCTCACTTTATAGCCCTTGGCTTTCCATTTCCATTTGTGTAGACAGCATGTTCCTGATTGTTGCCCTGGATACATCGAATAACAGTACAGATTGCATGGACCATTATTTCCCCAAGAATGGGGGCCTCTTCTCCTACTGTATACCACTGTATAATGGAGTTCTTACATATATATATATATGTATATATAATCTGCTCAGCACTTTATGCTCTATAACATTATGTTGGCAGATGACATTGCATGTTCAATATAACAGATTCCCTATAATGAGTAGCTTGTGAACCAGCTAAAACTTTTTCCATTACGATAAAGACAGAAAAATCTGTGTTGTACAGTGGGCATATAACAACTGTAAAATTCAGAAGTGATTCAGTGAAGAAAACACAGTAATTCAAGACTTTGGTTCACGTGATTTACGGTAAAAACATTTGCTTTACTAGTATCTGTATCACAGTAAAGTTATAGATATGCTTTTAGTTCACACTTGGTCTACTTCTTACTACAGTGATAATCATTCATAATCTTCTATTTAAAGGGTTTTTTTCCACCAAAGTAGGTTATCCCATATCCATCCAACTTGCAAAATGGTAGGTCTCCAACCACTTAGAAAACCCCTTAAGACTGAGGCCTCACGTTGTGTAATTCCAGGTATTTGTTTTTGGTTTTTTTTTGTTGCAGATCTTGCTTCATTTATTTGAGCCAAAGCCAAGAATGGCTACAAAAGGAATGGGATATATAGGAAGCTCTTATACTTCTCCCTTCTGCTCAGTCCACTCCTGGCTTTGGCTCAAAAAAAGCAGCACAATCTGCAACAAAACAAGCTGCTTTTCCGCAATGTGGGACCTCAGCCTCAAAGACATTTTTGACAGCAAACTAACTCAAGTCTATTTGATACATTATCCATTTAATAGTTTGACTACTCATGAGCACATAATTTAAATGATCATTTATTAATTATTTTAGAGCACCATTAGTTCCATGGTGTTGCACATATAGAACAATGGTAGAGATGTCACTGTTTATGAGGATTTGCAATCTACCATTTGTTCTTATTTGGGAATAAAATAAAGAAAGTTGAGTGAATCAGTTGGGACCGAATTGGATTTGACTAAAAGTTTCAGAGTTGATCCGAACCTTGATTCCTTTGGGTTTCGTCACCCACGAGTTATTAACAAACTACCCAGTTTATTATTATATACACATTGGCTGGCTGAGATTGCATAGCTATAGAGGTAGTGCAACCAATATTCCCTAATTCAGACACCACCATCATGACATTGCTACAGGGCCTCAATCATCTTGCAGTGTCTTGTTGCCTTAGACCTTTTGCTGTGTGAGCATGTATGCCTGGCTCACAATCCTGAAAGGACTGTGCAGGCTAGAACTAGGCAGCAAGCTATTACTGAAAGATATTTGCAGCAGCACAGTTGGAAAAATGGACTCCGTTCAACAATGCCAGCAGACATGCAATCTAATTGCAGCCTCATCCCATAGAAATGAATGTGGAGAAGATGTATTGATATTGCACAGATGCTATGAATCAGATCAGATGGTGTGTGAAGTAAACAGAAGAGGTGACACCATCGCTGCCCCTTCAGAGAGCTGATTGGGTGGGGTTCCAATTGTAGAAGCCCTACAGATCTCTTTATTGATGACTTATCCTGAGAATAGGTCATCAATAAAAATGTGTTTCACATCCCCTTTGATTTTAGCTTTACAACTTAAAGCGATCCTGACACATTGTTATCTATACTGTCAAATATATTGACAAGTTACTTGCCTTCAACACAGATATTTTTTTAAAGAGGCCCTTTTACTACCACCACCAAATCAAGTTCTTAGCATCTTTTAATAGGCGATGCTCCACTGATTCCAGCATAGTTGGAATTTTCTCTCTAGCCGCCACCATTCTTGAGCAACAATAGCAATTAGTTTTGGTGCCTGATGTGCTTTTTAAGCTCTGTAATGTCAAAAGGGCAGTGTTAGGCAGAGGGACATGATTCAGGGCTACAATAAGGGGCAACCAGTGTCAGAGCTCAGAATAACACCCCTTTCCTACTCCCTATCTGACACCACCCTTCTGACAGTACAGAGCCTAAATAGCATATTGGGCACCAAAATAACAGCATTGATTGGTGGGAGCTAGATAAAAAATTCTAACTGTCAAATCAATGGTCTGAAAGTTGCAAAGAGCTTGATTTGTTGTAGTTGGTGAAAGGTCATCTTTAAGAAATCAATTTTTAAAGTTAATGTAATTTTCATGTAGGAAGGTATGCACATGGAAATAAAATGAGAATTAGGAGAAAATATTGTATTGTAAGTGTATTTGTAGAGTGCATTAGTTTGCCCAGAGTTTTCCTCCAGAGTATTCATTGGCATGCTTGGCTGTTTTTTCATTTACATGTACTAGGAAAGGTTTTTTTCTTTTTCAATAGCTTTAAAAAAAATAAAATTCCCAGGCAACAAAAGAGCCACACATTTGAAATCCAGATAGTGCCCAAAGGTTTTTCATGGTGCTATGAAAAGTTTATATCACAGAATCAATTAGCAGTCATTTAGAAACTTGAAGCACAATGCATGAGTGAGTAACATGCACAAAAAAGAATGGGAAAATGGAAAGGTGCACTTAGTATTCAAGAAAGCGTGAAGACATCAGCTCTACTCAACATATCTACATTCCGTTGCTGAATTAATTTTATCTCCTTTTTATTATTTTTTTTTTTTTTTTTTTTTTTTAAGCATAAAAAAGATGGATTCAGACTATCTGATCCAGGCTGTAATGTCTGTGAGCTACTGAAAGCTTGTATAGTGCATTCTGTTAAAATGTAATTTTATTCATGCAGTTTTCTGGCCTTGCTAATCTCAAGGGTTTGAGCTAAGCATCTGAATGATAATCTTAACCTGCATAAATTAAAAATTGAGGTATAACTAACGGAGAATAGAATATCTGTAATCTGTGACTTTCCAGACTCTTCCATTTTCTAGGGGCTGGGGGATTACAAACTCCTCCGATCAGATTGGAGACGCACACAGTTTTAATGGAAGAAAAATTACTTTCAAGTTTGTAAACCTCTGTTATGTTGTTTTTAGACAGAAGAGGCTTTCTCCTTTTAACAGTCTTCCAAACAAACCATGCTTGTTTAGTCTTTCTGTAATTGTACTGCCATGAAAGTGAACGTTTAACATGCTAACTGAGGCCTGTAGAATCAGAGCTATAGTGGTTTGATATTTTTGAAATTTCTTTGAACATTGCACAGTCTGACCTTCAAGTGAAATTTCAGCTATGCTCACTCCTGGGAAGATTATAAATTCTTGAATGTTTTCCACTTGCAAATAATCTTTTTCAGTATATAATAGTGAACTTTAAATTGTTTGGAAGCAGAATTGTGACCCTTGTCAGATTGATGGTTGGCAACAATTTCTACTCTAAGATCATTGCTGATGTCTTTCCTCTTTGCATTGTGATAATATGTTTGTGAATGCTACAAACCAACAAAAGTTCACACTTGAGAACGATCAACTAATCAACTGTGTTTGATAAGAAGCAACTGGCTGCTCCTTACCTTTTTAATTTCTTAGAAAGCCGGAAGAGTATACCTAATCTTTCACAAACTCCTTCAACTCCATTGTGCTTTTTTCTTTTTTTTTTTTTTTTTTTTACAGCATTTAATACAAGACTGATACAAATGGAATGTCTTCAAAGACTTCTGTTTGTTTCTGTATCTGGGCATATTCTGATCCTAGGGCACCATATTATATTGGCAGCAAATCAAATTTTTATTCAATAACTAGTTATTCTCAACTTATTTAATGAAACACATAATACACAGTAAGTGCCCTGAGTTCATTGTATGTGACTTTTGGCTGCAGTAAATTCCCCAATTTCAATCACAATTTTTTTTAGATATTTTTTTTTAATATACAATTTTGCAAAAGTATCTTGCCAAGTGTGGTTATAACAGTAAAGGAGTGTGGTTTTGTAATAAGATGAACCAAGTTTTTTTTTTTTCTCTCTTCTTTCATATTCCCTGGCATAGTAGCATGATTGGCTATCATTCTAATGTGATCTGCATTCCTTCATTACTATAGATTAATGTATTAAATGAGGTTTCTTACTATAGTGTCTGATGGTAAATCAATGGCGTCTCACTGATCATTGAGGGTCTGACTGCTAAGATCCTTTTAAAATGAGGGACCTAAGCTTTATGACTTGTTTATTGCTTAGATACTGATGCTTCCAACCATCTGCTGTGCAGGAACTACACTAAAGAAATGTTGTAGGGATCACTTTTTTTCCTTATTTTCTGGTTTGGTAGGGGTCAAACACCCACTTTTAAAAATGTTTTATGGAATAACCAAACAAAATTCCACAACATTACATAATCATTGCACCTGTATGAGCTTTTTTCATACACCATCACCAAAGTTGAGTACGGCAAACAGCTGATCCCAAATCTCACATATATTTGCTGATATTCATTTGATATATAGTGGCATTACAGGGCATCTAGCCAAGAATAGAATGTCTACCAGTTTAATATTCATTTACCACCGTCTCCAAGGGGCGGTCCCCTCTCATATGACTTTTATATGTTCTAACAATTTTAAAGCGATTTTCTCAAATCAGAATATTAATAGCCTATTTTAGGGATAGGCTATCAATATCAGATTAGTGATCAGCAATGCGGCCTCCTTACTTCAGTCTGTCTACTTATTCACCATCTGTTTACTAGTGGCAGAGCAGAGTATTGTAGCTTTGTTCTATTCAAGTTATGTTACATGGAAATATCTAAATAATGAAGAGACTACAGCGCACTCTGCACCATTGCAACAACTGGCAGAGATTCCATACCTAAAGATCTGATATTGATGGTGTAATAAATAATATTTTTTTTACTTATATAGCACCAACATATTCCATAGAATTTTACAAATCATATGGTAAATATACAGATAAAAAAAATAGATATTACACCCTGATAAATTAATAATATAAAAATAGGAATGAGGGCCCTGACTACTTTTGACTACAATCTTTGAGGTAGATGGAGTGACACAAGAAAGGGTAAAAGTTCTTATAAAATGGTCTAAGCATCTTTTATAATATACAAGGTAATCTAAATAAATAAAGCTGTATGGCCTGTATCTGTACAGTTATAAATGTGTGTTCTGGCATGCAGGGTTATTCTTAGATGAAGGCATCAGGTCCCAAGGGATAATGTAAAAAGGATAGGTAGATGGAGACGGTTTAGTTTATGGAGGGTAAGCCTGAATGTCTTAGATAAAGGAACGTGATAGGCCTGTCTAAAATGTGTTTTTAATGGCACACTTTAAATTTTGGAAGTTGAATAGCAATCTTATTGTCCAGAGTAGTGTATTCCAGAGAATTGGTGATACTGGAGAGGAGTCTTGGAGATGGCAGTGGTAGGTTTGGATAATGTAGGAAGTTAGCCATAGATCACTGGCAGAACAGAGTGGACAAGTAGGATGGTAAATCGAAATGAGAGGGTGCAACATGATGGAGGGATTTGTGGATTACTGTGAAAAGTTTATATTGCATTCTGAAGTGGGAGAGTAACCAGTGGAGTGACTGGCACAGACTGGAGGCATTGGTGAAGCATTTGGATTTAAAGATGAGTCTGGCCACTGCATTCATGATGGATTGGAGAGGGCAGAGTTTAGTAAGCAGAATACCAATTAGGGGATTTACAAGAATCAAGGGTGACCATGAGGTACAAAAAGGTCAGATTCTGGGGATGTTTTTGAGGTGTAGGTGGTATGAGCATGCAAGTGAATGAATATAAGAGGTAAAGGAAAGGACTGAGTCAATCATTATCCCAAGAAAGTGGGCACACTGCCTCATAATTATGAGACCAGAGTGAAATGGAAATAGTCATGGCCGTAAGTGTTGGTACCTCTGAAAATTTTCCAGAAAATAAAGTATTTCTCCCAGAAAATTATTGTAACTACATGTTTTGTTATACACATGTTTATTTCCTTTGTGTGTATTGGAACAACACAAAAAAAAAAAAAAAAAAAAAAGTCAAATTGGACATAATTTCACGCCAAGCTCCAAAAATGGTCCTGACAAAATTGCTGGCACCTTTTCAAAATTGTGGGTAAATAACTTTATTTCAAGCATCAAAGGAAGTGGTTATGAATGACAAATTTGCTGAACACCTTAAAGCATTCCAGGAGGGCACAGTTAGACTGTAAAAGGGATACAGTGAATGTAAGAATATTGCCAGGGACTGAGTGGTCAGTTAGCAAGTAGTGTGCTACTAGGGAGTATGTGCCACTAGATAAAATAGCAGGGATGTGTATCCTAATTATCAATATTTTGATACCTAATGATGATCCCATTCTTTTTATTCTGTCAATCTCTACAATTGCACAGTGGAATAAAAACATTTTTCACTAATTTCTTTACAATAAAACTATCTTACAATTTTAACATTTTAGTGATATTTTGTTTGGTCATTGTAGACAGTAACTCTATGCCATAAGTAATCAAATACATACTGTTACAGCATTGTTGATTACATTTCAGCACTGTGCACCCTCAGTGGACTATCATCTACACCCTGTGATAATGCAGACTTGAACTGAATCACAATTTCTCTGCTGTTTAATATGCGCCATGCTTTTTTTTTTTCCTCCTAGGTATGGGGCAACTAAATGACAATGACATGAGAGCCCACTAATAATATACACAGCATAGTGAAGGACTAGGGGATATATATGAATTATTCACTTGATGCTAAACTCCCTCTGAAACTGTCCTATTTTAGATTTGTATTACCAATTCATGGCTGTTGCTATAATGAAGCTTGGAATAATTCATAATCAAACAGGAAATGAATCTGATATCTTGTAGTGAAAAATGTAAACAATATCTAAAATAGCTGTTTTTCCAGGCTTTTTTACTTACAGTGAATATTTCTAGATTATGTCTGCAGATAGGTAACATTTTGCAGTGAGTTTATGAACATGATGTAACCATAAAATGTGAATACCCCTTTAAGTGCTTCTTTTCCCTTTTCTTAAAAAAATAAATAAATAATGTTGCAGTATACACTGTGAAGTTCCACTGTGTCACATAACTGGTTTGGCTTTGGGCTACTCCTGAGGTTGTTTTCAAAGTGGTTGCATTGGCATTCATACTTTAACCCATGAAAAGAGATCTGCGTTGCTGGAGAGAACAACCGGGTCACTACCTCTGTGTGTAGTCCTGTTTAGGTGACAGCTTACCCAGGCAGGTCAAGAGACACCAGTGTGTAGCACAGAGGGATCAGACTAGAGAGTAGTCAAAGCACAGACCTAGGTCAGAGCAGACAGAATATGTTTGTCACAGTAATCTAAGCAGAGGCCAAGGCAGGTGGCACAGAGTCAGTACAGTAGTCCAAGCAAGAAGTCATAGCAGGCAGCACTGAATCAGGTATGATGAATATATCCAAGGTCAGGTAGCAGGTAAGCACACAGAGTACTGCACCTTCAACACCTTTGCAAACTCTAGCAATCTAGGAAGCCTTTGAGCTAACAGCTTTCTGTGGCACCAGCAGTCTTAAATAGCCCACAGGTGGAAGAGATTGTCTGAGAGCAGACTGCAATGCTTAACATTTCTTAAAAGGCCAACACACCATATAGGCACGGACTGAAACACTGCACCTACAACCAGGAAGAACAGTTTGGCAAGGCTTTTTTTTTTCTTATGAGAGAGAGTTTATTGTACTGTTAAATCACTGATTGACAAAAGAAATGCCAAATAAATAAATTGTTTGGTCTGATCAAACTCCCTTCCATCCACCATCTTATCTTACTGCTTAAAGAGGACCTTTCATGTCCTCATGCATATGTGGTTTTACATACCGCTAGAATTCAGCGCACTGTCGGCTTTCCCGTTATGTGCCCCGGGGTTGGAGCTATCGATGGTCTTAGTTTCACCATCCACCGTCAGAAGGGCGTTCCTGACAGCTTAGGTGGGCTGTGAGGAACGCCCTCCCTGACTGTACTCATCCATAGTCTTGTACTGGGGAGCGTTCCTCACAGCTCAGCGTCATCACTGGGCTGTAAGGAACGCCCCCTCTGACAGTACAGGGCTATGGACGAGTACAGTCAGGGAGGGCGTTCCTCACAGCCCAGCTAGACTGTCAGGAATGCCCTTCTGACAGTGGGCTGAGATCGGTAATGGCAGCGATATCTCCAGCCCTGGGGCACATAACAGGAAAGCCGGCAGTGTGCTGAATTCAACACACTGTCGGCTTTCTAGCTGTATATAAAACTGCATGTGCCTGAGGACATGAAAGGTCCTCTTTAACTAACCTACAGTATATTTGGTAGTTTATTAAGTTAGGGATACAGGTGGAGGGTAAAACAACTGCAGGATCTGACAACACAGTTTATTAGTAGATTGTAACCATAAAAACTCGAACAACTGCAAAGTAGTTGTAGACACAAAACCATAAAATATTCTTAGTTAAGATAATTTGCACTAAATTAGTGATAAAATGTTTGAAAAGGTGAGTAGTAGAATGAAAATATAGGTTGCGTAAAAGCAAAAGCCTAAAGGCCTCTAAATAACTAAAATGATTTTTTATTCTATAGCTCTTAATTGCAAAGTTTTTGTTAACATCTCTAAAATGAATATCTATATAAAACTTAAATTTTGATGTAAGAATGTTCTGATTATTCCAAACCAGGGTTTTACCTCAGTCTCAGTTTGACAGTGCAGTATATCTTCTCTACACCACTGATTGATGGCCTGCATGGTGCTACTTTTAGCAAGGGGAGCTATCAGTCGATTCATCTATAGATGTTCATAGTGATTGACATCAGTTGTTCAATGAAATTCAAATAAAAAATGTTTCATAGTTCTATGGCAATAGAAGCCCTTCAGTCTTGTGCTTTTCATACCCATGTATATGTAATAATGTTCAGTATTTGAAAAAGACTCCTTTTACCTCTTATGGCACATAGTATGTTCATGAATCATTCCAACATTTGGTAAATGGAGCATCTCTTATTTTCCTCCAGCCAATGTTTAGAAATTCCAGTTTCTCTCTCACTCACTCTGATGCGCGCACTCTCTGGCATGCGCGCACTCTCTCTTTTTCACGTTGTCTCTCACTCACTCTCTCTCTCAACCTCCAACATGAACATTTCCTGTCAGGTTTCCTAGCAGATTATCTTATTTTCCAACACTGATTCTGAAAAAATAAAAAATAGACAACCCCTTTAAGTGAAATAAACATTAATAAAGTTATGCAATTAGTAGTTCCACTTTAATACCTGGTTAACAGTGCTATAGTTCATACAGACTGGATTCTTGCTGCTCTGCCAGCTATCTTCAACTTCCATCTAAACTACAGGCTCTGTACTCAGCTCTTTATTAACACAGTGTGATTATCAAAGGACAAGCAAGGACATAGTTCATATCTTCTGTACACAGTCAAAATGATGTTACATGCTGTTGTGTAGCAATGCAACTATTGACACATTTCTGTTGGAGGTTATTTGATACGTGTATTACAGCAGGATTTACACTGTGTCTAACAGCAGAGAAAATAGCGGTACTTATATCTTACCTGTCTACAAACTACATAATAACTAAATTTATATGGAGTTTATAGCATTCAATAATAACCAAGCACAGTATCACTAGTGCCACTAATGCCAGTGATCATTTGACCATTTATATTTTTTCTAGACTTAAGGAATGATTTTTCTCAGCAATGGTGAAGTCTCTGAGGTCAGACCACCACCTAACCTACTTACCAGGCTGATTGACAGGTTATAAAAGTAGAAAACTGATTTTATGGGTTGCTAGCTCTCCACTGGACATGTATATTCATATATATTTAAGCCTCTGCTGCTAGAATGTGTTTTCAGTAGTTTACATACTTAATATGGTTTAAGAAAGGGCTCAGTGGGAGAAAGTAATCTTGGGAGGCAATTGCTGGTGCTCCTGGATAAAGTCACGAGCTGGGCTCCTGAATGAGGTACACCTCTAAAATGGATTGCACAGTGTACTAGTAATAATATATATTATATAAGTATTTTAGTAGCTTCCAGTGTAATGTCATGACGCAGACCCCATCGTAGGGTCACAACATCCCATTGAAATGTCACAGAGCTCCACTGTGATATCACAGAGGTCATTATGATGATGTTTCAAAACCTACTTTAGTGTTAAAGTGCCCCATTGTGATGTCACAGAGTACACTGTGATAACAGAGAGAGACCACTGTGATGATGTTGCACTGCCCAGTTGAGATATTGCAATGCCTATTTGTGAAGTTGCAGTGCCCCATTGTGGTGAAATTGCAAGTGGACAGACAGCATTCTCCTCATATTTGGATAGGTGCACTTTTCCTGGGGGACTGGCCATATTCCCCACATATGTAATAACTCGCTTGAAAAATAGGACAACTATTTTGAGCTTGATAATAAATTTATTGTGTATAGTTACTGAAATCGATATAAAGTGACAAAGCACCTCAATTATAAGTATCCAGCTTTCATGTTATTTAGCAATGTTTTGGGCTTAGATAATTATAATTAAAGGGGTTTCCCAGGCAGAAATGGACAACCCTTTTAACTTTTAAATCACCTGGGGGCATTGAAAAAAAAAATTTTTTTTTAAATGCATACTCACCTGTCCACGATGCTCCGGTGTCCTCTTGGCGCTTCTCAGCGGCGGCTTCTCACAGGTCTCTTCTGGAGATCCGCTGAAACCGTTGAGGCCAATCAGTGGCCTCAGCGGGCCTAAGGAAGAGGACTTGTGATGCCGTTCACTGATTGGCCTCAGTGGTCACGTGACTGCTGAGGCCAATCAGCGGCTTCAGCAGAACTCTGGAAGAGACCCGGAAGAAGCTGCCACCGGGACACGCTGGAAGGATACTGGGGCATCAGGGACAGATGAGTGTGCATTTTTTTTTTCCTTTTTTCAATGCCCCTAGCTGATTTAAAAGTTAAGAGTTGTCCATTTTTGCCTGCACAACCCCTTTAAATGGCTTTGTTACTCTATATGGATTTCAGTAACTATACACAATATGGTGACCAGTAAGAATGACTAGTAAGATCATATATATATATATATATACACACATATATATATATATATATATCACACACACACACACACACAGTTCTGAACAAATGCAGCTCAGGGTTTGAGCAAAGTGCATTATAGTTTTCCCCAAGCAGGATATGTTCAGGGAGAATGAAGAGAGAGCAGTCTCTTTAAAGGGCTCTAACTCCAGAAAGAGAATCTTGGCTTTAAAATAAGACCAAAATAAAGTCTATAGCCCAACTGGATGTTGAGATATCACTGATTAAAGTGGAGCTACATATACTCACAGCTTCACTTTTAACCAGCATGCAAGAAACAACATGCAGCTGACAGTCTGCAGGAAGAAGAGGTGAATGATGTTTTTATTCTCCTGTCCCTGAGACTTCAGGGGACAGGATGGAGTACCATGGATGGAGTATCATGGACTTTTGCTATGATGGGCATGTCTGGTCTGTAAAATATGAATTCTATGTCAGTTATACTGTATTTCTCTGATGTAACACTGAGCAGGGACCTGGACTCCAAACATCATAGTCATCTGTGGTGCAGAATCCCTGCCCTCCCCCAGGACTACTCCTATACTAAAAACAGTAGTCCCATGGGTAGGACTGGACCACTAGCATCATAGTGAAAATATGAAAATATAGGTATGATCATATACACACAACTATATTTGAACTATATGTCATGGACCAAACAAGACCGTCTGAAACTGGCTTAATGACTCCAATTTCTCATTAAACACATTCAATACAATAGGAAGGATACATTTGTAATATCTATTTCATGTTATAACCTTGGTTCTCATGCATATAGTATAAGCTTTAATAACAGCTCATGTTGTGTAAAGATGACATGAACTAGAAACTGATTTTAATATACCTGTAAGACAAGTGTTAACATTAATTTAACTGATAACAATGAATATGACTGAAGATAAAACTCTTCTTGGTCTTACTGAGTCACAGAGCTCCATTGAAGCTTACATTAGATAATCCTGCTATACAGAGAAGGAGAAAGAGTAACTGAAACGGAATATATTTGTTGTCTTCTCCTTCTTCACTTTAGTAAGCCTATTATAATAAAGTGCCTAAAATAATACAGCTAATATTTGATCTAGAATTATTAAAATGCAAATCTTTTATTGCTTGGAAGACATAAAAAAGAATCACTTAGAAGTGATTCTTGTAGAGAGGGAAGTGTGGTAGACTTTCTTACTACAAACCAGATCTTTTATAAGATAGAAGTTCCAATAAAAGGATTAAATCAATCATGGGTGACATTTACAGTTTTAACGTACGTGGATTAAATTCAGCTTGAGGCTAACGCTATATCAGTCTCATCTAAATCTGAGAGCATTGGGAAGCCTGGAATAGTGATACACATAAGCTAGCAGAATACTTATTTAGAAAATTTTCACCTTTTAGCAGACCTTAAAGAAAAGCTGTTCCAGAGACAGAGATCATATGCTTCACTGTACTTGTAAATTAAAGGACTTCTGCAAAACTTAAGATATCAATTTGACCTACAAACTCGGACTTTTAAAAGGAAATCTTCCTTGTACTATCCTAGTAAGGCTCTAGTATGTACTCCTAGTGATGCACTGGGCATATAGTAGATTGTATTCCATTAAATTGCAGATGTAACCATTAACTCTCATTTTATATTAAAAGTATATCATAAGTAGATTTTATTTATAGGATACCAATGTAATGAAAAGTGTAGGCCACGCTACCACTTAAGAAGCGAATGCTGTCCCACCTGTCCCTCTCTTTCCACCCGACCCCTCCCCCATCGCCCTTCCTCCCCACCCACACTTCCTTTACCAACCCCCCCTTTAAATTAAAACTTACGTATGTGTGGCTTTAATTCACGAGGCCGCAATTGTTTCGGCGTCGTGTCACACCTATGCTTCGTTAATAAGCTGTTTTATTTCTGTGTTTGCCACTTATACGTTAAATAAAGATTTGATTAAAAAAAGAAGCAAATGCTAAGTAGTTATGAGTGAATATTGCATAGAGGGAGCCTGTCACATTACAAATACAGTTTAATTGTCAGACACCATGTTATAGAGCAGGAGATGGTAAGCAGATTGATATACAAGTTTTTTGGGGGAGGTTCAGTACAATTTATTGATCTAAATCTCTGCTCATTCTGGATGTAGAGGTGCAGTGGGTGATCCTTATCAGTGACAGACAGCTATTTTAGTATTCACTGAATAGCAAGACCAACTGAACTTCTAAATCCAAAATGAGGTTTAGATGAAAAAATTAGATATTTATACTGAATCTTTTTCCGCACAGCTACAAAAATGTATATTAATCTGCTCAGCTTCTCTTGCTCTTGAACAGGGGTCAACAACCTCCAACACCTGTGCTGTGGTGGCCGCTTCAGGTATCCTTGCACAGGGCTTTCTCAGCTGTGCTGTTCCAGGGGAGGAGGTTCTAAGGGGAGATGTATGAGCTAGCATAGTCAAAGGGAAACAATTGTTTTTCTACCTTGAAGCAAGCGTAAAAAATATAATATGGCAGCAAAACACTTTAAAGTGGACATTCATACATTTATTCAACCTAAAGCTCAGGATGTGTAAAGGTCATCCCGCAATGTATGGAGACCACTCTCTGCAGTACTCTGGTTGTCCAGAAGCTGGTCCATCACCAAAGAAGAATCACACTGAAATCTAAGTTTCATCAACTAATGAATTGCTTGTTAATATGGATTGTGTGTTTATAACTTCATGTAGGAGGTCTACATCCATAAAATTATTACATGGCACAATGAATACGTCGCCTTTGACTTGTACCTGTCATTTAATTTGACTTTTCAAGATAAGTTGCCATGTGTTTACATGTAATACTAATTCTGGTCAGTTTTTAGCAGTTTCCCACTCTGCATACTATATTGCAGTTTGTAGTTGATGGGTGGGGACTAGCTGCTATAGACTGAACACAGTAACTGATGGAGAATTTGTGCTAACTGCCCATGCAAGACGTATATATAGAAGTACTTCGGTTATGATAGAAAGCTTCTATTCAGCTCTAGCATAATTTTTTTTTCTTATTTCTTGCACTTTCTTCTAACTCCTCCTCCCTTCCTTCTCCACAGACTTCTGTAGACATTAGTCATCTTAGTCATGTGATCTGCAGTCTACCTCAATACTGATATAGCATGAATTTTCAGAGTGAAAGGCAGTTTAGCCAGGAAAGTGGAACCGGGAAACAGCCTAATAAGAGCAGAAAGAGGTAATTCTCACTGATGAGACATATTACAAAGTTTATTATATTTGCCTATGCTATTCATTTATACAAAGTTTGTTGAAACCGTGCCTATTCAAGTCATATTGAAGTTCTTTTAAAACTGGATTAAGCTCAAACAGTTTTTGAATACCTGGCATATTATGAGAACTCTATTCTCATGTGAACTTGTATGAACTCTTTAATGAGGTGTCGTGTATCCTCAATTAAATTTTGCAAAGTACTGCTTAATACTTTATTGATTGTGAAAAGAAGCAAGGTGTTCCTAACAGGTTGTACATCATCTGGACTGCTCTTTAGAAATGAGGCACTGACCTCTTACAAAACTCAAAAGTTTTTGTTAAGGTTTTGATTGCTTTCTTATTATCAAAAGGATTTAAAGATTTTTTTTTTTTTTTTTTTTGTTAAAGCGAGTTTCTAAATCTGAATAACACCTTGTGTATTTTTCAGCATATTCGCTCAGTGTTATTTCTTCCATAAACATTTTATTGTATTTCTCAATTTTAGTTGTCAATGAGTTGTACATGCTGAAATTCTTTTAATGAAGAATTTGGTAATCCAGATAATCTGGGACTCCAGTATTTGTTTTCAGGGCAGATTGCCATGTATTGAAGAATTGCTCAAGGCTAGAGGCAGCGTATTGAGCAGAGCAAATCACTGAGGAAATTATAGTTATAGTAACACATGTTGTCTACAGATGTTATTTAGAGATGTTTTTCTCTCCTTTTTTTATATTGAGTTTTTTTATATTCTTCTACCACTGTCCTATAATCCAGAATCAGTGGTTGTCCAGAACATATTGGTTACCATTGATGCAGGATTAAATGGAGATAAAATATAGATATATGCAGTTTATAATCCAAATGTAGTAGCTATGTGGTGAGTGCCTACATGCTTTTAAAAGTCTACTAAAATTCCACTTTTAATTGGAGTATATGAGAAATTTTCTGTAAAGTAATAAATAACGGGTGGTGAAATAATATATATATAGGATATGCATTTCACATACAGTATCCTATGACCTTAGCTTAGCAACTGTCCAGAAATTCACTAGGTAAACAAATCTTTCTTATCCTGTGTACTCTGCTATTGTAACAGAAGCCAATGCAAGCTTCTTCCTGTTTCTTTAGATAATATAATACTGTAGCCTGTTAATTGTCAATGGCTTTTCCTGGTAGTGGGCCGTATAGCTTGTACACACTGCTAGTGACACAAATGCTGCTGTATGTGCATGGTGTTTTACTAGTATCCTGCTCATTATTTGCTATAAACTTTATAACTGATTACTCTAATAAAATGTATCAATCATTAAAGGTTATGCTGCAAAAGTACAGCATTCGGCTATCTCTAGCACTCCCACTGAAAGTGAATGGGAGCACAGAATCCTCTTGTCCAGCAGAGGCATGCCTACACTCAGCCTGGCTGCATTTATACTGAATTTACAATGGGGGCATACCCTCCCACTAAGGATATGTGGGGGTCTCCATGGTTAGACTCACACTGATCAGCTATGTATCCTGTATAATAAAGATGAAGGATAAGTATGCGTCATGACACAACCCCTTTAAAAATGCCTGTGACATGCTGTGGCATTAGTTTAGTGTCCTATTTATTCAATTGATGTTGCTTCAGAGTGGCCATTCTAAAACTATTAATTATTATAGAATGTCTAGTGCTATAATATGAGATATTTATATGCTGTGTGACAGTTGGGGGTAGTTTAGCATCAAAGGTAGGAGCTTCCTGGACTTACTAGAGGTGCTTGTGGCACTGGGTGCCAAATAAACAGCAGAGCAGGTAACGGCAATCCAAAAGAAATGGCTTTATTCAGCTTGCAAGTAATAACAGGAACAAAAATAACGAAACAGCTTAGCCCACACACAGGGCAATACCTCACTTCTTGAACCCTGACTAACTTCTGAGGGCAAGATGCTTTACTGAGGTTTCTCCTCAGCAGTCTGGCTCACACTGAGCTTAACGAAGTCCCTTCTGGAATCCAGTCCTCTTGGGACAGACCACTTGTCTCCAACTGGTCCACAGTTCACCTGCTCCCTGCAGGTCAACAACATCACTCTCCTGCTGTGTGCTCTCTCTCTGGAGTTGGGTCCCAAGTATGGGTGTGGTTCAGGTCCTTTTCAACCCTGTTTTTGGGTCGCTCTCCGGCGCCCTCTAGGTTTACACCCTCACAGCTGATATTCACCTAATCTTCCATATTGTCAAAGTAATGGGTCTTGTTTATTGGAGAGAGCCCCTAATGGGCTCAAAGACCACCAGGAATTTAGGGCAACCCTAGTTAGGAAACACTCGACTTGGAGTAGTAGCAATGATTGTGTCTGCTCTCTCTCTCTATATATATATATATATATATATATAAAAGAATTTTTTTTTTTTTGTGTGTTAATGTTTTAATGTTTCTTTTGGGGAGTGAATTTTGCAGTGACTTATGATAATGGAAATCCGTAGCGTTTTTCATTTAATATTTTGTGTCCTTTCTCTCTAAGTTGATGATTTAAAGCTTTGTGTAAATTGATGAATAACTTTAATGTTATTCCCAGAAAGGTCACCCACAACCTATTTCCTACAGATTGGCTTATTTCAGTACTGACATGATTTGCTCTAGCTATTGCCCCTGTCTGAGATAATAAAACATTTTTAGTGTTCCTTTAATGAAAACATAAAGCTTTTTTAAAGGTTCAAAATATGTCTTGCTTTGCATATCCTAGTAGTCTGAATGTAAATGTGGATACTTTGCCTTTAATTCTTTCCTGCGCTTTTTACATAGATTGGTTGTTTGAAATAAATAGTTATTGATTTTAGGGTGTCACAATTGTTTCACGCCACTTGTGCTTTTGAATATCGTACAACCGTAAGATTTATATAGAATAATTGGAGTATTCAGTGTATTATATATAGATGTTAATGGCTTTAAATGTCTTCAAGGTATAGTCATTAATCAGACACGGATGAGTTATTTTACGTTTGTAATGGATTCCTTGAGAGGAGTTTAGACATTCAGAAACATACTTTACTTCTTTCACACAATCTGAATAGATAAAATGGAAATGGTGCATAGACAATAAAACGTACTATAGCAATATGTTTTCAAAATTTTCAGTAAAAGTTACTGCACTCAAAAACATTAAAATGGCAAAATAATAAATTCTAATTTACCTCAGGTTATAAAACAATGTAAGGCACTTGTTATGCTCAACACTATAAGGATCTAGAGAACACATTGGGATGATTTTTTATTATTATTAATAATAATTAATATTTTTTTAATTATTATTTTCAGAGCACCATTAATTCCATGGTGCTTTACATTTGGAGAGGGATTACATATAAAACACAAGGGTGTAGCAGCGGGGCATCTTTGATGCACGGCTATGATTTGTGGCAATAATGCTCCACTTTGTGCTTTCCCTGACACATGCCACACTTTTTAAGACAGTGGGTGGATCAAAGTAGACTGGTGTAGATTTTAATTCCAGCACATGGGACCTCCTGAGACATACCAGAATTCTCAAGAAATTTCTAATACATTTTACGTTTTATTCTGGATGTATTTGAAAATCTTCTATTTGCTCCAAAAATAAGTTTATTACAACAGGGTGTCCTGATGTTGGGATGCTCAATGATCAGCTGTAGTCTGTAGGGCAACCTAGCAAAAAGTGAAGATGAGCTTCACTCAGTTCTGGCTAACTGGACCCAAATGAAAGACTCCACTGTATTAAGGGGGCTTTCCTAAGATTTAAAGTTATCTATCCAATACAATGGACTGGAGGCTGAGCGTGTGTGTTGCTGCTCTGTTCTTCTTTATGGAATGGCTTCAGAAAAGACAAGTACAGCACTCAGTTATATCCACCAGTCCCATCATTCAAACAGGACATGGGACTCCCATTCTCATGATGACCCCACCAGATATGTATCTTCTATTATGTGGATAGGTACAGGCAGAAATCAAGATATGCAAAAGTGCCTGAATTACAGTCTGCTGCCTATGAAGGCACTCAAGATATAGATGTTGTTAGAATGTTCAGCCAACAGCTGTCTCACCCAACTCTCCTATACACTGGGTCACTCAGCTTAACATATATCCAATACATGTGGACTGCTTAAGGTTAGCTGCACACAGGTAGGTACGGTCCAGAAAATACAGTGCAGTATTTCCAAAACTGTACTCTGTTAGAGACCCAGACTCAGAGTATCATAGTTATCTCTGATAACCACAGAACTACTGTCCTGTACTGTAGCCATATTGGCACAGCAATCTTGTAGTGAGTCATTGACTCTCAGAATTATAGACAACTATTATACTGTGAGTCTGAGTCTTTGCAAAGCATGCAATCCAGTAAATACAGCCAAATTACAGACCATATTTTCTGGACTGTAACTGTCCATGTACATGGACCCTTAGTGTTTTTGCTTGCATTCAGGAACAGCTTTTGCAGCAAAAACTGTACAATCTGACTTTTTTTTTTGCTATAGCAATAACAGAATTGTGACTATAGCTCTTGAGTATGATACTGGCTGTAACTCAGGAACAGTAGAAGATAAGTAATACAATGTATTTACAAAGTTACTTTTTTATGCAGATTAATTCTATAGGTAAACTTTAATTGAAGTTTAGACGAGAACATATGCTATATTGTATTTAACAAGGGCAAACTAATATATATAGCTGTGAAAATTATCTACTGAAAATAAGCAAAACCACTTAATGTTTCATTCATATTCACAGTACTGTACATTCCGTGTTGGTGAAATTGAAAACAAATATGAAGAACTCACTTGACTGAGGAGCCATTTATTATTCAATATTTGTATAATACCTCGGCTTCCTGACTTTCTATTGAAACACTTAATATAAACATGCATCCAATTACACTATTGAGTTTGGAAATTGTATTTAGTGCCATTTAATATTGAAGGAGGAACTTAATACTCTTGCTATGGATTTGTTGTGTTCATATTCTACTGAACTTGGTTGTGTTGCATTGTAACTCTAAGGTTTCCTTCCAACTTAAAGGAAATAAAGAAATATATTACTTTGCATTGCCCTTAACTAAAACGCAAATTAAGTAGCTATTGTACTTAAAATGCTTGTTATGTAAGTAGTACATGGTTTACTTAATGAACTGGCTGTAAAACACATCTGGTGTAGACGCTTTGTTTTTATGTTTTGTATTGTAAAAGTTTGCTGGTATTGTGCCTATAATTTTAGTGAAGGAAACTTTTAGCAGCATGATTTGCTTTTAGCATGTTCTTGGATGTCTAAACTTTAAAGTCCGTACACTGATATGAACCAGAGGCATAACTTGAGGCTCTTGGGCTCCAATGCAAAATCTATAACAGGGCTCCCACTTACCTTGTGCATAATATTGGTATCTTATTATATGGAAAGCCTTTGGGTCCCCCTCAGCCTCCAGGACCCACTAACAATTACTATCTCTGCACCCCCTATAGCTACCCTACTTTGAACACCATATTATTTTATAATGTATCATTATAGTGTTAAGAACTTTCTAATTTTATTGTTTTTTACTTGATACCTTCCTGATAAGACATAGAGAGAGTCTACCACCACCAAAACCACACCTATTGCATACTGTTGTACTCTCTTTACTCTCACACAGCACATGTCCTTCTTGTGTGAAAGTGCAATCTTGCTATCAAAAAATTCAGCTTATATTACATATGCAAATTAGCCTTTGTCCATTGACACACCTGTAGGTGCACCAGTTTTCTTTTGTGGTTGCCACTTTCTGATTAGGTTTTGGCACTGGATAGTGACGGGTAGCAACCACAAAAGAAAATGGGTGCTCTGGCAGACATGGCAGGTGCACTAAGCTGTTCATTTGTAAATGGAATAAAAGTTTCATTTCCTGAGATCAATATTACACTTAGACACAAAAAATATGTACACTATGCTTAGGAGCCCAGTGAGTGGTCCTGTTTATTGGTTCATAATTTCCCTGCATGTGGGTGCATTAAGCGACAGCTGTGCCAGTCACTAAGAGACCTGAGACTAGGATTGTCTGTATCATAAACATACAGGAAGTGTGTTTTTTAGATTACAATATCTTTTAAGGTCTCATGCAGACTTGTTTTAAGTTTCTCATTTGTATAAATCCATAATATATACAATTTATGCAGACTGTACAACTGCCTCTGATTTTATACAGAAGCGCACAGAGCTTTTTGTTGTAAGTTCCATGTGAATATAGTGAATGAGAAAAGAAATCCTCAGCTATATTCTACCCTAGAACAAGGATCAGCAACCTTCAGCACTCCAGCTTTTGTGAAACTACAACTCCCAGCATGCTCTACTTGTTTTAGTGGGGGTTCTAAGAACAACCGAGCAAGTGGGTATGCTGGGAAGTGTTTTTCCAACAGCTGAAGAGCTAAACTTTGCTGATCCCTGTCTTAAAAGCTTTGCTATTTTGAACAAAACTAATGTCACACTAAAGTACCATATAGCAGTGCACTG
Source organism: Leptodactylus fallax (assembly GCA_947044405.1). Classification (NCBI taxonomy): domain Eukaryota; kingdom Metazoa; phylum Chordata; class Amphibia; order Anura; family Leptodactylidae; genus Leptodactylus; species Leptodactylus fallax. The sequence goes on along the minus strand of CAMRHE010000005.1, from coordinate 8,579,919 downwards.
AGTGGCAATGAGTCAGTATACATCTGTATCTATTCCTTGTGTCATCATTCAAGATCCATGCATATGGTATTGCAGTGTACATCAGGTCTACACTAAATAGAAATAATTCAACTTTATTTAGGAATAACTCTTAACATTCAGTGGGTTTTCAGTAAATTTCTACATAGACCTAGATATTGTATAAACTTTTATTACAAAGACATGATTAAAACTATTCCCACAAAATGATGGTCAACATATATTTTCCTAATAATATTGTATATACAGTGTTTCTGTATAACTGGGTTGTTTTGTGGCGTTTCATCTACAGTAATTCTGAGGAGATAATAATGATGGTAGATACAATCACAGAGCTTTCTAGTTAGTACAGTTCATCATGTGCTTTGCCTTCTCAGTAATCCTTTTTAAATTCTTTGTTAATCTACTTGAAGTGTGATAATCTTCTCTTTAATACAGTAGCCATGCATGTTCCCAAATGACAATGCATACTTGTGTATGCCATTGTTTCTTGTTGGGGAACATATTGATCTCTCTGTTGTTCAATTCTAAAGAGCCTGAATCTATGGATCAAAACCTAAATCTCATCGTAAGAAAGCATTAATTAACTTTAACATTAGTTATATGGATCTTTATGTGTTTATAGTGAACAATTACAAATAAATGTGTAAGGAAGCTCAGAAACTCCTTGCATTTATCAATTTGGGGTACTGGAACTGAATTTTACAAGTGGTACTTAAAGAGGTTGTCTCATTATGGACATTTATTCCCTAACAGGGGATAAGTGACCTTTTGCTGGGAGTCCAATTCCTGGATCCCCCAAGTGATCAGAAGGACGGGGGACCAAAATTACCCCTAAGGACTCCTTGTGAATGTTGTGCCAGTGCACTTGAGTGACCGACGCTCCATCTACTTTTGTAGGGCTTCCAGGACTGTAATTTCTGACAGCACCTGCAGCCCTATAGAAATAAATGAAGAGTTGGTCACACAAGTGCACTAGAGCTCCATTCACAAGGAGACTTTAGGGGGGCTTTCAGTCCCCTGTCCTCCTGATCACTGGGGGACCCAACAATTGGTGATGTTTTTAATATGTTTACAGAATGGGGTGGATTTGAAGAAAAAGTTTTTACAGCGTTCACTCTGCAGCCAAAATGACATGTCACCTTTATTCTTTGTTTCAGTAGGATTCCGGGGATACCAAATTTATTTGGTTTTATTTACATTTTAACCCCTTAACAAAAATCTAAAGCTTTTCAAAAAATGTTTTTTTCTTAAAGTCGTCATATTATGACACCTGTAGCTTTTCTTTATATTTCCTTGCACAGGGATACATAGGGCATCTTTTTTTGCGGAGCTAGCTGTACTTTTTAGTTATACCATTTTGGGGAATGTCTATCACTTTGATCACTTTTTATTCAAATTTTTATCAGTGGTGAAACAGCGAAAAAACGACGGTTTGGCACTTTTGATTTTTTTTTTTTTTTTCCTCGCTATGGCATTCACCGTATGGGAAAAATATTTTTAGAAGTTTGTAGACCGGGCATTTTTGGACACAGGGATACCTAATGTGTATGTGTTTCACAGTAATTTTTTAGTTTTATATGTATTCTAGGGAAAGAGGGGTGATTTCAACTTTTAGGTTTCTTTTTTTTTTTTTTTAATATTTTTTTTAAACTTTTAAAAAAAAATTTTATTACTGTTTTATTAGCCTCCCCTAGGGGGCTTGAACCTGCAATAGTTTGATTGCAAGTCCGATAGACTGCAATACAAGTGTATTGCTGCTGCAATCTCTCAGCTCCTGCGCGGCTGCTGCGATCTCGCAGCGCAGGAGCTGGCCTGCAACAGAAAAGGTACGAGACCGGTAGGGACCGGCCCTGTGGGCAATTTTTTTTACTGGGGGGGGGGGTAGGGGGGATTCTGGCCTCCAATGCCCGCGATCAGAGTAGACACTGATCACGGTATTAGCTCCGGGTCTTCGCTGTACATTACAGCAGAGACCCTGTAGCTATGGCAGCCACTCTTCAGCAGAGTGGCTGCCATCTTTAAAGACCTGGCATCCGCTGTACTATTACGACGGATGTCGGGAAGGGGATAAAATATTTAAAACAACATTACCAAAAATTCTTAAAAAATATGTTTAACATAAAAATATTTTTTAAACAATTAGTTACTTTCCTGGCAACACTTTCCCTTTAAAGTTCTGTGCTAGTATACACAGAATATTCGTGTCAAGTTTGTTACATCTATATATCTCTTTTAGATCAAGTAAAGCAAAACACTGTGTTCTAATGTTTCCCCCGCCCCCCAGAACTCCCATCTTCTGTTATGTGATTCTCAGTGGGTGGCCTGCACCATAGCCAGAATCATTCATCTGCCTGAGTACAAGCCGTGAGACTGAGCTACCAAGCATACCTAACAACAAATACTTGAAACATTAAGTGGACACTCTCAAAGAATCAAATTAACACCAAGGGGACTCCATAACAAGTCTGTATCAGCAGCCTCCAAGGAGTCTGTTTTAAAGATAAGGCCTCCAATATTAACTGGATTTGGAAAGAAGTACAGTTTACAAAACACCTTTAAGGCCGGGGCCCCACATAGCATAAACTGTACGATTTTGCCATGGCGTTTTATAGTACCTGCAAAGTGGATGGGATTTTGTCTAATTCCATTCACACATTGCAGAAAAATATCCACAGCAGACATTGTGTTTTTGTAAATCACAGCATGTCAATTATACCTATGGAAACTCTGGCATTTTCTGTATAAATATACTTGAAACAGAAAGTCCACAGAAGAAAAGTCTGTGGACTTTCTGTGAAAAGCTCTGCGGAAAAAAACGCAATGCGTTTCCACTGCAGTTTTTCCTGCAGAACACTTTGGCTGCGGCTCGCTATGTGGGGCCTTAGCCTTAAAGTAATAGAACAAAGAATGCCTACTGCTTTTGGTTTCTCTTCTGGCATCATTAATAGAATATATGAATCTGTTTAAAAGATGACAAGAACATAATATTGTCTTATACAGATCAACTAGACATAAGTGGGAGAAGATATAGAGACTTTGACTATGCCTGTCATAGTGGTTTTAAGGATGACGATGGTAGTAAATGCCAGCATCTTTCTGATCGATGCTGCCTACTACCCACATACAGCAGGTGTAGGAGTTTATATTGATCACAGTTTCCTCTGTCTTGCACGATATATTAACCAAATATGTGACTGTTGGAAAACATCTGTGGGATGGCATATTAGATTGAATAAAAACAAGCCATATAACGTCAGAAGTAGTGTTTTTTTCTATATTACTAAGGAGACTATGCCATATATCCTATTATATACACTGTAGCTAATGTTAATTATATACTGTTGAATTATTCTGTATAACATTTCTGTCTACAATTCAATGGAAATGTCATCATTATCATGCAGTTCTATTCTGCTCCCTGCTGATATACATACGTCCTTCACAAATGTACTGTTCTCAATGGCAAACCTCCTCATTAATTTATAGGATGTATACTATGACTCACACTATGACTACTTTTCATGCTGCTGTTACACTGTGTAGTATAAAGTGGACATTGTTTTTATATGCATGTTTAAAATGACTGATCCAAGTTCTGCTTTAGAAGAGGAACATTAACATACACTATAGAGGATCTTCAGCATAGAAGCAACTTGCATTTTATCTAAAATTTCACTTTAAGGTCGGGTCATGAAGGCACTTATCTGAAATAAGTCTTGTAGCTTTAGGACATGAATTAATAATCTCCCACTCTGGGTAATCAGACAATCTTACTGCTGGTATGTGTAGAATAAAAACCAAAGGGTTTCGCTACAGTCATCGTCATGCAGTCCCATGCATTTAAAATAATATAAAGTATGCCCTGAGACACACAGCTTTTACTGAACAGCTGTTTATCTGATGTGCTCTTCACACATGGTACATGTTAGCCATTACTGTTGGATGACTGCACATAAATCATTGATGCATGGGGTTTTCTAATGCACTTTTCTATGTTATGTGTTATGAGTTGTTTCAATTTTCATATTTTTTTCAAAAAAAATAAAATAAAAATGAAATAACTCCATGAACATGAAGCTCATACATGAGTACAGGAGCTTTGATATTTGATTTATTTTATTCAGCAGTATTTTAAAGTGCATCTGTGCATACAGAGTATAGACATTTTGAACTGCAATAGCCCCATAGACACGGTTTGAACAGAGTTGAAGTTTGGTATTTCTTCAGTTCACTTCCCTAAACCTGTGTGAAAATTTGGCTTTGTTCATACCACATTTATGAGTTCCATTTAACCTATAAGCTAGGATATATATTGTTGTAATTTAAAAAGATGCCTCCCAATGATGCCATACAGTCACGTCCGTCACCTACAGTTGAGGGTCCAGGCATACACAAATGAACTGCACATCACAAACTTGATGTGAGCACAGTCTAATCTGGAAGCCCTGACTAACACCCAGAATTACATACAGTGGGGAAAAAAAGTAGTCAGCCACCAATTGTGCAAGTTCTCCCACTTAAAAAGATGAGGCCGGCCTGTAATTGACATCATAGGTAGACCTCAACTATGAGAGACAAAATGAGAAAATATATCTAGAAAATCACATTGCCTGATTTTTTTAAGAATTTATTTGCAAATTATGGTGGAAAATAAGTATTTGGTCACCTACAAACAAGCAAGATTTCTGGCTCTCACAGACCTGTAACTTCTTCTTTAAGAGGCTCCTCTGTCCTCCACTCATTACCTGTAGTAATGGCACCTGTTTGACATTGTTATCAATATAAAAGACACCTGTCCACAACCTCAAACAGTCACACTCCAAACTCCACTATGGTGAAGACCAAAGAGCTGTGGAAGGACACCAGAAACAAAATTGTAGATCTGCACCAGGCTGGGAAGACTGAATCTGCAATAGGCAAGCAGCTTGGTGTGAAGAAATCAACTGTGGGAGCAATAGTTAGAAAAGGGAAGACATACAAGACCACTGATAATCTCCCTCCATTAGGGGCTCCACGCAAGATCTCACCCCGTGGGGTCAAAATGATCACAAGAACGGTGAGCAAAAATCCCAGAACCACACGGGGGGACCTAGTGAATGACCTGCAGAAAGCTGGGACTAACATAACAAAGGCTACCGTCAGTAACACACTACGCCGCCAGGGACTCAGATCCTGCAGTGCCAGACGTGTCCCCCTGCTTAAGCCAGTACATATCCGGGCCCATCTGAAGTTTGCTAGAGAGCATTTGGATGTTCCAGAAGACTATTGGTAGAATGTCATATGATCAGATGAAACCAAAGTAGAACTGTTTGGTAGAAACACATCTCGTCGTGTTTGGAGGAGAGTGAATGCTGAGTTGCATCCAAAGAACACCATACCTACTGTAAAGCATGGGGGTGCCAGCATCATGCTTTGGGGCTGTTTCTCTGCAAAGGGACCAGGACGACTGATCCGTGTACATGAAAGATTAAATGGGGCCATGTATCGTGAGATTTTGAGTGCAAACCTCCTTCCATCAGCAAGGCCATTGAAGATGAAACGTGGCTGGGTCTTTGAGCATGACAATGATCCCAAGCACACCGCCAGGGCAATGAAGGAGTGGCTTCAAAAGAAGCATTTCATGGTCCTGGAGTGGCCTAGCCAGTTTCTAGATCTCAACCCCATAGAAAACCTTTGGAGGGAGTTGAAAGTCCGTGTTGCCCAGCGACAGCCCCAAAACATCACTGCTCTAGAGGAGATCTGCATGGAGGAATGGGCCAACATACCAGCCACAATGTGTGCCAACCAGTAGTTGGATGCAATATTTAATAGGCACACTTAAGAGGGTTTCCTAGAATCGGACAAAATTTTCCTAAGGTGGGAGAAGGACTTAGGGATCTTTCTGACACGGGAAGACACTGAACTGATTTTGAAATATTTCCTTGGTTTCTCCCCCCTGTATATGCCTACAGAAAAACCATTATAAATTGCTATCACGCTGCTACAGAACCCCTGATTGACTGTTCCATAAGCAGCTCACCGCTGACAACAGTTGCTGGAGATGTCATGGCCAGGTGGTAACATATTTGGTTGAATTGCCCTGCTATTACGCCATTCTGGTCCCATGTACAAGTTCTCATGAGAAACACATGCTAGCGGTGATGCCGCAGTACTGGCTCCAAGCACCTGCCCCCCCAAGTGAAGGTTTGGGAAGCTAAAGTCAATCAAATTGCAAGATTTGCAAGAATAAGTCAAGGAAACACTCCAGATATCTAAATATTTGGTCATGCTGGTCATGTTTTTATACTGTGCAGCCAAAATGACATGTCACCTGTATTCTATGAGTCAGTATGATTCCGGGGACACTAACTTTATATGGTATTATTTACGTTTTAACCCCTTAAAAAAAAAAAATTCAAAAGTTTGCAAAAAAAATAAAAATTCTTGGCGTCGCCATATTCTGACACCCGTAACTTTTTTTTATATTTCAGTGTACAGGGATGATAGCTTTTTGTTGAAATTTTTATGAGGGGAGAAACCGCAAAAAAAAAAAAAAAAAACAGCAGTTCGATTCTTTGGAATTTTTTTTTTTTCCTGCTACAGCATTCACTGTATTGGAAAAAAAAAAATAAGTTTGTAGACCTGCCATTTTTGGACACAGTGATACCTAATGTGTATGTGTTTCACATTATTTTTTACGTTTGTGTTCTAGTGAAAGGGGGGCGATTTTGAATTTTTAATTCCCTCTTTTTAAAAAAAAAAATGTTTTCCTTTTTTTTTGTTTTTACTGTATTTACACTAGGCCTCTTAGGAGGCTTGCACCCCAGGGGTCTGATCACTAATGCAATGCATTATATTGCAAATTACCGGCATTTGTATTTCAGGCTGCATAGAGCAGCCTGCAATACAAATCAATGAGAGACAAGCATGGGAGCCTTCAATAGGCTAGTAAGCAAAGACTGTCAAGTAAGCAAAGACTGTCTGGGAGACCCAGGGTAAACTTTTATTATTTTAACCCTTTTTTTATTTAAAAAATGGCCTAAAACCTTTTAAAGGGATTTTCCATGGTAATCTGATATCCGGAACGCCCCCATTCAGCTGTTTAAAGAGTGTTCTGAAGATTGCAGTGATTTGTTCACATTATGCCAAACAGAGTGCCTTATAGTTTACAGTGATTGTGATTGCTATCACATCTCGGCCCCATTCACTTGAATTAGATTGTGTTGTGAACAGGCCATGTGACCAATACAAGTGATATTACGTGGCTTGTGAAGTGGATTTGGCAGCTAATTTTCAGGGTTCCCGGGTGCCTAAACTCATGATTTGATGAGCCCAGAAAACTCCTTTAAATCCTTGAAGTCACTGAGCAGATTTAATTCTTAACATGCATAATAATGGACAGAGCTTCAAATATAGAACTCTGAATTCCTTACATAGATATACAGTTAAAGAATAACATGCTGGCTTCCCGTAGTTGTCAGGATAGGGAACTTATTGTATACTGTCTTATTATGCAGTTCAGTGTATGAGAGTGCGCAGTAAACTGAAGTTTTGTGCAATCATCAAAGCAAAAACACAATGCAGTTTAAAAAAAAATTCCTGGAAAATCTCTTTAGGCCGGGAGCCCCATATGGTGTAAATGCCATGGCAAAGACCGCTGCGTTTTACAGTCCCTGCAAAGTGGATGGTATTCTAGCGAACCCAATCCACACATTGCAGAAAAATAACCATTGCGGTTTTGAAAATTGCATCATGTAAATTATACCTATAAAAACGGCAGAGGAAACCTCTGCGGACTTTCTATGAAAAGCGATGCGGGAAAAACCGCAATGCATTTCTGACATTGTCTTTCCCGCATCGCTTTTTCGCTGCGACCTGCTACATGGGGCCTTAGTCTAAAATTTAAACCATGGGTAAATCTTTTGCTTGGTACAAAATAGATCATTGATACTACAGACAGAAGTCTCCCCCGCCACACTTTGACCGTATGCAGCTATTGGCTGAAACTGCACTTTTACAGACTTCCTGCTCTGTCCACCCCCTGCTTGCTCTGTGCATTAAATACTGTTATTATACAGCACATTCTGCTCCTATTCTGCTAATTTTTCTTTGCATTTTGGTCCAAATACAGGAAATTCAGATAAAATAACAGCATCATTGTGCCTAAGCATTATTTTTATTTCTATGAGGAAATGGAAAAATAAAATGTTTCTATGTTTTAATGTGAGATGAAATTCTATTCTGTCCATCCTCATGAACAGCTGTGGTACATTTTATTATTTTATTCCATAGGCCCATATTGTATTAATGTAGCATAAGTCCTTAATAGAAGGTTTATATTATTGATAAAACATTTTGTTTGTGGATAGCCACAAAATTGAAAACAGAAGAAAACATGGTTTCTGAAATGATTTCAAACTTCTATGATTATATTTTTAATGAGCTTCAGTGCATAAACAATTAGACCATAATTGAATGAATCTAATCAGCAAGAAGCAGGAGTTTGCCTTCGGGATCCTGCTAAAGTCAATTGCAACTCTTATCTGTAATTTTATCCGTTAAACTAATAGTAGCAATGGCTCTGATGACACACAGTAGTAATTGTATTGCTCTAGAGACTACTTAAAAAAAAAAACCTGAACTCAATCTGTTAAAAAAGATTGCTTTCTTCTGCTAACCATTCTTGTACAAAATTAACAAAGCACCTGTCTATTTGTTGTCGATGCTGCTAAACTGCAGTATTTACATTGCAGATCTGGGAGTTCTTCATTGGTTATTGCTATGCGATGAAATCCTGGGCTGTAATATCATTCTAGGGCTAGATATGAGACAGTTTCTCTGAGCTATTTTTGTTTTAGTATCTCAAGGCATTAAACCAATACTTTCCGTTTGTGCATTGTCCCAGAAAAGCATCAATCATCATTAAGCCCACTATTATTTATTTCTGCAGTGTAGTGAATTTTCAGATGGAGTAATGATCTGCTCATTCATATGTATTCACAAATGAATTGATGGATAAATAGATGGATAAAGACAGAGCAATTGGGAAAATTACAACAACAGGTTATTTTAAAGTGTATGTTCACCAATGGCTGAAATAAATTTTAGTAAAACTGTTACAAATAATTTGCGCTTCTTATGCTGCATTACATTTTATGTTACATGAGGTGTAATAGACAATTGGCAGTTGTTACTGAGATCTGTCAACACTCTGTTGACAAACGCACCCCTAGTGGCTGTGCTTTTCTAATGCAATGCTCTTAACTACATTGCTTTTTCAAATAGTTAACCACACAGGCATATATAGGAGTGAGTAGAATCTATGATAAAGAATAAAATTGACTCCCTTTTTGGGGGTACAATATCATACCCCTCTGAGACAGCAGAACTTTGTTTTTCTTTCAAAAAATCTTTTCTGTTTGTTGCTTTCCCTTAAATAAGGGTGTATTCACACCACATTCATACTATCAGTTTTCTGATTTTGCTGAGAAATATCCATAGACTTTCATTCACCCTATGTAGACAAAAATGGCCGCCATTTCTGTAAAATCCACCAAAGTTTACATTTTTTTTCACTGACTGAAATACTGCAGAAGGCCACCCTATTCCATGCAGTTGTATTACACTTTGGGCCTTTCTGCCCAGAGTGCCTTATGGTAGCTGATGGTCTGCCTCTATAGGATCTAAATATGCACATTCCCTCACACTTACTCTTGGCTCAAGATATCCAAAGGTAAACGTCTATTGAAGTAATGGTTTTAAGTATCTTTGAAAAAACTATTTCACATTACTCAATGGGTTTGATGCAGTTGTACATGGATCTTAGTTCATATTAGAAGGTGAATCTGCACTTTACTCTAGTGCCATTACTTCTTTCTTCATCATGGTACCCCTTACGTAAAGTATTGAGCTGTTTTATTCACCAGGTGTGGACTAAGCCTTTCTAAAGCGCAGAGACGGGCTATTGTGCACATGTATTCAATTAAATGGCTTTATGTTCCCAAAGTCTTGGTGCTGTATTATTATTTTTTTTATTATTATTATTTCTGATGTATCCAAGGACAGATTCAATGTTGTCTAAATATGCATGTGCATAAACCAGAAATGCTGCTGAGTTCAGTGGCTATTGCTGCTGGTCACAGTAATATAGTGCCCTACATCAACAATTGACAACTGTGGTTCTTGGCACAGTTTTTATTCTACACTTCTGATTTAAGAGACATAAAAAAGGTGCATGCATCAATATATTAACCTAATAGCGGCCACCACCTGTCTTTTGATGGCGAGTGGTGCAGGTGGTGGCCACATCTTTTGGTGTCACTGCAGTCTATTTTCCTGTCCTTGAAATCTAGCAAGAGTAAGTCGGGTATTCAGCTTTCAGAGACAGCTTGAGACCCTGGGGAGAGGCTCTGAATGAATGCTATGTAGTGAATGAAGGAAGCGACAGGGCAGAGCCTCTATTGGACCTTGCAGTCACGTGAACAGTGGGTTCCTCCCAGAGTAGCAGAGCTGCTGTGTCTTACCAGACTCAAATCAGTTCTTCCAGTGATTTAAAGGAGCCTGTTTTCACCTGCAACTGGAGCTCCTATGGTTGCTTCATTTACAATGGAAAAATGCAATTGAAAGAAAAAAATTAGTGAATGTGAGGCATGTTATGAAAAAAAAAATAGATGGAGTCTGATTACAATAATAAATACAAATAAAAGTTTTAAAAAAATCTATACAAAACACCACCGTAACCAGTTCATCCATCCAAGAGTATACATATATCAATGTCCTCAATATGATAGGGAACCGATTTTATGACACTATATTTTTAGTGTCAATTTGCAAATTAAAAAAAATACTATCAATGGAAAAAATATATATCCTCAATAAAAATAAAACTTCCAAAATATGTTGGAAAGCCCTAGAAAGAATTAAAAAAATTACTTTGGGAACCCAACAATTTAAAAAGTTAGGACATTTTACACCACACATGCACAAAAACAAAATTGTTTGTTTTGGAGGTGGGGCTCAAATGCTACAATTTTGACAGACACCCATTTTATGGGCAACATTCTGCATAAATATTTTCCCTTTGCTGGTCTAGTTCATGGGATTGCTCCACCAAAATTTAGACAGATGCCAAAATATATTTATACTTGTAGACACAATTGCATTCCCTAAGCAGCTCTTCAAAGTGCATTGAGCTTAAATGAAGGCACTTCCTGTAGAATTCCTTTCACAGTTGCTGAGATGGATTGTGTGATACATGGAGCCAGGGAGCACTCTCTAGTAGAACCAGTTGCACTTACTATTATAACTTTATTATGGTATCAAGTGGAGCTCCTTGTTTTACTAGATCTGTCATGGTCACAGGTTCTCTTTAAAAGTTTCTAAGTTCCTTAAACTATTATGTATTGTGTCTTCATAAATACCAAGCCTGAAATATCTGTGAGCAAATTAATATTCTCCACAAATTCTCTACCTATTAAAATATTTTTAAGAGATACTAACATTTGCACTGAAGGAGAAAAACACATTAAATATGAATAGCATCTATCCCCCTAAGTACAATTAACCACATATTTTTTAAGCAGTGTAATATGCTGTACTCTCCTACACAAATAATGCGGAGACTGGTTTGGAAATCTAAACACATTCTTGAGACCATGGAAATCTATGTGCTGTAAGAATAATTAACGCATAACTTGTGTAAGATAAAATGTCACTCTTTATGACAGATGACGCATATGAAATGCCCTTTTATATTTCCTGTTAATATACCGTGAGCTCTTAGATGGTTCGCTCAGATCATTCCTCTGTCAGTGATACTTAGCATATTCCTTATATTTAATGCAAACTGTAGAGGTGCAACTTTAATTTCCTCTGTCCCAATGCCAAATCTGTGATGGGGGACCCCCACCTAACGTGCCATTTAATATCGAGGTGTCTTTCTGTGATATAGGGGCTTTTGGGGTTCTCTGGCACCAGGACTCATATGGAACTGCTATGTTTATATACCATATAATGGCATACAGATGTAGCAGTGTTAACCTGAACTTCTGCAATTGGTCACACAGCTGGCAGTGACACAAAAGACAACAGAAGAATCACAGAAGACAGCAAAAAACAATTTAGGCCAGATCCCCACGTTGCGAAAACGCAGGATTTTTGTAAATCACAGCATGTTTATTTTACCTACCGAAATGCTGCAGTTTTTTGTATAGGTATAATAGAGACAGAAAGTCCGCAGAGGAAAACTCTGCATTTTTTTTTTCCCAGTGTTTTTCACAGAAAATCCACAATGCATATCCGCTGCAGTCTTTAACACAGCGTTTTTCGGCTGTGTCTCACTATGTGGGTCTTAGCCGAAAAGTCATTGAAAAATGTTTTTCATTGGATTTTGTTGCCTTCTGTGATAAGATATCACACTGTAGCAGTTTTACCAATTACAGAAGTTCAGGTTAACTCTGCTACATCTATATACCAAAAAAAGTAGGGGAAAAAAACTGGGATATTATGGTTGAGCGCTGCAAGTAAGGCTGTATCAATAACATATTTACATAGAGAGTGCTTGTGAATAAAACACACGTTTTATTGGTTCCACACCGGACGTACAACAATAGGCTATGCGTTTCGACGCTGTACTAGCGTCTTCATCAGGCCATAAACAAATTTGAAGGATGTGAAAGTTGCATGTTAGGAAGACACTGATGATGATGATTGAAAGTATGAATAGGAAGTGGTTGTACAAGTAGAAAAGAAGACTGATGCAGGAGATGATGATGGTGAGTGGTAAATTATGGAGGAAAAGCTCAACTTACATATAGCAGAGTCCAGGGCAAGAAGAGAACCAAATTGACAGGAAGCCGCATGGAGGCTGCAAGTAAATAGTATCTTGAGGGGGCGTGGCCATTTTTTTTTTTCCATTCTTTATTGATGGCTAACAGTAGTTGATGTTAAAAAGGTGTTGGGACGTGAGCAAGGCTAAATATAGTTATAATATATGAGATAATGGAGAAGATGGCTGGTGAATATGCATCTACCCCAACGGGCGTGGGACATGGGTATACAGAAGTATATGTATATATAAATGTGTAACTAAAATCAAAAGTCAAAAGTTACCTACCCATAGGCTTGAAGGTAAACACATGAGCAAGATGTATGCGTAGAAAAGGTATGCAAAAAATGAATATAGTGCGGGTTCAACCGTAGTTGTGAAATAGCTGTAGTGTGTTAGCGGAATAAAGTATTAGAATGATGACTCAACAACATTATTTAATCCATTGGGATTGAGTGTAATGAGTTTGTAGATCCAAAATGTTTCCCTCTGTCGGAGTTTTTGGAAGCGGTTTGGGATTGTAGATGGAATGTGTTCTATTGGCAGTATTATTAAACATTGGAAATTACATTCATGTTTAAGAGAGTAGTGTAGGGACAAATTATGTTTTTGATACCCTTTTGTAATGTTGGTATGATGGCCCTTCATTCGACAATGTAGTGGCCGGATGGTGTGGCCAATGTATTCGAGTTTACATGGGCATTCTATTAAATACACTATGTAATCAGTGGAACATTTTAGGTGGGATTTGATTGGAAAGGTTTCATTTGAAATGTTATGTTCAAAGTTGAGTGCCTGATGTTTGATGTTTAAGCAACAAAGGCATCTTGGGTGGCCACATCGATAGGCCCCAGGCGGTGCTGAAAAACCGTTTGTGCCAGATGGTGTTAATGAGCGAAGTTGACTGGGTGCTAGAATATTTCTGAGAGTGGTGGACCTACTAAAGGTGAGGGTGGGTTTATTAGGGAGAATTTTGTTAAGGTGGGGGTCACTCAACAAAACTCTCCAGTGGTTATTTAGTATTGTTCTAATTCTCTTATGACCAGAGTTGTATGTGGTGACAAAATTACTCCTAGTGTATGTCGAGATGGCTGGTTTAGTTTTTTCTGTGAGACATGAATTTTGGGTAAGTGATAATGCCTTTTGGAAGGCGTTGTTAATGATGGATTTAGGGTAGTTTTTTTTTTTTCTGTAAAACGTTTTTTATAGAATTTTTGCTTGATTTTTGAACATCTGAGAGCTGTCACAATTCTTTCTAATCCTCTTAAATTTACTAAAAGGTATGTTGTTAAGCCAAAGCCATATTGTATTTATTTTATGTACTTATTTACTATTATTATTCATTCCATCCACTAACTACACTTACCTATGTATTTATTTATTCAATTATTTATTTATGTATTTATTCATTTATCTACCCAGTCATTTATTCTTGTGTCTGCTAATACAATCCATATCCTACCATTGACATTGCTACGTATGTTGGTTCTATGCTACTAAATTTCAACTCTACTATCCTACCTGTATTATATTATGCTATATTATTAGCATGGGCATCCACCCTTTTTATGTGTTACCCTATTTTATATGTGCGACCTTCAATTTAAATAGCTAATTTTAAACTCTTATTGTATATTTCATCTTACTATATGTTATACCCTAGTATTTTTATCTGGACCTACAGTATGACTACCCTTGCTCTAAAACCTAGCCACTGATTATACCTTTTTTTGTTTTGTTTATATCTAGTTTATGGCCTGATGATGACGCTAGTACAGCGTCGAAACGCGTAGCCTATTGTTGTACGTCCGGTGTGGAACCAATAAAACGTGTGTTTTATTCACAAGCACTCTCTATGTAAATATTTTATTGATACACGCTTTCTTGCGGCGCACAACCATAATATCCCATTTTTTTCCCTACTTTTTTCTGTATTACGTTACCACCAAACTAGTTTTGGATGGTCACTGGGTAAGAGCAGCAGCAAGCCTTATCTGAACAGCCTAGTACTGTTCTATTACCTTACTAGCCCACCATTTCTGTGTCATGGGGGCGTCAGGATCTACTTTTTCTCTACTACAAACATCTATATACCCATTTATTATTTCTATGTGTTGAAATAACTCTGAATTGTTATCAATAGTTTGTAAAATAGGCAATGAAAATGTTACTCTTTTACTCAGACTCTTAAGTGACCAAAACTTGTGGAACATACAGAAATAGAATGTACTATGCATGCTGTATAAATAAATACATTAATTATTTAATAATTAATTATTAATTAATATAAATTTTCTCTGAAATTACACCCACAATAAAATGACATAAATACAACTAGGAAATAAAAATATGGAATATAAACAAATTAAAATACGTTTCAAGGGAGTCTGTCAGCAGTAAATTGGTTATAAACCTAATCACAGTACCTTTTATAGAGGTAATTTTTCAGTTTCCAAATATTCCTCTGTTCAGTTTTAGAACCCCGTTTTCATGTAAATCACCATTTTATGCGTATACAAATGACGGGAAAAGTGATCCAACTAGGAATCTATAGCTTAGACCAAAGCCCAGGTAAGCTAAGACACGCCCACAGCACTCTTCCCCTCATTTGCATATGAATATAAAAGCGGTTTATATGAAAATGGGTGTTCCAATGCTGAATAACAGAGTCATATGTGGTAACTGTAGAATCTGCTCTGCAAGGTACTGGAATTAGGGTTACTCTTAACAGACTCCTTTTAAATGATGCAACACTGTAATAGACCATGCACATGCACCATGGTGGGGCACTTGTAGTATGTCATATAACTATGAAAATTTTACAAGGTCAAAAAGCAAAGATTTTCCAGGATATATAAAAAATAAAAAAAAAGCAGTATATACTTTTACGTATCAGCTTATCATGACATTCGAAATCTCTGCTTGCTTTCATTAAATAGGATTGTTCATGTTTTACTCTGAGGATAAGAATTTGTGGACATATGGTAGGCACAAAAGTGCTTGGCTTATCTAAAGGCAGTGTGTGTGTGTGTGTGTGTGTGTGTGTGTGTGTGTGTGTGTGACTGAGACAGATTTATATCTTCTGAAAGGTAACAATCCACGATCCTATTTGAACAGTCTCACAGGAAAAAAGAAAGTTCCTTTTAAGGAACAGGCAAGTTACCAAATGGAAATATAGAATAACTTTTCCAAAATTTGTCAAATATGGAACTTAAAGGGGTTTGTTGTGCAAATGATATTGATAGCCTATGCTTAGGATTGGTTAACAATTTGAGATCAGCGGGGTTCAGACACCCAGGACCCCTGACGATAAGCCACCATATGGAGAACAGAGCCTAAGCAAATATTCCTTTTCTCTTTGTAGTGGCTGTGCTAAGTTACTGCATGCATATCAGCTTTCATTCACTTGTAATAACAGCTGAGCTGCAGTAACGGAACACAGTCAAGACTAGGAAAACACAGATGGCTTTGTACTCCATATAGGGACTGCTGAGAATAGGTAATTGGTGGAGGTCCCAGGTGTTTGACCGCTGCCGACCTGATATGGATGACCTATCCAAAGGATAGGTCATCAATATCTTTTTGCCTGGAATACCCATTTAAGGCTAAGACCCCACATTGTGGAAACGCAGCGTTTTTCCTGTAGCAGACATGCAGCAGAAAAAAACGCTGCATTTTTATAACAACAGCAAAGTGAATGAGATTCTGGCTACTCCCATCCACACTGCAGAAAAAAACGCTGCGGAAAACTTGCATTTTCAAAAACGCATGCGTCTTTTAGACTTTTAGAGACTCAGTAGGTCAATTTTACTTGTGGAAACGCTTGCAGTTTCCCTATAGGTTAAATAGGGGAAGAAATACCCCAAAGAAAAACTGCTGAAAAAAACTTGATGCAGCTTTTTTAAGCTGTGTTCTGCAACATGTGCCTTAGCCTTAATGTAGGTTAAAAAAAAGCATATGGTTAGTCAACCCCTAGTCCACCACAATTGCATTTCTGATTGTGTTTTTTATGATCTTACAAATGCATTAAGATTCACCTGTTCAGTTCTTCAGTAGACTAAGGGAACATGAGTATGCACCAATGTGTTCCTCCCAAATATGTGTGTTTTTTTTTGTATTTTTATTTTTTTATTTTATAAGTTTAGAAATTTGTTGTTGGTGTTGTACTGTAAGTTAGCTTAGCTATTTTCTCACCTGCTTTCATTGGTGGGTAAGAATCTCCAATCAGTTTGGTAAGAAACTAATATTTATATTTCACGCTTTAGAAATTTCTGAAATCAAAATTACAGGTTCATTCATATGGTCATATTTTCATAGAACGTCAATCCATATTTCTTTTTTCAACAGAAATGGCAACAAATTATAAGGTTCCTGCTTGGACCAAAATATGGTGGAATGAACGCAGCCTGCACTGTATATTTGCCTGCTATGTTGATTTTTCATACATTTTTTAAGACATACTAAGGTCATTTTCTATAACTTTCACTGACAGAAAGAGAGAACATTTATGCAAAAAAAACCTTCATATTGTAGCAGGCTTTCTGGGACTATGATCTTGATGACATGTCTCTAGAAATAGGTCATCTTCATCATCAATATCAGATTGATGAAGATCTGACACCTGCAACGCCACCAATAAGCTGATTGAACGGGCTCCAGCCTCTGGACAACTGCTGTGACCTATTAACTTCTTGCCAAGCTCGTCAGCATAAACTGTATAGTGATTTGTTTGGTATTAATTGAAGTTCTGCCTGATTAATTTGAGGGGAACTGAACTGCAGCATGACCGTGCGGATGTGACATCACTGACCTGAGAAGAGAAAATGGAAGGTCATTCAAGTATCACAAGCTCTTCAAACAGCTAGGTCCTGAGTGTTGGACCTTACCAATCTAATATTGATGATCTTCAATGATCAGTCTCATAGTCCAAAGAAAACCCTTTAATGTGGTTGTCTCAAGACAGTTCTAGAGCTTTACTATAAAATGCCAACAATGTCTAATCAGCAGGGGTAAGAACACTTTGATTCAAGCCAATTGGTAGAGCAAAGTAGCTGTGACTCTAGGAAAGTGCCATGCTTCTTTGTGTCCTCTCAGGTCTGCTTAGATTTTTCCAGCCAACTACATGGTAAGCATGTTCATGATCTGGATCCATATAAAGATAGAGTTGCCCATTGACACTTTATTATAGTTATTGTTGAGGGTGATAGTGGTTAGATTGCCACCAATCAAAAACTGGTGGCATACCCTTG
Source organism: Leptodactylus fallax (assembly GCA_947044405.1). NCBI lineage: Eukaryota > Metazoa > Chordata > Amphibia > Anura > Leptodactylidae > Leptodactylus > Leptodactylus fallax. The sequence goes on along the minus strand of CAMRHE010000005.1, from coordinate 8,561,844 downwards.
CAAAATGCTACCTCTATCCTGAGTCCATAGAAATATTTCAAATGTGAATGACCTAATAATGTGAATGACTTAATATATGCATGAATAAATGAAGTAAAAGCAACACTGTATAAAAAAGATGCAAGGTGCTTACTACAAAGACCGCTTAGCATGTAGTCCATCCCCATATCCAAAGAATTGAACAATTGTGAAACTTAGTACCACTGATTTACAGGCTCCATATTTTGGGTATTGTAGGCACCACGTCTAGTAATTTCCGTAAATCAAGTTTTGGAACTTTCAGGGTTTTAATAAATCTACTTCTGAGTTTGTGCCAAGTGCTAGAAGCAAATATGCCAGAGCAGCTTAGAAGAGATAGCTAGCTTTCCGCATAGCCTTTGTAGTTCAGTTTCCATCCTCGGGCAAACAATGTCTTGAATCATCAGGAGCTTTGTGAATTTGCTTGTAAATGGGCTGTGGATGCCTATAATAGAAAAGGAACAACAAGCCGAGACCTAACGTAGTATTTCTCTGTAGGCATAATGCCTATTTTTCATTTCTTTTTCTATGCATAACACTACTTGATGATAGTTAAGATATGCTGGTTATCATGGTTTTTCATTTCGGCTGAACTTAAAAAGCGTACAATATGTCACAGTGTTTGCTTCTGAGCAAAACAACTTGGAATAGAAAATAAGGGGAAATACTGGACAAAAAGAGAAAATAATAGCAGGTTGTCCTTGATTCATTTATAAAAGCAAGGATTAGTTCTAGTCTTTATTTCACTTTGTTTCTAGTGGTTGCTATTATGTTTCCTAATTAGATTGTCAGAATAGGTGGAATGGCTGCCATTATGGAAATTGGTTTATGCCCTGCCTACGCAAAATAATTATATATATAATTACAGCACACAGGTATTTCATTACTATTTATTCCCCATTGTCCTGTCTGTGTAGTAGGGAACATATCAGTCATTTACAAAGTAGACTTAAATGGGTTTTCTGAGATAAATTAAAAGCTTGCTGGGGACCAGAGGTGGGTTAAAAAAAAATAAAGTAATGATACTTACCTAGCCCTAGTCTTCAGTTTGAACAGAACATCCTTTTTGCCTTCAGTCTATGGACTGAACAGATTAGAAGTGCAGACATTAAGGTGACTGCTTCAGTGACTGGCCTAAATGGTATTGATGACTTCACTGCTGATACGACATTGGTATCCAACATGTGGCGCAGCACTTGCCTGAGCTTCTGTATTTTCCAGCCTGGGCGATTTTTGGATCAAAGAGAACTAACGATCTGCACCTGAATAGAGTATTGGGGTAGGTGAGTTTCATTTTTTTTTTTTTTTTTAGTTTACCCCAAGTCCAGCCTCCAATGAGTTTTTAATTTAACAAAAAAAAAAAATTTGTTTGGCATTGTATCACCTATTTTTATTATTAAAGCGGTTGTCAAGAAATAAATATCTGATCATGGTCACTCCCGCACTGATAATCTGTATGGGATTGCTCCTGGCACCCGTACTATACACAACAATAGTGATACTAGGTCAAAACCCGGCAGGTAAACAGGACAACTATAAGTCGTGCACTCCACAAATCTGGCCTTTATGGAAGAGTGGCAAGAAGAAAACAGAAGACATAAGAAGTGCCATTTTCAGTTTGCCACAAGCCATATAGGGGACACAGCAAACGTGGAAGAAGGTGCTCTGATCAGAAGAGATCAAAGTTGAACTTTTTGGCCTAAATTCAAAGTGCTATATGTTGTTGTTCTTGTAGTGTTATACACACTTGAAAAAGGGGTACTAAAAACCCCGCGTCATGTGTTTTTTATCTCCTGGAATAAAAGAATTTATCCTAATCATCACTGGTCCTGCGCAGTCCCTGTAAATTTGGTCCTTGGTCCTATTCTCTATAGACATTGTAACTGGATTGCTCTATAAGGCTGAGACCTCACGTTGCAGAAACACAGCTTTTTTTGTTGTAGATTTTGCTACAGTTTTATGAACCAAAACTAGGAGTGGACTGAGCAGAAACGAGAAGTATAAGAACTTCCTAGATATTTTCTATTTCTTTTGTAGCCATTCTTGGCTTTGGCTTAAAAAAGCACAGTAAAATCTGCAATAAAAAAAGCTGTGTTTCCACAACGTGGGGCATCAGCCTCAGAGTAGTCTGTCAGGCATGATGTATGGCAACACTATCTGTCATGAATGATATGTGAAAGCATCCTTTTAGACCCTGTGCATGGGTGAAGCCACCAGGAGTCCAGTGGCATTTACTTGGGCAGCATATGTTAGCAACACCACTCTTAGAGAAAATGAACACTTGATGCATATATGATGTTGAATTAGCCCAGCTATTCTGTAAACAAGGAGGAGAGGCTATTTATTTCTTGGATATCAATATAGTGCAGGTGGATGATGGTGTAGGTGTTTGTGTAGAGTCTCATTGAAGTTAGAATTTGATTCAAACTGTATGGCCTTATTCCTTCAACTACCCTATCTCCTTACTTAGATCATATTCATTTGTCTTTAATTTATTCCAGTTCCATTATTTATATTCACAAAATTATCATATTTAAATAAGTATTATGTTTCTTCGTAACATTATGTATTTAAGCGGCACAGTTCATACCAAAGTAATTTAAATACACTTTCTGTTCACAAGTTTTAAAGAACACATGGCAGGCGCGTACTTATCATTATATTTCAACGCTATTATGATAACTATATGGAAATGACATGGAAAATGCTAGGAAATTACATGAAAATTACATGTGTCTAATGTATTTTAATAAAAATTTATATGAAAACTGAAATCATGCAATTTTAAAGCCTGCAATTTTAAAAAATTCTCTTAGCTAAAAACTTACAGTATACTGAAGGATAGTTGGTTTAAATTGTGTCAGGCATCTGCATTAAAAAAAAAAAAAAAAAAAAAAATATATATATATATATATATATATATATATATATATATAAAAACTATACACTGCATTTTAAATTATTATGGAAATCTGATTTTAAGTGTAATAAAGATTTAATTTTTTGTTTTTTCAATTAAACTCATGGATGTAATTGTGCCTCAGGATCAATAAAATCAATCTCAATAGTTTGGCAGGTCATCGCAATTAAAGGAAACCTACTTAAGGCTAAGGTCCCACACTATGGAAAAGCAGCTTTTTTTGTTGCAGATTTTGCTTCGATTTTTTTAGCCAAAGTTAAGAGTGGCTACAAGGAGGATGTAAAATATATAGGAAGTTCTTATACTTCTCCCTTCTGCTCAATATACTCCGGTCTTGGGGTCAAAAAATGTCAACAAAATCTGCCCCCCCCAAAAAAAAAAAAAAAAAATCACCTTTTCCACAACATGGGACCTTAGCCTAAGAAGGATGTTCCACATTATTAAGCAGGCCACAGCTTTCAAGCAATATGGGAAAGAAAAAGGATCTCTCTGCTGCTGAAAATCCTCAAATAGTGCAATGCCTTGGACAAGGTATGAAAACATTAGATATTTCATGAAAACTTAAGCATGATCATCATACTGTGAAGAGATTTGTGACTGAACACAGACTGGTTCGTGCAGATAAAGGTATAATGATAGAGGTTTCTGCCAGACAAATTCATTGGATTGAGAGAGCAGCTGCTAAAATACAATTACAAAGCAGGAAACGGGTATTTGAAGCTGTTGGTGTCTCTGGAGTCCCACAAACCTTTCAACAGTGCTCACAAACTGAAACGGTTGCAGGGGGCCCAGACATACATGAGGGCTAATTTTTAAACAGTCTTGTTTATTGATGAGTGCCATGCAACCCTGGATAGTCCAGATGGATGGAGTATTGGAATGGTTGGTGGATGACCACAATGTCCCAACAAGGCTGCAACGTCAGCGAGGAGTCATGTTTTTGGTCAGAATCATGGGGGAGACTTTGGAGGCCCTTTTATGGTCTCTAAAGGTGTGAAAATGACCTCTGCAAAGTATATAGAGTTTCTGACTGACCACTTTCTTCCATGGTACAAAAAGAAAAATTATGCCTTTCATAGCAAAATTATCTTCATGCATGACAATTCTCCATCTCATGCAGCAAAAAATACTTCTGAGTCATTAGTTGCTATGATCATAAAAGGATTGAAACTTATGGTGTGGCCACCATCCTTCTCTGATCTCAACCCCATGAGGGTGGAAGGCAGTGAACATTAAAGCCGCAGCTCTGGGGGGCTATTCTGACATCCTGCAAAGAAATTCAAGCAGGAACTATCCAGAAACTCACAAGAATTGTGATGGTGATCTCAAAGAATGTGCCCTATGTTAACATGCTACTTGGTCCGTTAAAACATTTTTGATTGAAATGGCTTTTGATTTCAGTAAATGTGGCCTCTTAATACTACAAATTCAATAAATTACCATTTTCAGTTCTTTACGACCTATAAAGGTATAGAAACTCTGTTGTGCATAGTAATTTGAAACTGTGGATTTAGGAAAATCCAAGAAATATATAATTTGCATAATAATTTGGAACACAGTGTAGACTTCTAGGATATATTGTAGTTTTAAGTTTCTTTAAACCAGACCGACTGTATATGTGACTGGCATAAGTATACAACCGTTCTGCATGTCCCATTGTTCCTTCACTGTTGCTTCTAGTAAATAAGTGGTATGTAGAGGGATAATATACAGTTAACATTGTATATATCAATTGAACATAACACTAGAGCAAACATAACACAAACACACACAGAAGACAGAACATGTACACACACAACACAAACATGTACACACACAAGAGAAAAGATGTACATGGAGCTGAGAGCGGGATTTATTACACTGGGCTGCCACAGCTTAATGTAATTGATGAGCCTGTTATCCCCTGCAGTACAACTCTCCAAGAGGAGGAGCGAACTGTCAGCCTGTGTGGGCACCTTAACTTGTAAAGATCAAAGGTAATTAAGTGGGGGAGACGTCTTAGGATCTTGCAGCCCCACCACTTGCCCAGTTTTGCCAGGTGCTGACGCCAGCTTTCCACACAATGCTTAAAGGTGTGCTTCAGTGAGTATTTTAACATTTCCTCTGTGGTTATTTTTTGGATGAACCCATGGGTTTCCAGACTAGTTGTGACTCTGGGTCACATTGATTTTAACCAACATCCAGTCCCCAAGTCACTTAGTCTCCTCCCTCCTTTCCCATGTTTACCGCTAGTTGCTTGTACTATGGCGGTTGGCAGACTACATCATTATAATAGAGCCAGTTCCCATAGAACAAGTAACTAGCAGTACACACAGGAGGAGGGAGGTGATGAAGCAAAGCCACATGGGGGAAGGGGGTCATCCAATCACATGATCCCGGGTCAGAACTGACCCAGAAAACCAAGGTTCGTTCCAAATAGAGCCACAGGAGGTAAGTGTTGAAACACTTCCTGGAGAATTCCTATAAATGACAAGTTAGTGTGCTTAAATAATGGCAGAAACCAAATAGCAGTTTCATATATAAATCATTATAATAATCACAGTATAATGTCCAAATTACTCTGTAAAATAAACATTCATGGTATTCACAAGCCTTGGATGTCAAAGCATCTCCTATATCTCCTTTAGCAGGGAATACTGGAGTACCTTGTGCAAGTGCCTGGTCACACAAACCTAGGTCATCCTTGGTTACATTCATCTAACCCGAATGGGACTAAATCAGCAATTTACAAGGACCTGTTGGTGGTTTAGTGTGCCAAGTTTATGTGACAGGATCCCTTTAATAGAATGCTCCTTTAATCTACAGAGTTGACATCCACATTAGATTTTAGACTGCTGTCATTTGTCAGAACGAAATGTTTGCTGATAGAGTCATAGAGATGACTGACCCAAAAACACAAAGAACGTTCCAAAGAATGTTCCAACCAATGGGGTTTCTGACCAGCCCATATCTCGAAAAATACGTTACCCACTATTCAAAAGTAACCCGCAGGCCTGTCATTTTATTCCATACACAAATGATATTAGAGCCGACAGATGGACAAAAAAAAATCCAAAACAAACACTTTTGTTTGTGACCAACTTTAGTTGATGGGCAGGTGCATGGAATGAACTTTCATAGATTTATGTACAAATGGTTATTTGCCGAATGTTTGAAATCTGTCACTTCAGTAGTCTAAAGTCCAATGTGTATGGCCAGCTTCAGGGTTCTTTCACAGAAGCCAACCAAGCAGGGCAATGATTGGGAAAGGGGTTTCCTAGGAACATAAAATTTCAGTCATTGCTCTCTTGATGGCGTTTACATGCAGTAGTCATTGCTGCCATTCATAGAATAGTTCATCCCTACACAGTTTGCATTTGTTGTCAACACTCTGGTGTGTTCAGACAGGGCAGTGTGCTGCAGAATGACATCTTTTATGCTGCATTACAGATATGATCACAAAACAAATGTTTGTGCTTGTTTGTTGGGTAATCGCTGGTACCTTTAAAAGGGAGATACCGGCTGGTGACTGGCTCATACAACTTCAGTTATATGACCAAATTTTAAAAGGTGGCTGGACCATTGTACCAAACAAGCACACGTAGCCTTGGTTTGTCTCCCTAGTTCCTCATAGATCGTACATTTTCAAGTGCAGGACCCTCACTACTTTTGTTTGACATGTTAATACTGTCCATGTACCCTCTGATTTGTAAAGTGCTGCAGGATCTGTTGGCGCTATATAGGTAAAGTTATTATTACTACTATTAAAGTGGTAACTATCAGGATCAGTATTTCCTCATAATCAACAGGGCTTTGACTATTTTGTGGCATTTATACCTAGGATTTGAATGGCAGGCTTTAAAGTTAAAAATCAAGGATATGTGTGTATTGTGGAAATATACTATTGTAAGCAAAGGACGTATTCCAGTGGCCTTGTAGTATAGCTTGTTCTGTTTGTTCCATCTACTGTTAATTGACCTGCTTTCATTGGGAGCAGATAATAATGGGTATGTTTGTTCTACCATTAGTAAGTTGCCATTGCTATACAAAGTGATTTATTTATTCTTATAATTATATTAACCCTTAGTCTCTGTTGGGGTGGAGTCACGGAATAGAAGGTAGTGAAGAACTAAGATAATTAGTGTCACTTGTATATTCCTTTACCTACTGCATGTACTATAGTATGTGCCAAATCATCACTTAATGTTCTGTATTTATAGAACAGAATAGTTTAATTACAATTGTATGCTATATTCTCTAATTAATAATGAGAAAGAAGTTAATATATGCACATGAAACATTAACCCCTTGTCTCAGACAGAGCCTAATAGGCTTATGTCCATTGCAGTCATAGGAGCATGTGTTAGACTTATGCTTCTAAGGGTTTAAGTAGTCAAACTCAGTGTGGCCTCTGTTCCCAGGCCATGGAAGCATCTTTCACCCACTGCTGATGCAATGTCATGCAAGTACTGAACTGCATATGTAAGGTGGCTCAAGTCAATTTATTATTTTTTTGGCCGTGTTGTATATATGACACGCAGCTTAGAAAGAGGTTAATGGGGTTGTACAGGTTTAGAAAAACATGTCTGCTTTCTTCCACAAATAGTGCCACAATTGTCCATGTATTGTGTAGTTTGTATTACATCTTACATCTGTATTGATGTCCAGTACCACATACAGCCTGTGGACCGATGTTAACATTTTCTATATATTTGGGAAAATATACTAACTTCAAGGTGGTAGACAATGTAATAAAGATATAATAAAATAATTCTATGAACTTAAAGTACTTCTATGTAACATTACCACCCAGTGTGAAGCACCTGAAAACTTCAGAAGAAACAATTCATTTAGAACTCCCACTGGGTTAATCTGTTTAGCCAAGTAGAACATGCTAGCTGTATAAAGTATACCTAAGTGTAGTCTTTCAAAAAATAAGTCAACAATATGATTTATCAAAATCACAAATTTAAATATTGCATAAACTCTTCAACTTTTGCTTATGTTACTAGATGTAGCCATTTGTTGAAAAGTCCTGTATCATCAGTATTATGCCCAGTTCCAGTAATTACAGTGTTGCTGTTAAGTTTAGTTCTCCTATATGCAAGATTAAAAAAATAAAATCTATATATATAATCATTTTAATAATCTGTTTATTAGGATTTTCAAAGTAACATGAGTAAAACAGACAATACTTTGAGGTGAATATAAAATCAGGTTAAAATTTCAGGAGAACAGTGTCCCCTCCCCCAACCATGGCCTGCAGCCAGAGAAAAAGAAAAGAAACACATTACACCAATGGAATAGGTGTCTGTCCATGTGAGCGTTTCAGGGAGTATCACAAGGTGTAGTGAATTTCAGATGGTAGAAAAATATGGTTTGGAACTTACCTAGGAGCAGGCATACTGTTATGTAATCTATATTCTCATGAAAGACCCCATTCTGACCTCTAACGAGTGCAACTATAAGGGGTAAACAAACCTATTTTGTTTGGGTCCCCCAACTTGTGTTATCACATTGTGAATAGATGATTACCTCTTATGCTACAGCATTGAGGTGGTTTGAAAGGATGATCCCATCTCTAGACCATGAGAAGGGATCATTAATTATTTATGCCCAATTCCTCCTGCCCACCGGTTACAAAATATTTTAGAACATAATTTCAAATCTGGTTGCCCAGAGCAGCGCTTCTCAAACTGTGAGGCTGACCTAACTGGTTAGGCGCAGGTTCATGCCAGTGTTACTCTTGACTGTGTGTGCGTGCCATAATTATGGAATGATTTGCTGTGGTCAATGGGCTAAAGATGGAAAAGGGGCATCTGTACCTACCATTAGGAGAGGGGAATATTGGGGAGCAATGCTGCTACCAGTGATGCTGTACTGCATTGTTTAGAGCTTCTGCTAAGGTATTTTGGGGTGTACAGTGGTATTTGTAGGGTGCTGCTTGGGTGACATGCTGTGGCACTTTGGCATCTGGTGCTTCTGCAGAGGTATTTAGTGCTAGAGTAAAGTGTTGGGCTGCACCATAGTGTTTGGCACATTTGGGCAAGTATTTTGTGCTGCCACATGGAGGTATTTGTTGCTGGATGCTGGTATCCAGCACAGCTGGGTATATAATTTGTGCTGCAGTTTGCGTACCTACAGGTATTATGTGTGCTGTGGTATTTGGTTGCTACTAGTGAGGGTATTATGTGTACACCAAAATGGCATTTATTTGGCACTCTGTCTTAGTATTTCTTTACTGGTGAGGTCCTGGCATCACAACAGATTGACTGGTGAGGCAAGCCAAAAAATTTGAGAATCCTGGTCTAGAGACAAGCGTTATCTCCAAACAGCTGATAATAAATCAACTGATATTCTAACTCTGTGTAGAGATAAAACTCTCTTAAGAGCTTGGGCTCTCTAGCTCTCATCTCCTTCCAGCAGCGTTCCACTCCCCCTCCTCTCTTCATAGGCTTGAATGATGTATGGATTTTCTGTGGTGTGTACGGATGCATGAGAGCAACGAAGGGGCAGCACGAAGGCAAATAAGTTAAGAAGGGGACATTTTTATTTACTTTAAATATATTACTAAGTTTCATTTTCCAACAAGTGCTATAAATTTATGGAATAAATTTGAATTTAGGTACTTTTAAAAAGATCAATTTCGTCACAAACTATGGAAACGTTATTTTACTGTTCAAACTGTAAAATTATGGAACATGCTCACAGGATTTTTTTTTTTCTGTAGCCACAGGGACTAAATAGATAGAGGTCTATGTGGCTGAGATCAAATTATTCCCCTTTATTTTAAAGTTAGTGGTCATTGTGTTTGAAAAGAAAAAAAAATGTATTGTATTTTACTTTTAACACAGTATCTAGCAATTTCCATTTGCTTATCAAGAGAAATCAAATTGTATTCACTCCAACATATTATTATTATTTCCTTTTCTCAAGAAACTTGAAGGTAGTTTGCTAAGCCTTTATTATGAAGTCATTGTTGGTATATAAAGTTTGTCCTCTTCACTTGAATTAGCTTACTTTTTTATCTGAATATTTTTAACTAAAGGTGTTTTTATCCTATACTCTGTACTTTTCACTTACAATTAAAATGTTCAGATTTTTGCATGTCTTACATGCAAATAAATGGCTTTTCTGGTTTTTGTTTTTTTTGTCTTGCTATTTTTCACTTTCAGTCTTACAGATTGAAAAGCTATTATTTCTTCTATACTAATGGAAAATATGTTAGTTCAAGGTAGGACATTTTTTGTGAAGATATCTTATTGGGTAAGGTTTGTTTTTGCTTCACAAGTAGATCATGGAGTTTACATTGTATTTACTAGTAAAGTGCAATATAAAGCATATTCTACACATACTGCACATTTTATATACTACCGTGTTTTGTTTTGTTTTTTTGTTTTACTTATTTGATAAGTGTTGACAAATTATTAGAGAAAATCCTGATTCTTAAAACTGTTTGCCCATCTTCATTAATAACGTCCCACATTTATGTAAATATGAAAGAAGGAAATAAAATTATAGCTTAAAATCATGTAAAATAAAAGTCTGTACCTGGATTTGCTGTCATTTCTAGTTGCTGTATGGTAAGTTGTCCACAGTAACGAATGGAAAAGATAAGCAGATTCTCTGCAAGATTTCTACAAGACTTTTCATGAGGAACATGCAGGTAAAACTGCATACTAAGGCCCTTATGCACACAATTTGTGGTTATTTTCTGTATATTAACCACATTTATGGATCCATAATTATGGATATTATAAAGACCCATTAATTTCTATGGCCTCATACAGATGTCTGTAGTTTTTACAGATCAGTGGTTGGGCAGTAGAATCCTACCTCAAAATATGGAACAGGTCCTATACCTCTCCATATTTGTGGCACATACTTTGCCATGCAAGTAATTGGAATCATAGAAGTCATTTTGTAGATCAGTGACTACTTATGACATGCATATGCATTACGGACATGATGTTTGAGGAATACAGATCAAACTAGGGTTTGTTCATTTGTCAACTGTTCCCAGGGCATGCTTTTTTGGAGCAGTGACTGGGGACAATTGTTTGACTATGCAGTCGTTGAACTGGTAATCTTTCTGTTTAAATGGACCTTAACATTGTGGCCAAGTGTATCTCCTGTCTGCCTTATCATTCATTTCTATATTTAGCTGTTTGATAACCTGTGTCATGTTCACAGGTTTACATGATGATGATAGGCACAGTGAATCCACAACCAAACTCCTACTGGCCCACAGGGGTACCGGTGAAACCCCCGATGAGCCCTATGCCTTTTGGGGGCCCTATCAGATTCCCACAGCTTTTTTAATAGGCAGTGAAGGTCCAGTAACGGCCCCTTTAATATTCCCCTCTAATGCCCCATACACTTTAATGCCCCCCCACAGGATATTAGCCCTCATCACTGGTCCCCATAAAGTATATAAATTGGTGCGACCCCTGTGGCGACCAGGGAGGTGTAACATTTTATTTATTTATTTTAAATACTCACCTGCGCCTCATTTCTGGGAATCCTTTACCTAATTGGTCTCAGTGGTCACATGAGGCACATGATTCCCAGCAAGAAGCCATCAGCATGAAACTGAATGGACACTGGTGGCAGACAACAGAGCGCCGGGGACAGGTGAGTATGCTTTTTTATTTTACATTTCCCTGCCCATCATATGGATTGCTCCAATTCTTGGACAACCCCTTTTTAAAGGGTTTATCCATCATTTTAATATTGGTGGCCTGTGAAAGTGTAGGTTAAAGGGGCATTTCCAGGGGAAAAAAACCCAATTATTGATGCTAATTTGTGATTGGTGGAATTCAATAAAACCAAAATGTATCAGCATTACAAAACATAGGCCATCAGTATTTTCAAAATGTATTGGTTCTTGTAGAGGACTAGGACATGTGGATGCTACGCTATTTTTATCTATAATCTGTTTAAGGAAAAAAAAATAAGATAGAACTTTCATAATTGCTACTGTATTTACAAATCCGGAGTTGAAATCCCTTGATAAAAGAGACTGTTTAAATCATTGAGTACAGTGTAGATCTCTTGGGAGTCGCCAGAACAGTTTGCACTTAGAAATATGTGTTACAAGCTGTCCGCTGCCTAACTTGATTTTAATGATTGATTGCATTTATACAGAGAATAGTAATACAACTCCTTGTCAATAAGCAGAATATAATATCATGGCAGTCCCCACTGAATATAGTTATATATTTTTATTAATATACTGGGAATGACCATGGTGTGTGTGGTTTTTTTTTTTTTTTTTTTTTTTTTTTTTTATTCAATTATGCTTGCTATAGTAAGTATTAAAAGCATGATTTAATAGCATTCAACCTACAGAATAAGTTGTGCCCTACATGATCTTTTTTTGCAGTAGCTTACAGTGATGTAAAGTAACAAATGGAGAATTGATCAACTTACTTTGCTATTGCTCTGGTGCAGTTTCCCTGTACTATGCCATCTTTAACCTTCCTGCTCCAGTAATGTCAACATTAAATGGGACTGCAGTAACTTTTGTTATTTTTACACTGTTGTAGGTGGTTTTTAAAATATGTCATAGGGTTGAACAAATCCTTTGGAATTGTGGCAATATGTATGTCCTCTGATCATCCTATATTCTGTAACTTATGGATTTCATGGTAAAGACTAGAGATGGGTGAATCTCTGAAGATTCATTTTGGGTTCATACGGTTTGGTTCAAAGATTTGTTTTGGGCCAGATTTGTTTGTCACAAACTGGATGTGCTTTTATTATGCTATAGGGTCTAAAGCAAAGTGGAAGTGGTGAAATATAACAAACCGTTAAGCTTACTCTCCCTCATCTTTCTTGGGCATCCTCACAACGCCCAGTGCTCCCTAGGGGTCCTTGTCTAGCCACCGTGGTCACATCTCACAGGCCTTAGCGGTCCTCCTGGGGTATGTGACTTAACCCAGAAAGGTAGGAAAGGTGAGTATAACTGTTTATTTTGTTTTCGCGCCTCCACTTATTTTTGAAGAGTTCCCATAGTACAATAGTGGTTCTTGAGTGATGAACCTCCAAAGTTTTGGGTGCCTAATTTGTGTCAAATACGGCTTGATCCTAACCATTCACTCATCTCTAGTAAATACTAAACTTCCACTTTTTTTATTCTATAGCACATTGTCTGGTGAATGTGGGATGGCATGTCACTAGGTGCTGGGGGCAAACTATTTCTTTAGCAATGGTAAGGGGAACTAAGATTACCTCCCTGGGACCCTGCCCTTTGACCTCCACCCAAACACAAAAAGACCAAACCTATTTCTATACACCAAGCTAAATTTTATAAATAAATGTTTTTTTTATATCAAATATATTTTAACAATAATAATAAGAATTTGATTTATATAGTGCCAACATATTCTGCAGTACTTTACAAATCAGTGGGTACATGATCAGACAATATTTGACATTACAATGTGATAAATAATTAACATATCAAACAATAGGAATGAAGAACCTGCTCGCGAGAGCTTACAATCTATGAACTTTTTAACAAAAGTGTCAACTGTATCATATCCTTTATGACATTTCGTTTCAAATACATTAATATATCTGTGAGACAATACAGTTGTGTATAATAGTTTTGAATCCCCAGAAAATGTATGTACTATACTACTGTTAACCTGGAGACTTGGCATCTTATTAAAATATATTCTATATTTATTGTTAAAGTCCTTTAAGTATAAGACCTACTTTATGCTATAAAGTCATGGTAGGGTTAAAGTTTTATCCTTGTAATTCATTTAATATGACATTTTTTAGTCAAGTGTCTTTACATGCATAAATTGTATGAACATGAATATAATTGCAAAAAGAAACCAATACAATGCCCTTGCATATGCCAAAATATTGGTCATGTGTTGTACAGTACTGATACATTGCATCACTTTCTTTGTTAATATTTAAAATAACAACACTTGAAACTTTATAGTGCAGCCATTTATGTACATTACACTTCTTTATGCTGGGACAGCATATAATGAAAATGTAGTTTTATGGTATTTGTATGGTACTAATAGATAAATTGTTTATATATAGCAAGTGGTCCAACTCATTTGATGTGGATGCATGAAAGTATAGGAAGCAAAAGGAACAAAAAATAATTGATTGGAAATACCAGCATCCATAAAATTGGCAAACTTACTTCATATGCATAAAAGCCATAGTAACAGGTTAATAATAATAATAATATAATAATAATAATAGTCCTTTAATAGTCCCACAATGGGGAAATTCAGTGTGTTACAGCAGCAAAGATAAGATAAGCAGATACAAATACAAATACAACATGCACAGGAATGTTCCAAGGTAAGAGGCATTACATTAATAGCAGACAGACAGATAGGACGTAGCAGAGGAGGGGGGGGGGGGGGGGGGGGGTGGGATTTAACAGGCAGAGAGATATTTCAATTCTCTGTGTGTAATGATCTCCGCTTAGGTCGGTGTTGGTTGTACAGCCTAACCGCAGTGGGGAGGAAAGACTTCTGATAGCGCTCCTTCTCATACCTAGGGTGGAGCAGTCGGTCACTGACAGTACTGCTCAGCGTGATCACAGTCTCATGCATGGGATGGGACTTCTTCTTCTGCATGGAGCTCACCACGGACAGTATCCTTCTGTCACCCACCACCTGCACTGGGTCCAGTGGGCTCCCCAGGACAGAGCTGGCCCTTCTAATCAGCTTGTCAAGTTTATTTCTGTCCCTGGTTGATATACTGCTCCCCCAGCAGGCCACTCCAAAGAAGATGGCTGATGCCACTACCGAGTTGAAGAAAGTTCTAAGAAGTGCCCCCCGGATTCCAAAGGCTCTCAGTTTCCTAAGCAGGTAGAGCCTGCTGTGGCCCCTTCCTGTACAGGGCCTCCATATGATCTGCCCTGTCCAGCTTATTATTAAGGAGCAAACCCAGGTACTTATAGGTGTTCACAATCTTGATGCCCGTACCCAGGATGTCCACTGGTTTAGGAGGGCTTCTGCCTTTGCGGAAGTCCACCACCATCTCCTTGGTCTTCCCTGCGTTAATCTTCAGGTGGTTCCGGTGGCACCAGTCCACAAAATCCTGGTTCAGTTCTCTGTACTCCCTGTTATCATCATCTGTGATGAGACCCACTATTGCAGAGTCGTCAGAATACTAATGTAGGTAGCAGCTGGATGAGTTGCACCTAAAATCTGCAGTGTACAGTGTGAAGAGGAAAGGGGCGAGAACCGTACCCTGAGGTGCCCCCGTATTACAGATCACGGTACCTGACACACAGTCTTGGGTTAAGCACTTAAATGTTTTAAGTCTTAGTGGCTCTTGGTCATAGCAAGTTGTTATGACTGAGAGCCAGTAAGGCTTGAAACATATAAGTGATGGTGCTTCACCTGTTGCATTTTATATACTTATGAAATAAAGTTGCCACTTTTTTATGTTTGTTGGACTTTCCTTTCCAATAAATAATAAAGTATGTTACACTCTGGTCTCATGATACTTGTTTACAGCAAGCCTAAAATTATCTACAGTACACACAGTAAAAAAAAGTAACATAATTGGTTGTTGTACAGCAGGAATGTGATGTCCATGTTAATCTTTTTCATAAATGGGCCCATAAAAAAGAGAAATTTTTTTTTTTCTCCATTTCCTATACCTTTCTATGTCAAGTCTATGATAGCATCCTAGTGATTGTATCATCTGTATCAGTAATTATCACAGACCCATAGACTTTAGTGGACATTTTTTGTCCACACAACAAACCAAAATAGAGTATGTCTCTGTTACTTTTCCACAGTCTGTGATTAAAGGTGTCACCAATTTTTTAATATTAATGACCTATCCTTAGGATAGGTTGTCAATTTTAGATCTGCAGGAGTCTGAAACCCAGGAACCCCGCAGATCAGCAATACTGAGACAGTGCTTCTCGCGTTATTGTTTACATGCTCAGTGCTGTGCTGATACTTGCTGTACAAATTGTAGTGGTGGGTATTGGTACTTTAGATACAGGTACACAGATCTACTATTTACAGCTAACACACTGCTCCATAACCGATTGCAGGATTTAACACCTTGGATGCAGCTGTCAAACATTCCGTGTGCGCTCATAAATGGTTAAAGGGATGTGACATCACAAGGCTGGCTGCTGATTGGCTGCACGCATGGCATTGTTGGTGATCCCGCATTCCCAGAGTTCCTTGCCCCATGTCCTAATATGTACAGCAGCCATTTTGAACTAAATGCAAATCGTTACCATGAAGCGTGAGGAAATTCGAATTCGATGTGAATTGAATATTTCCTGAAATTCGGATCAAATTCCACTTCTGCAGCTTCGATTCGCTCATCTCTAATTCTAAGGATAGGCCATCAATAATAGAAACTGGATAACACCTTTATTACAAAAATTACACGTCCATCAAAAACTGATATGTGAGTTGGACTAGTGGTGTGTTCACATGTATCGTTGTATCCAGACCACCAGAGACAAGTGATGGAACAACTGTGCATTTTCTGAAACCATCAAATGCCTGTGGCTGTATACAGAACTGATTCATACAACATTTTTCTATGCAGCTTGTTCAGATGACCATTGTAACAACTGAAACCACCCCACAAGAAACTATGGCATCAGTTTATTATCAGCTTACCCTGACAGTGATTGAGAGCTAAGAATATGGAAAAAATGAATGAGCGATTACTGGGGTAACTTCTCCAAATGCATAAAAACGGAGCACATGACATAATGAATTTGCCTCTGTAGATCTCTTGTATCTCATGGATGGTGTACATTATACATAAAATATTATACCAAATAATGGTACATATCTTTAATGAATGTGTTACTTTTTACAACTCTTCCTAATTTTGCTCTTAATACTTTCAGAACTTTTGAACTGGGCATAAATGGTTCAAAACACTGAACACTCAAATTATCCCACAGATGTTCAATGATATTCAGGTCTGGGGACTGGGATGGCCATTCCAGAACATTGTATGGTTCCTCTGCATGAATGCCTGAGTAGATTTGGAGCTGTGTTTTGGATCATTGTCTTGCTGAAATATCCATCCCCGGCGTAACTTCAAATTCGTCACTGATTCTTGTACATTATGCTCAAGAATCTGCTGATACTGAGTTGAATCCATGCGACCCTCAACTTTAACAAGATTCCCGGTGCCGGAATTGGCCAAACAGCCCCAAAGCATGATGGAACCTCCACCAAATTTTACAGTGGGTAGCAAGTGTTTTTCTTGGAATGCTGTGTTTTTTTGACGCCATGCATAACACCTTTTTGCATGACCAAACAACTCAATCTTTGTTTCATCAGTCCACAGGACCTTCTTCCAAAATGAAGCTGGTTTGTCCAAATGTGCTTTTGCATACCTCAGGCGACTCTGTTTGTGGCGTGCTTTCAGAAACGGCTTCTTTCGCATCACTCTCCCATACAGCTTCTCCTTGTGCAAAGTGTGCTGTATTGTTGACCGATGCACAGTGACACCATCTGCAGCAAGATGATGCTGCAGCTCTTTGGAGGTGGTCTGTGGATTGTCCTTGACTGTTCTCACCATTCTTCTTCTCTGCCTTTCTGATATTTTTCTTGGCCTGCTACTTCTGGGCTTGACAAGAACTGTCCCTGTGGTCTTCCATTTCCTTACTATGTTCCTCACAGTGGAAACTGACAGGTTAAATCTCTGAGACAACTTTTTGTATCCTTCCCCTGAACAACTATGTTGAACAATCTTTGTTTTCAGATCATTTGAGAGTTGTTTTGAGGAGCCCATGATGCCACTCTTCAGAGGAGAATCAAATAGGAGAACAACTTACAATTGGCCACCTTAAATACCTTTTCTCATGATTGGATACACCTGGCTATGAAGTTCAAAGCTCAGTGAGGTTACAAAACCAATTTTGTGCTTCAGTAAGTCAGTAAAAAGTAGTTAGGAGTATTCAAATCAATAAAATGATAAGGGTACCCAAATTTTTGCACCGGTCAAATTTTGGTTTAATGCATAATGCACATTTTCTGTTAGTCCCACAATAACCTTAGTTCAATCCAGAAATGGCACATTTTCCCCCTTTGAACTTGGGCGTTGCCCCCTTTTGCTTGATTAGTTACAAAAACCCTTTTTTCATTCCTAAATTTTTCCTGTTCCCTCAGTTTTTAGATATATAAAATTGAAATGGCTGTTGCAAACACCCAAATATTTGAACTAAAAATGATTAAGATTAATAGGGGTGCCCAAACTTTTTCATATAACTGTATACAGTGTTCATATCCCTCTCTCGCTGTGTGTGTGTTGTGTTTGTTTTTTTTTTTTTTTTTTTTTTTTTTTTTTTTTTTTTTTTATTGTTTTTTTTTTTTTTTTTTTATATAGTATATGCAAATAATTTACACACAAATTGGTATCTATACATATTTTATAAATTTGGGACAGAATTTTGGTGAATATTTTTTTTAAAAAAAAAACACAACACAAATATAATTAATAAAAAAAAATTTTTTTTTTAAACAAAATATTTTAACGCCATTAATTTTTCAGAGTGTTAACATATCTATCAATGTCTGAACAAAAATTACCACAGGGAATTCATTGTATGGGCAAAAAGTGTTTCAGCACCTGAGTCACTGAGATGAAATAAGAGAGGCACGTCAGACTTGCACAGCACTATGTGGACAACGCACTTTTATAAATACATTACTTATTATTTAAGAAATGCAAGGAGGGACTACCATGTTGGAGCCCTAGTAACATCCAGTATAAATTATGCATGTTATGACAGCACAAAAGTGTAGGAGCTGTAACGTGATAGAGGTTTTCCAACACTCAATAATACAATGAAGAAAATACTGAAGAAATGTAAACCACATATTAATAATTGATAGATTTTCATCACTGTGTTCTGTCATTCATCATTCTTCAGACATGTCTCCCTGTTATTATTTCATCAAAATGTCAGACAGATGTTACACGTTGCTGTGTTATATTATGGTAGGCTGCAAAAGCAACTTTGTAATGGGTTTGTCTGGTTTTGAAACCACTTTAAAAAAAAAAAAAAACCCTGCCAATGAATTCTGAGTTAGCTATTGTGAGAAGATGATAGGCAGGGTGCTGGAAAGAAATCGCTATGACTCATGGTGAAAACAACCTAGAAAAAGTAAAATTTTCAAGGCCATTTGCACCCAAGGGTTGTCCATTGAGTATTTTACGGGATCTATGAAAACGGACAAAAATAGTACATGTACCACTTCTTTTTTAACAGTCCATGGAAACGAACTGAGAAAAAAATCAGTCATTTGAACAGCCCCTAGTCACATGCATTCAATTTAATGCTCTCGTTTGATGGGCATTAAAAAAAAAAAGAAAAAAAAAAAGTCCATCATACAACCAATATTCACTGTTGTGTGAATATAAGGGAAGTGTATATTCACGCTAGGGTTTTTCTTTTTTTTTTTTTTTTTTTTTAAACAAACAAAACCACTTTGAAAACTCCTCCCAAGCTCACGTGAGGTTGTGGATAAGGCTTTTGTAATGACCACAAGTATATAATATGTAGTTTGGATTATGTTTTTCAGCCTCCCATCAAATTATCTTGAAACAGCAGTGCGGATTTTGTGCCATTGAATAGACTGTTTCACGATTAATCGAATAGGAGACTTTTGGAAAACTGTGAAGCAAAAACCGCTGAGTTTTACAGTATCTGCAAAGTGAATGGGATTCTGGCTAATCATATCCACATATTGCAGAAAAAAATCTGCCACGTAAAATTGCAGCATGTCAGTTACACCTGCTAAAAAAAAATGCTGGCATTTTGCATATAGGTGTAATAAGGGCAGAAGGTCTACAGAGTAGACACAGTAAACTCAGAGTTTCACAGTAAACTCTGAAAACACAATGAAAAACACTGCAGATAAAACTGTGGTGCGTTTCTGCCACATTTTTTTTTCTGCAGTGTGTTTTTTTTGTTGCATTTCGCTACATGGAGCCTTGAATATGTTTAATATAAAACTTTATTAAAAAAAAAAAAAGTAATTTTCTGGTGACACATTCCCTTTGTTGTAAACTTGAGAGAGAAGGCTGAATAATATAATATCCATTTTTATTTTTACAAGTTTATTTAAAACATTGTATAATTTGTGTTATCAGACTATAGTTAACATTTTATTTAAATAATAGAGTTAGGTTCATAAAACAGCTTTGAGGTGAATACATTAATTTCATATGAATCATTTAAATTCCATTTCCCTGGTACTTGGCCTTATAGGGTACATGATAATTTTAGCATAATTGGCATATAATCTGCAAAGGATAATATGAAGTAACAACAGCATATAATTAGGTGTCAATTATATTCAGGGATAGCAGTAGTAATTGCTTGACTATTTGCACCTTGAATAATAAACAAAATATACACTAAGATCCACATTCACTTTTGGAGAAAAAATTCTAAGTTCTGTTGCACAACAATGACACAATTACATTTAAATCTGTTAATTTGTTTACATGGTTAATTTCCCGTTTCTGCTGTTAAACTAATTATGTTTAATATAATTGTAATAATTGTGCCTGTTGTAATCCACTTGCTAAGCAACGTTTTTCAATGTTTCTGTCTTGCTGAACTTTAAAATCTAAAATCTAACCCGCAATGCTTAATATATAAAAATGCTAACATTTTATAGAAAGGGAAGCTTTGATAAGGCTAAGGCCCGGTTTTTCCCGTAGCGCTTTTTGCAGAAAGTCCGCAGACGTTTCTTCTACGGACTTTCTGCTTCCATTATACCTATATGGAAACCACCAGTGTTTTCGTAGGTATAATTGACATGCTGAGCATATTTTTATTGCAATGTGTTGATGGGACTTGCTAGATTTAAACCATGTGGGGCCCTGGTCTAAAGCAGAATTTAACTGTCCCATTCCAGTACCAGAGGGCCTAGTGCTTTCACATTGCGCAAAACATCCATCAGAAGACAACTTGCTATTTTATAAATTCATGTGCAAATAGCTTATTAGACCTAGCAATGTTTGCTACTTGTGCAATGATAAAAAATAGAGGTGATGCTCCTTTCCCTAATACAACAATTATTTATATATTGGACATGCTCAGAAATGGACTGAATTGAGGTTTTCTTCCAATATGACCATGGAATTCTTATACACCTAAATGAAGAAGGGTTAAAGCTGGATAGTTAAAGGCGTAGTGTCATTACAGACAGTTATCTCATATCCATTGGATAGGGATAAGTGTCAGATCACTGGAATGTCTGAACATTTGGGAAAGTACCCCTGAAACCTTCTTATGAATGGAATCAGTATTATGCTTGCTTGGTCAGTACTCTATTCACTTCAATGGAGCTGCGAGATTTGCAATCTCTGGCAGACCCATTAATGTGGATAGAGCACTAGTCATGGAAGTATACTGGCGCATTATTCACAAGCAGGCTTCAGGGGGACTTTCAGGCCCTCATTTCTTGATCACAGGGAATTCCAGCTGTCAAATCTGTAATGATCTGACACTTATCTCATATCCATAGGTCAGGGGATAAGTGTCTGTAATAGCACAACACCTTTAATGATAGAGATTGGAGTATTTCCAACCTCCTCCAGTTTCTTCGGGACACTGTTATGGAATAAACCTACTCTGGTTCTCACAATTTTATTATGTATGTAATGGTGCTAGAAGATGTCTAATCAGTTTATCTAAGTTGGTCTGGAGGCCCTGAGGCAGCATGTGTAGGAGGAAATCTCCAGGTGCAAAAGGCATGTTGACAGCAAATCTTGTTAATATGTTGGGATACTCCCTTCCAGAAAGGGACTACACAGTTGAATGACTACCACATGTGTATATAGGTGCCAGGTTCTTCCAAGCGTTTCCAGCAACTAATGGGGTATTTGCTATCTAGGAGGTTAAGCCTGACCAGGGTTAAATAATAATAATAATAATAATAATAATAATAAGTCCTTTAATAGTCCCACAATGGGGAAAATACCATCTGGCTAAGGCTTTGTAACCATTCTCTTGTAAACAGACAAACCTGCAGGTCTTTTAAGGGACCTCTAGCAGGGTGTTAATTTGAAGGTCATCTCAAGGTCCTTTTCACATGTTCTAATTTCTCTGAGTTCTGTAGTGCTTGGCGAGTTGGTCTTACTGAGATGTTTATAGATAAAGGAGATTGTTCCCTTTTGTGGTGTGTTTTTAAAATACCCCATGTGTGGTCCCTAGCATATTCGCTATGTTGGGTGATTCCTTTGAGTAGGATTTTAATATGTTTACAGATCAGGAAGTTGTGTTGAGGCAAGTCTAGGAAGAGTGTTATGTCATCCCTTGAGGGTATAAATCCTCCGTCTAGGACAACATTGATGGGGCCAGTGTCCAAAAGTATGTGACAAAGGGCCTTCTGTATGACCACTCATCCAATCACTGGCCGCAGCAGTGACCTTCTCTAGCCAGTGATTGGCTAAGCAGCATTGTTAGTATATTGAGAGGGACTAGAAAATAGAGACCACTAGGAGACCTGAGAAGCATTGAAATGATAGCAGCTGAGAATCATTTTTCATCATGAGCTGAGTATAATTTTTTTATTTTTCTTTTAAATCCATTCTAAGCTCTTTTTCAAAAAAGTTTTTTTTTCTGCCAAGCACTTGCCAAACCAATATATCTTAAACGGCCAGTGTACTCTAAAAGTCCACTCCATTATATGTTCAAACCTCTGGAATAAATTAGCCTCTGTGGACTAACTACTGAAAAAGGCCAGTGATAATTAAGAAAAATAATCACAAATTAGGAATCCATGTCTTTTGACCTATCCAACACAGCATTTTTTGGGGTAAACAATAGAGACAAATTGACACCGTAATTAAAGAATTAACTTGCAGTGAGCTCAAGTGTATGCAGTTCTTCATACTGTCATAGACATTGTAATAAATACACAGTGGAAATTTAGGTTGTGAGGACTATGGGCAAGAAAGGCCTATAAGGGAGCTGGGTTTATGCTTTAGGGTGCTTTTGCACACATTAAGGGGCACTTCTCATGGATAATGCTTCTTTCTTTCTAGTCCTGCCCATTTTTTAAATTTTATGCTATTTGTGCAAAATGCACCAAAGATGCACCACATTTATGTCAGTGTCTAGTCTTGATCACAGTAGTAAATCTGGGCCAATGGCTTTATTCCTTCATACTTTAATAACTTGATTCTTTCATAAATGTAAATGAATTGCAAGGTGGACTGTTCAATGTTATTGTGTTTGAAATATTCCAGTATTTATCGATGTTCTTTGCTGTTTTATTGCTATTTTATGGGAAATATCATGCAGAAATATGATGTCTTTAGTGCCTGCATTATCAATTTTTAAAATATATTTTTAAAGTCTAATCTAAAACCTAACCAACTGTAAAACATGCTCCGAATTAATTAAAATAAAAGGGTTCTTGTTGATATATTAACTATACATGAACTGAAATTAGACCCAAATTTCAAATTTATTTATCAAAATCCTAACTATTCAAATGAACTTCGATAAAACAGACATGTTACAACTGATATATAGCTGTAATATCATAATCGCAGTGTCCTTGTGAAAGATATGCCTGTCCTTTTTCCTTTTAGGATGGTGTCCTTCTGAATTCCTTGTTCTCAGAACAGTAAAACATCAATAATATTTAGATGAATTACTGGAGAAAGAAGAAAATAATTCTTTTCAGAGTGCATTAGCTGAAAGTTGAAAGTATTTTTTTTTCCGTCTCTGTTTTTAATGAATTGCTAAATGATGCTACTGCAATAAGTCACTTTCAATAAAAAAGTAACATATATATATATATATATATATATATATATATATATATTTTTTAAAAAGTTTTGTTTATAAAAAAAAACTACGAATTATGTATTCAAGTATATCAAATCCATTTTCACAGCCAATGAATAAGTAATAATAATAAGGAAACACAGTTAAATCTTTGGTGTTCTAAAATGTAGAACAGTGATTCTAGCGTCATATAAAAATTAAATTTTTATCGTTCATATGACACCAGTTTGTAGTTTAACCTTTTATTTTCAGAGATGTTCCCAGTTGAAAACACTGTCATTATGCAGCTGTTCCGATTCCCAAAGGTGTTTTTAGCTGGGGATACCTCCAGAAATAACAGAGGTAAAAGTGTATTATTGGAGTTGTGTATGATGAGAATCTAATTTCCTCTTTCATTATACCAGAATCATAGTGTTATGTTTTATAATACGTGATAGAAGTGTTTGAGTGAAACCCCCTTCAGCCTCAGCTTCTTTGTATTACACCCTTACACCTGTTATGATAGAGTCTCTGGAGCAATTATCAGAAATTGCAGGAACTGACTGACAACAGAGAGCAGTAAAACCATCTGTTATTGTCTTATACAGCTCTGAGAGATAGATCCCAGATACCCAAACTCCTTCATCAGAGCTAGCTGTGAAGCCATATCAGCTTGTGCTTAATTTAGGGGCCAAGTTATCACCACAAAAATTGGCATAAGAAATACTCCACAAACTGAAGTCAAACAAGTACCCACGATATCTTAAGTTACAAAGCAAATCATAACCAGGAGAGTAAATCAGGAGAATGAAAGTCCAAGCCAAGAGTCAGTCTTTGAATTAAGGATGGAGCCAAAATGGGGACACACCAATTTGGAGAATGTCTATTGCTTTGATCACTTTTTATCTAAATCTATGGTGGGAAACGGGCGCTGGTTTGGTTCTTTTGATTTTTTTTTTGTTACACTACAGTGTTCACAGCATGGGATAAAAAATTATAGAAGTTTGTAGACCAGTCATTTTTAGACACAGGGATACCTCGTGTATGTTTTTCACTTTTTAATGTACTTTTATTTTTTTTCTAGGCAAAGGGGACGATTTGAATTTTAAAAGTGGGTCTGATCACTAATACAATGCATTGCAATGCAATGCATTGTAAAATCACAAAACTTCTATAGAAGTGTATGCCAGAAAAGCCTGAGAACCTTCAATAGTCTTATGGCTGTTATGGCAAAGGATCCACCCCAAAATGGCAGCACCCATGTGGGTCAGCATCAGGAGGGGGTAATGCCAGAGATCAGTGAAGGCACTGATTGAGAGCCTTGCCACCAGGTCATTGCTGAATAATACAGTGGAGAACCAGCAGTTTTGGTGGACGCTCAGCTCCTGAGCAGTCACCATATTTAACCCCTTCAGACCACAGCCAAATTTCGTTTTTGCATTTCCATTTTTCCCTCCCCCCATTCCAAGAGCCATAACTTTTTCATTTTCCAGTTCACAGAGTCATATAATGGCTTATTGTTTGCGGGACTAATTGTACTTTGTACTTTGTAATGGCACCCTTCAATATCCTGTACAATATACTGGAAAGCTGGAAAAAAATGCAGAATGAGATGGAATTGGAAAAAAAAACAATTTCTTATAGGTTTAATTTTTACGGCATTCTCTATATGGCAAAAATGACCAGTTGCCTGTATTCTGCGGGTCAGTACAATTGCAGTGATACCAAATTTATGTATTATTTGTAATGTTTTGATGCCTTTTAAAAAATTAAAAACTTTGCAAAATACAAAAATTTTTTTGTGTCACCTGTAACTTTTTTATATTTATGTGTATGGAACTGGGTATGGCATCTTTTTATGTCAATGGCATTTTTAGTGATACCATTTTAAGGAAGGTCTGATGGTTTGATCACTTTTTATTCCATTTTTTTATAGGAGGCAAAAAGTTGAAAAAACAGACAGTTGGCCATTTTGATTTTTTCACCGCTACGCCGTTGGGAGAAATATTGTAATATTTTAATAGTTTGGACATTTTGGAGCACGGGGACGCCTAAAGTGTTTATGTTTACTTTTGTTTATTTACTTTTATATGTGATCTAGGGAAAGGAGGGTGATTTGAACTTTTATATTTTTTGTGTTTTTTTTTATACTTAAAAAAACGTTTTTTTTTTCTTTTAATTTTATGATTAGACCCCTTAGGGACCTTGAACCCTAGGGGGTCTGATCGCTGATAATGTATTGCAGTGTATAGCGAACTTCATTCCCTTTTATTACACGATCTCTCTGGCATGTAATGACAAGTCTGGGAGCCTTCAATGGACTCCCAGGTGTCATAACAACTGATCACTGCCCTCCAATGACGTTCAGGAGCGCGGCGATCGGTGAAAGATGGTGGCGCCCGTGGCGGGTGCACACTTTAGATCCCTCGGTCACATTTGACTGCGGCATCTAAAGTGTTAACAGCTGCGATCGGTGTTAGAGGCAGGTGCTGGCTGTGTTATACAGACGGAACCCGCCGTGTATGGAGAGAGCTCAGCTCCTGAGCCCTCTCCATACAACCCTTCACACCCAATCACGTACATGTACGTGATTTTGTGTGAAGGGGTTAAATACCATATATCCACCATACTAATACGGCGAATGTCAGGAAAGGGTTACACAAATGCTACCAAAAAAAGTTGTTCAAAAGTTCAGGTATGCCTTAAGGAATTTCTACCCTTCCTTATTTTAATTTCTGATCCTTTCCATTGTGACTGCTCTTACTGATTTAGAAATATTTAAGTGACGCAGCTAAGAGATATATTCTAGTGATTCTCTCAGGACATAGTTACCAACTAAGTAGCAGTTTATAATAATGCACCCAATGGTTAACACATGGTGATATTTTAATTGGTATGGTACTTCTGCAATTCCCCTTTATAACTCATATTCCCATTTTATCATATAAATATTTTTATCAGGGTCACCATTCCAGGCCCTTACACTTATTCATAGTGATAATAAAATCAGTATATTTATGAACCAGGGCCAATTTGGAAACCTCCTACATTATAAGGAAATGGAAAGCCTGCCAGTAAGAGGGAAAAAAAAATTAACACCTTGATCTTCTGTAAGTTAGAGTTTCCTGCAAACTTTTCTAATGTGACCAGCAGGCCACCTTCAAACAAGCACACCAGATCTGTGAGTGCAGTAGGGAACCCAGGTTGCAACTAGATCTACTGTATCTAACTGTATTCCAAGGCATTCAACTGAACCTAGTTCTTACATACCAGACCTCACTCCTCCAACACCATTTGGTTTATTGGAGACCTAAAACAATTTGCATTATTTTCTAAAATACTGGAACTGAGTCAATAGTCTTCATATAAATACTGTCAAACGCAGCGTGCCTGGAGCACTACTGTACATGTTATGAATGGTGAGATGGCACAAGGAAGCCCTAGACAAAAAATGTCTTCTACTGCAGACACACTGGAGGTCAGGGAGATGCATGAATTTGAATCCAGTCTAGATGACAACTTTGAAATCCAATTTGGGGTAGTGAAAGTGTGATAGATATATCTACAGATATAGCAAAGGTTAGTATGACTTATAACGCGTTAACAACACTGTGGCACAGTGTTAACTCTTTCAATTGGTTTTCAATGGCTTTTGTTATCTCCTGAGATAGGATATCACACCTCAGAAAGTTATCACAATGCAGAAAGTAAAGTTAAACATTATTACATCTGCATATTGTAGATAAATAAATTTTAGACACAGTGCTTTATATATATTTTTATATATATTTTAGACACTGGTTGATTTACAAGTAAAATTGGGTGACACTTAAATATCAAATTTGTTTTTGTAGATTTTTGGTGAGATGAAAAAGGCAACTTATGTAAAATGCTTGAGTATTTGATTTGTGATACTGGGCTAATGTGAATCATACATCAATTTTTGTGTCAGATTTATAGGTTTAAATATACATAAGCTAAAGCATGTAATACAATAAAAATACAAACCCTTTTTTCCCTGCTATAAATTTGAGCATCCCTTCTTCAACAGCAAAATTGCTACAGTAGAAACAGTCAATTAATGTATTTATTATAGTAAAGCATAGCACAATATAAGTAACAGTATGGTTAATTTCATACATTTTGTCTTGTTTCTATCTGTCTACCTATCTATGGCAGTGTTCATATCTGCATTGGCGGCTCCATTAGAAGCCATTATTGCAAATTCTGTGAAAAATGATGGACATCATGACAGGAACTCAATGTACCCTATTAAAGTCAGTAGGGTACATAGTGTGCCATTGTTGTCTGTAATATGATAGATTTGGTACCGACAAAATTTTTGTTGCTCTTATGGCAAAGCTGAAAAACAGAAATGCACAATGTGAAAAAAAACGAGTTTAAAAGAATTGTCTGCTAAAGACAGCCCTTGACCATATTATCTGAATTTCACTGTGAATTAGCACATTTTCTGACTCTTCTCCTATCCCCAGACAAAATGAGCTGGTTTGCCAGGGTGATAAGAGTGAGGCCTGAAAAGTTTTCGGTTACTATATATGAATAACTCATCTAATAGTATACAATGCAGTAAATAGTAAAAGAAGGGGGCTCTCACCCAGACAAGTCCTAAAAAGAGTACATCTTTATTCCATCGATTCAGATAAAAACATAGTTTTGCAGTGTAGGAGAGAGGCTATGCATTAGCAACAGTATTAAAAGTTAGGGGAAGGGGGAATACTGTTTTTCTCTTTTCGTGACTATTGAGTAGAGGGGGTTTGAGAAACTTTTTTGTATTAGAATTTATTAATTGATTTAGCATCTTTTGTTCCCTGGCTTTGAAGTCATTCTCTAGGAACACTTTGAGCAGCGTTGCTGAGGAGAGTAAGTTCTGTACACAGTGTGGATAATGTATAGTATACCCACTGCCTACATCGTGTATTACATTGTAGCAGCAGACAACCTTGCCTGCCTCTACAGTCTGTGCCCTCACGGTATCATACTATAGTGAAAATAAAACCCAATCTAACAGTATTTCTCTTTCCCTGCCTAACACTGCTTGTACTAATGATAGATACTTTACTCTGGTAACCTGTGCTCTTATCTTAATAATAAGCAGATCTATCTCACTAAACAGCAAGCAAGTAGGGATAGAGAAGTATGAGTAAGATTAGCTATAAGGCAGGGACTGTAAAGGCAGGCTAAGCATTTTGCTTCTACATGTAATACTAAACTTATACACTGTATATTGTACACACTGTACCTATGGTGTATAGGATGGAATCTCCTTAGCAAAACTTAAATAATTCACTAAAAGTTCCCCATACATCTTCCTACACAAAATAATTGAAATGACAGATTTAATTCTCTTTCAGAAGATAGAAAGCCATCTCTCTAATGCCACCTAGTGAAGACAACTACCCTATGAGTCCAATGCCCTGCCCTGTAACATATTGTGTAACATGACAAAGGATGTTAGAGTAGTTAAACATCTCCATCTGAGCCCCAATACAAAATTTGTCATGATGCCCCTAACTACCTTGTGCCTTTTAGAATAGCACTATGTTTTAGGTGACCGAGGAACCTTTTGGGCCCTATCAGAGTCCAGGCAGCGGTAGTTACTGCTACCGCTGCAACCCCTATAGCTATTGGATTAATGCCTTTTAACCATATATTCTTTAGCCCAGAAAATAAATGCTTTTCATCTATTACAGGTTTTTAATATACCCTTTGTAAATTCTCAATCCTTCTTCTTTATTATTGTCTGCTAATCCCTATATTCTACTGTTTGCATGTGACATCTATAAAATGATTGTCTTCTCATTTCTTTTCTTTCATAATTCTTCTCTGCTTCCTTTGATGAATATACTTTTGACTACAGACTGGCAATATGAGGGTAAGATGTCACAAGCTGGAAGTCCTAAGCATTGCTTGTCTGTTATTCATATCCATTCTTCTTATAACATTATTCAGATTCTGCTCACTCACTTCAATTAGGTCCTTTCGATCAGAATTAAATTCCAATTATATTTGTTTTTGTTGTGAAGCATTAATTACAATGTTTTCCTTTTTAATCATTAGTTATGTGTGTCCTAAATCACCATAATATTCTTCTAGTCTTGAAGGACTTCAACTTCACAACTGTGTTCGCCTCCAACTTTAGAGTGAGGCTTAGTGTTTTCAAAAACATTCAATTAACATATAAAGAAGAAAAAAAAAGCTTTCAAAAATAGTTCCAGTGGTTGCAATTAGTGGCTTTTGGTGTTACATGTGACCAGTTGTATGTTGTGATGTGCTAGATGCTTGTTGTTTGCATTTTAGGTCTTTTGACGCCACTCTGTTCAGTGTGACAGTTTGGCACGCCAACGTAGACTCTGTAAAAACCATTTTGTGCAGTCATTAAATTACATTGCTCTGTGAAGTGCAGCCCAGATCTCCCAATATCATCTTTATTAAAATGGCCATGCCAGCAACATTGCTTAACTACTTCACATAATGAGATGGTCATTAAGTTAATTAATAATTTTCTTTTACTTCTAGATTGTGAATTGGCCAGGTCTGGTCCACCTGCAACTATAGTTGCTATAGATGAAGAAAGCAGGAACGGTAAGTTTATTTGGCGAACCATTTTTATCTAAATCTTGGTTTAAAAAGTTAATTTGCTTTACAGCTGTGAAGTTGTGTTGGAATATTTTATTTGCTGGTGCCCTTTTTGCAATTCCATATGAGCATTCAGATACTGTATAAGTATTCAGTACAATATTTTATTAAAATGAGTACAGCTGTCAGTTATTCTATGGCGATAGGGCAATCAATGACAGAACATATATGACTTTACTGTAGGTTTTCCATGAGTAATTTTATTAGCTGTCATAAACAGATCCTATCCATATTACTTTACGCCATGATATTCATAGTCTAGAAGGCAGAAGTGTAGCTTAAATTTCCTGGAACCCTATTCCAAATCTGTACAGGTTCATTGTGTTACTCTATTTACACAGAGGTCCAGCCTAATACTTACTATATGAATGACTTACTATGTTTTATAAATATAATTTCATAAATAGATCTAGTTGTTCCATATTGACTGTGTCCTTTTTGTATTTTATGTAGTGTATTTTTTTAATGTGGAAATGTGCTGGCCATCATTTGCTGTATAATGTTGCTTTCTCTTGTAAATCCAATAATATTCTGATGTACCATAAATAGATTAGGTGCATAGCATTCCACAGATGTTCATTTGCTGTACATTACATCTGTAACAAGTGCCATTTATGCTACTGGTGCCGCCTTATGTTTCAGAGGAGCTTTTATGCTCAGGTACAAATGCCACCTCTGCATCCGCTATAAGCTACACCTCTTCTTGAAGGAACTTTTAGTACAAACATAAGATTACTTAAGATTCTTTACTTGGACAGGATTACACTACAATACCTAGAACAATTACTAATAAAAGTATGGCATTCTGAGCAGTCACAGGCTCAGCACCGTGTTTGCGTAAGCAACACCTTCAAACAACTTTAATAATCAGAGTGGTCCCAGATTTGGACCCCATCGGTCTAAAATTGCTGACTTATTGTAAAAATTGGCCATCAAGTTTTAAAATTTGGATAATCCTTTTAAAGAAGTTCACATTCTAATGTACAGTAATGTTTACATGTGTACAGTACAGTAAATTTATGTGAAAGAAAAAAAAGTCTAGTGTGCATATTTTTTGGATAGTACATTTTGGCAATTAAATAAAGCGCAACTGCTACAGTTTAGCAAAACATACTGCATTCACATGAGGATCTGAAAATGAGAGTTGGGTCCAGCAACTGGACAGAAACTCTGTCCTATAAAATTCCTAATAATTTATAGATTAGTTACAAAATAAAATCAGATAATAGTTTATATACAGTATTACATGTATTTTAAATACGTATAGTATATGTGTCTGCATTTAGTTATTTAAACAAGTGGGTTTTACCAAAATTCCAGAGTGTCATTTATGTTTACCTTCCCTACTCATGTTATCTATCTACACAACATATCTGTAAAATGTCCCTCTGGTGCAGTCACGATTGTAGGAACATGTTAAGGCCAGGGCCACATGTAGTGTAAACTCCACGGCAAAAACCATGGTGTTTTACTTTAGCTGCAAAGTGGATGGGATTTTGGCTAATCCCATCCACATATTGCAGAAAATAATCAACAGCGGAAATGCTGTGATTTCAAAAACACTTGCATTTTTGTAAATCACAGCATGTCAATTATACCTACGGAAATGCTGGTGGTTTCCATATAGGTGTAATGGAAGCAGAAAGTCCACAGAGAGAAACTTTTCTGGACAATCTCCTTCATAGAAGCACTTCTAAGGTTTTTTTTTTTTTCTGTTCCCACCATTTGTTTATATTGTAGATCTTGCTGTTTGCTTAAAAGCTTACATTATGCTTTGTTCAGCTCCTTTTGCTGTCTGGTCCAGTCTCTGATCATGTCACATGGCTGGCAAACAGATTCACCAATTCACACTGCATCTTGTGTGTGAACCAGAAGCACATTTTCCTAATTATTCCTATTTGAGTGTCTTATAGGAATGATAGGGCAATCGGGCTTAGTGAGATGACCAGTTCAAAAAAAGACCCCAAAAAACATGATTTCATGATACAAAACAGCAACTTTTAACATGACATTTAACTTGTTACATATGATAAAGAAGTAAACTTTAAAATTACACTTAATAAAATACAATACATACAATGTCAAGATAAATTTTGCTTCTTTATGGTATGTAATGTGTTAAATATCACAAAATTTGCTAGATTTGTACTCTTAGGAGATGTATAAGCTATATGTGTCTATTCCACTCAGTGGTTGTTGGGATTTATTTACTTATTTATTTTTAAATTTCGATACCACCAACCTATTCCATAGCACTTTACAAACATTATCACTCACTGTCCCAAGTAGGGTCCATGGTCTAAATTTGATCAACTTTATCAAAGGGTATTGCTAGTATGGAAAATATTGTGTTGAATTTGTATTTCAAACTTGTATTGTCCAAAAATAAATTTGAGGAAAGTTAAAGGTTTGTATGGTTGTTATTGTGGTTGAAAAACGCATGAAATATGTCCATCAAGTTCAAGTAAGAGTTGGTAGAGGACAAAAATGAAAGGCAATGATAGGAGTAATATTTTTGTAATATCTTTAATGTACAGTAAAGGGATTTTTATAAGATGCTTTTGTCAGCTAGTTCTCCTTCAAGACATATTATTAGTTTGCATGTTACTATTTGAAAAAGCTGTGTTAATGGCAATAATGATACTTCCATGTTCTTACTAATGAAAAAATAGATCAGGTATGTATTGTAATAACAGGAAACAATTATTTCCAAGTCTTTACTTGTGAAAAAAATGAAGAAATATGTGTTCCTCTGTGGAAGAGTAACGAAAACAAAGAACTCTTAAATTATTTTTGGATTTTCTTTTTGGTATGGCTCCAAAATGTTGACCTACATATAATTGAAAAGTCAAAGCTAGAAAAAGTGTCACTTGGTTGCAATATATCATGTACTGCAATAGGTAAAATTGTGTTACTACTGTATATCATATGTTCTACAGATGCCGTAACACTGATTATTTCTCAGATTTAGATGGTTTGTTTGGCATTGAGTGAAATTGCATTTTCAAGGTTATGAATTCTGAAATGAAGGTGCTCAGGTTCTTTAGATTTTTTTGGAAGAAGATGGATTAATGAATGGAAAATAAAACAAAAAGACACAAAATATCAAAACTGAACCCTAGACTGATGAGTTTTATGTTTGTATTTTCTTTGTGCACAGTGTGATTGTTCCAATTTTGTTGACATATAATAAACAGTTGATAGCGACTAGAAGTTACAACAAGCAGTTTAGTCTATTGTTATATAGGTTGTATCCGTTGTAAGATCCTACTTATACGTTTCTATTTCAAGAAATACTAAACTTAGGAATGAATCTTAATATAGTTTGTTAGCAGCGTGATCCTGAAACAAACAGTTTTGTATAAACCCTGAGGATAATAGAGGGTTTAATCTCCTACCCAAATTCTCTATTTTTGGCTGTCCAACTGAGGGGCAGGTTTAAGTCAAGGAAACATGGTTATTTTTCTGTCCTACTGCAAACATGGCACCACAGGGAGGCTTTTGCTTCAGTCAGTTGTCTTACAGACACACACAGGACAGTGAGGGAGAGGAGGGAGATACAACTGGTCTCTTTTTATACACAGAGAAGACCTCACAAGATCAAAGGAAAAGAGGTTCAGGGATGAAGTGCCGCAATTTTCTCTATTAAAAGTCATATTAAACTTGGCTACATCAGTAGCATTGCAGGAATTGTCCAATTGCAAATGACCTCTTTAATATAGGATCGCCAAAAGTGTTTAGCTGACCTTACTCCAAGCCCCCAGCAAATATTTGATTTTGCAAGGGATTTTTCATCATCTGATTATTTCTCCTATGGCAACTGGGAGTGAATAGCCATCCATCAGACTTTGATGGCTTTATGTTCTGGTGGGGTTTTAGAACTGTGGTTTTCCTCATGGAACAACTACTTTAATGGTGCTTTTTAAACTTCTGTTCCATCCAGACATGACAAGAGCATTAATACTTTTAGCCATCATAGCTGAAGTTTTTGTAGTGCTCATGAATTTTTATCAACCCCATGGATAAAGCCCTCTAACTGTGCAAAGTAGTAGATATGAAGCACTGTCTTTAGGTTACTCTAGTATAATGAGAGGGTGCAATGTGACACAGTGTTTTGGTAGAAGTCACAGCACGCCAGATAATGAAGACAATTCTATGTGTTTATTCATATTAACATGGCTAGCAGCTCATGGTAATGTGAATAAACATTTTCTGTACAAAGTCAAGCTGTGACTATGACATATCACAAATACTTTAAAATAAGCATAGTTGTATGCTAACATATTTTAAAAGGGTTTTTCAGGCTACATAATTGATAACCTATCCTAAGGAAGGGTCATGAAAAAAAAGATCGGCAAGAGTCTGACGCCCAGGCCCTGATCAGTTGTTTTGAAGAGGATATCGCACTCAATTGAAAGTTACAGCCTCTTCAGTACCTCTTAAGAATAGCACCATACATTTGTACATCGTGTTGCTTGGTATCACATCTCAGCCCATTCACTTGAATGGAACTGAGCTGTAGTCAGGTCATGTGACCAATGAAGGTGACATCACATGACCTTAGAAGAGGAAACCGCACTCAGAGAGTGACACTGTGGTTTCAACCAGCTGAACAATTTAAAAGCCGCTGAAAACCTCTTTAGGCTAAGGCCCCACGTATTGGGCTGTGGGAAAAAATGCAGAAGCAACTCATTGCGGTTTTTCCCGCAGCACTTTTCACAGAAAGTCTGTGGAGGTTTCCTCTGCAGACTTTCTGCTTCCATTATTCCTATAGGGAAACCGCTGGAGTTTCTGTAGGTATAATTGACATGATTCGTGTATTTTTCCGCTATGTGTGGATGGGATTTGCTAGAATCCCATCCACTTTGCAAGGACTGTGAAACGAAGCGTTTACGCCACGTGCGGCCCAGGCCTTAATACACAAGTAAATTGTCTCAGATCAAGCTATGATTCTGTGTGGATCCAAGTATTTTTTACATCCTCACGTTATGTAGAATTACATTGCATTTTGAAAGCTCCAGTTTTATATTGAATAAGGAAAACATAATTGTAGTAAATCAAACATCAAACAGCACATCAGTTACATTATCGTTTTACAGTTGATAGGCAAAACTGTCATTAAATGTCATCTAATGTACAAACTCTAATTAAAGACTTAGACATCAGTGATTGATTCTGCCACAATGTAGAGTAACAGCTGTTTTTTAACCTATTTCTGTTGTAAAAGGAAATTATAGACTTCACTAGTTAAAGAAAATAAAAATATTCAACTGCCTTCAGTCACAGTTTAACCCCTTAACGACCATTGACATACCTGTACGTCATTGGTGACATGGGGATGTATGGAGAGGGCTCAGGAGCTGAGCTCTCTCCATACAGGGCAGATGCTGGCTGTATAATACAGCCAGTACCCGCTGCTAACAGCAGCAATCGGTGCCTTCAAACGGGACCGCAGCATCTAAACTGCACAGGTGCCAACGGTGCCTCCATTTTTCAGCGATCGCCGCCCTCCTGAACATCATCGGAGGGCGGCGATCGGTTGCCATGACAGCCGGGAGCCTATTGAAGGCTCCCAGGCTTGTCATTACATTAGATCTATTGCACGCTGCCAGAGGCAGCATGAAATAGAGGGCTAGGCATTTTGCTATTCACTGCAATACAGTAGTTTTTAAAAGTATAAAAAAAGACAAGTTCAAATCACCCCCTTTTCCCTAAATCAGATATAAAAGTAAATAAACAAAAGTAAACATAAACACATTAGGTATCTCCACATTAGGTATCTCCAGCCATGCTCCATAATGCCCGAACTATTAAAATATTTAAATATTTATCCTGTACGGTGAACAGCGTAGCGGTGAAATAAATCAAATTAGCCAAATAGCGTTTTTTACAACACTTTGCCTCCTATAAAAAAATGTAATAAAAAGTGATCAAACCATCACATCTTTCCCCAAATGATATCAGTAAAAACATCATCTTGTCCCACATAAAAAGACGCCTTACCCAGCTCCATACATGTAAATATGAAAAAGTTATAGGTGTCACAATATGGTGACACAAAATTTTGCAAAGTTTTTAATTTCTTAAAAGGTATCAAAACATTGCAAATACTATATAAATTTTGTATCGCCGTGTTCGTACTGACCCGCAGAATACAGGTAACATGTCATTTTTACCACACAGTGAAGGCCGTAAAAATTAAACCCATATAGAGTTGGTTCAAATGCATTTTTTCTCCAATTGCACCTCATTCTGAATTTTTTTTCCAGCTTCCTAGTACATTGCATAGCATATTGAATGATACCATTGCAAAGTACACTTTGTTTCACAAACAATAAGCCATCATGTGACCCTGTGAACTGAAAAATGAAAAAATTATGGCTTTTGGAATGTGGGGAGGGAAAAACGAAAATGCAAAAATGAAAAATGACCCAGTCCTTAAGGGGTTAATATCACTCTTTAGGAAAACAATATGATAAGGAGGACTTTACAAGGAACATCATATTATTATTATCACAGCTAACAGTTGGTACAGAAATGATACTACATATATTGATAATAACCTAAATAGAATAACAAAGCTCTGATGTAAATGAAATGAATGAAATAATGAAAAGTTATACTTTTTAAGTCAAAAACAAATAACATTTGACTCCTAAATTTTAGGACATGTTAAATGAGCTTTCCAGGATTTAAATGGTCACTAACTTTTCAGACAACTTAGTCTCATTTAATAGAGTATGTGATTCTGGACAAAAATATAATGCACTTTAATTTAATTTAAAAGTTTGCTGCTTTCCTCCTGAAAAACCTCCCTAAAGTTCTTACCACTAGGTGTCTCCCTTTTAGCTAATTTGCAGTTCACTTCCTGTTGCTAGTGAAGTCCTGTCCATATATACATTTGTAAACCTATAATTCTCATATACTAGGTACCATAAATAACAACCATGCCTACCAAAGAAACATGCAACAACCTATTAGGAATGGCGATACCATAAATAAATAACATAAACACCAAATATAATGAAAATATCAAAAAGTCATTTTATTTCATACAAGAAAAGACATAAAAAAGTATTATTTAAAAACGCAATGTGTCATAAACACAGACAAGAGGCTAGGTCACGGCTTTCCCAGGCAGGCACATCACTAAAATATATATATATATATATATATATATATGTATCACAACATATGCAAGAGTCCAAAAAGCATATATATCATATCATGCACAATGCACAAAACATAGTTACTGGACAAATGCATATATATGGCATATCAGAAGCATTATTTCAAGATACTCCACATAAATAAC
Source organism: Leptodactylus fallax (assembly GCA_947044405.1). NCBI lineage: Eukaryota > Metazoa > Chordata > Amphibia > Anura > Leptodactylidae > Leptodactylus > Leptodactylus fallax. Next base: position 8,524,179 of record CAMRHE010000005.1, on the reverse strand, counting down.
ATTCACTGGAAAGACATGTCAGACACATTTCAGTGAATAGTGTGTATGTGTGTGTGTGTATATATATATATATATATATATATATATATATATATATATATATAGTAAACATTAGTCACCAAAATCAGACAGTCTTACGTCTTCCATGTACCAATAAGCATATATAAATATGCAAGGGAACGCCATGACCTCCAGCCACCAGCTCCTACATACGTTTCGCCCCCGCTTCGTCAGGGGGCTACACAGTGGAGGTCATAGACAAGGATCCTTATATAAGAAAAAAGCCACCTGAGCACAATTACCTTCAGATAATGGCGCCAGTATCCCCACAGACTGGAATATGAGCGGCTCACCCTAGAGCACGCTCGCTCAAGTCTCGCACCTGTGCAGTTGAACCCATTAGACACAGCATCATGGAGGAGATCTCAATCAGCAGCAAAGTAATTCACATCTCGCGAGACTAGTCATGCTAATGTAAGGCACGCCCATCACCTATTCAAAGCCATACAGCTATACAGAAACATCCTGAGAACAGTCATTAGTCCAAAATAAAAGCAGTCATACCAAGGTAAGACACACTCATCTCTCACTCAATACTGCACACCCCTACATCAAGGCTATGCAGAGACATCCACAAACAACCATTAATCCGAGATAAGGGCGGTCGCACAGACAAATGCCCATACAGCACACCAATCTCTCATTCATTGCTATATATCCCTCCATTAAAGTAAAGCAATAACGTCTAAATTGGGATACACTGTCTAAATGCATATATGTGAAAATGGCCTTAAAAATAATGGGACAACAAAATAAATAATGTTCCTATATCAAGTGGAAGGAGTTAAAAAAAATGTGCTACCATACGAACACAAAAAGTGTATATAGTAAAAAAAAATACTATATACACTTTTTGTGTTCATATGGTAGCACTTTTTTTTTTTTAACTCTTTCCGGTTGATATAGGAACATTATTTATTTTGCTGTCCCATTATTTTTAAGGCCATTTTCACATATATGCATTTAGACGTTATTGCTTTACTTTCTCATACAGAGCTCCCCTGTTATCTGCCCTTCTTCTTTTTTCCATCCATTTTTATTTCCCCCTAGTCTACCTTCCTCCATTTTTTATTTGATTATAGTCGTCATGATGGGCCCTGTTATTTTAGGTAGTCTATTCAAAAATTCAGCCATTGACTGACTCTCATTCAGATCATCACACTTACTTCTTGACATAGCCTGCCTCAATTTCAGGTATAAGAAAATCAGACCTTGTGGTAGTTTATATTTATCTCTAATTTCATTGCAAGGTCTAAAACCATTTCCTTCAGTAACCTGAGAGATCTTATAAATTCCTCAGTCTAGGTTCAGATCTGTGCTGGGCTCTCTGTCATTCAGATCCGCCTGGGGACCCATATGATGGAGAGCACAACTGCAAAAAACAGCGGTTACTATGGACACTTGTGGACTCCATAGACTATAATGGGGTTCGTCGGGTGTCCGCCATTTTATACTGAAACCGGCAGAGAGTAAACTCTTCCTTGCAGGACTTTTCCCTCCACTGATTTCTGGCAGTTTGAAAGGAGACTCCAGCACAAATGTGAATTTAGCCTTAGCCTACCCAATGTTTGTATTGATGTAAAAATTCATTATTTTCAAAAATTTTATTCCCCCAGATTAGAACATCACACCACAATCCCACAAACTCCATAAGATTCTTCATTATATCTCACACCTTTTGAATCAATGGTAGGGTAGAATAATCTTTTTGTTGGTATATACTATATACATATATATGCAACAGATAGACTTATTTGTGTGCAGGAGAAGTTTACATCTATCTGACAGTAGATGGCGATGTTATTAGTGTTATATGCTGAATAGAGTGTAATGGTATGCTATGTGAGACTTGCTGTACCTTGCTTTTTATCTCTCTATTGTAAAAGGTCCTTTTTACTTTCAAGTTTTGCTGTGTTAACGTTTTGATGCTGTTTACCTCATGTTCTAAGAAGTAAATGCTGATTATCCCATATAATCTACTCTCAAGCTTCTTCTGTGACACAACTATGCAACACTTTTGTGCAATCGAAATCTGTTTCAATTATATCAAGCACATTATATCTTTAAAAATATGAATATTCTCTTGGTAGACTTTCCTTATAAATCACATTGTCACTACTTTCAGAAATCCTCTTTTATCTATAAAAAGATTTGGATATCGGAAATAGTCATTCCCCCGGTTTAAAAAAGCATTTGATTATATGCCATTTTAATTCTTAGTTGCTTGCCTCTCCAAATAGACTGTCAAATGTTTTATATTAATGTTAAACCATTTTTTAGTAAAACCAATTTCCCCATGTTTACCTACTTTTTAGACCAGATTTAAATTTTCGCTTCAATTTCAGGGATGCACATTAAAGTGAATATAGCTCTGTAAAACCCTTGAGACATTTATACTAGGGTAGCTCAGATCAACCTCAATCTGGAGGTCCACGGTGGTGGGATTTAGTAAAAATAAAAGATTTCACTCATTTCAAAATATGTTTTTAAATTCTATCAAATTCTGTGAAAAGACTTTCCCCACCACCAGATGAGAACCCAGAAAATAAATAACTATATTATATGTATAAAGCACAACCTTCTCTACGATCTTGATATCTAAAGACCATTATCATTGAATTGCATCTTACTAGAGCCACAAGGGGTTTCATCCTAATTGAAAATAAGAAGGGGGTTGAGAACATATGCGTCTAGTTCCCCCAAAACAGGCCTGTGTGCATGAGCCCTAATAGAAATATAACTTGAACATGTTAACTTTGGATACCCACATCTTCTCAGTTTTTGTTATTTATATATGTGAAAGAACTATAATTTTATAAAGTGGTTTCTGGAGATCATAACAATACTTTTAAAGTATATAAACTCTTGGCTTGCCTAGAAAGAGTTTTCACTTCTCACTACGATGATAAAAGACGGACAGAAAATAATTCATGATATACAGCAGATTTCTTTTTAGTCCAATCAAGAATATCACATGGAGTGTTAAAGATTGTTCTTAATGTGTTTCTCCGGTTATCTGAACATCACAATGTAGCTTTATTTTAGTAGTTGAACAGTGTGGGGTATACATACTCATTACATTTTTGGAGGCACAGTGAGTATTAAATAGCACATCCAGTGAGAGATCAGTGGGGAGCAACCATATAAATAAAAATCGCGGCTTCTCTAGTACTAATAGGCTTAGGGAAGCGCCTTTTTCTTTTTATTGAGCTGTATGCTAATCTTCAGAGTAATCTTGTCATTTAATTGGTATATCGATCCTTACATCCTGCTGTCATACTTCTCTTTACTTTCATGCATAGAAAAAGGAAACACATGTCTCTTTATAGTTTGCAGGACAAAAAGAAAATGGAATGGGTTATTGTGTACTTGATGTATTAAAATTTATTTTATGGGCATTGCCTTTTTAGATAACAATCATGAAATTCATTCAGATTCAAAGGAAAACTATGGAAATAATAACAAATATGTATTTTACATTTTTCACTGAGGGGTTTAGTTTTTATCATATCTCATTTCAAATTCAATTCACTACTAGATTTATAGTACCAGAATAATAAATTAGATCAATATTCTCACTAGAGCTCCATGGTGAATGAAAAATGCAGAACCTCAGCTGGATTCTTCTACCTAATTATCTAAATTTACCCCAGTAAGTAGAGGTGGTTTGCATATCAAGACACTATGGTGGTGGCGATGCATTATTTTATTTTATTTTTGTAAACATGGACATGCAATGGACATATTTACTTTAAAAAAAAAATGCTATTTTTGTTCAAGAAATGACGTTTAAACCCACAGACCAGCTTGGGACTTAAAGGGGTTGTCCTGTTTCAGCAAATAAATGTTATTGTTTTGTATAGTGAAAAGTTATACAATTTCCCAGCATACTTTCTGCATCAATTTGTCATGGTTTTGAGATGTCTGCTTGCTGTCATTCATTCTGGTTACTTTTAGTGGATAAAAATCCATCCAATCCATGGTTATATGATGGGCACACAGGTGCACAGCTCGTTACAATTACAGCACAGTAATTAGACAGCTGACTGATTTTTATCCATTGAAAGTAAACTGAATGAATGACAGCCTGCAGAGATCTAGAAAACCTTGAGGAATTGATATAGAAAGTATATAGGAAAATTGTACAACTTTTCTTCATGCAAACAATAACATTTATTTGCTGAAACTGAAAAACCCCTTTAAGGTCCAAGCCATAATAAGTTTAGAAAGGTTGACCACATACAGCAATGGCCAGCACATTCAGAACATCATTCTGTTAGATGCAAAGATCAACTAAGTTTTCCACTTTCCCTTCTGGGCTTAAAATACACCAACTTAAAGAAAAGCAATGACTGCATCCAAAAATTATTCCATGACACCTCATATCGATCCATAGGGAGATTAACAAGTCATGGCTGTATCAGTTTGTTGACCATAGCAGAACTATTTTGTTATGTGATACCTATAATTTCAAGTATTAAAATAGCACTTATTTTTGTGAAGAAACTTGCTAACATATGTTTGAAAATGGAAAAATGATTTGGAAACCGTAAAATGAAGTATAAAAGTGTTTATCCCTGTGTGAGTCAGCTTATAGTTAAGTGCCTGGGAGAGACAAAAATTAGCCCATACTCCATACTGTGCCTGATTATCTGTGCCCATTCTACTGCAATGGCAAAGTAAATCTAGTCATTTAATGCTATTAAAAATGAATGTGAAATTAGACTAATACAATTATATACCATTTTGGAATGGATTCATTTACGTTTCAGGCTGATGTTATCTTTCTGCTATTTACTGTTCTATGTGAATAATTATAATAAATGGTGCTATAAGCAGTGCCTTGCAGTGAGGGCAGTAATGATATTTAACCACCCCTACTCCGTCCTGTGGTACCGATGGCAGAAATCTAATGTTCCTCACTTTTAATAAATACACTTCCTTCTTGACTGCATATCAGAATAAAATCCTGATCTATCTCCAGTTATCTGTTAAACTATAACTTGTAATGTTATTACACTTGAAAATGGCATCCAGGACTCTCTTGTACCCTTTTAATGAATTTTTCATGACAACTACCCTAGGAAGAAATTTCCAGTGTCTCTCTATAGCTTTTATGTTGATGCAGAAACCTTTATTCCTCTACATGTAACATGTAGAGGATGTCCCTTGTTACCTTTACAGTCCTAGGTAAAAGTACTGTAGGTCATGGGAGAAATTTCTATATTGACCTTTTGATGTTTCTAAATACTGTAATCCATTCATTTTATGTATTAGTTTAGTCACCCACATTTAAAAAAAAAAAAAATGGAAAAAACAAAACAAAAACAAAACTAATACTTCATATACCAGCAGTTAGGACACATGGCTCAGGGTAATTTCACTTATATCAGTGCCAAAACTGTTGCAGAAAGTTGAAAATGTGTCTCCTTGGATTATCCAGAACACGACTATACATTTGGGCAGTAAAGAGGGGCTGGTACTCAAAATGGTACTCGTGGTGATAAGTCATGGATCATGTGAACGAAAAGGTCAAGGCACCTATCTATAGAGTTTTACCAGGCACAGCCAATGCACCATGCCTAAGATCAACTGAATTGCAATACCAGATAAAACGCATGGAAGAGAAGTTGCACCAAGTCTTGTTAAACTCCATGGGATTGCGGAGCCCTGACCTGGTTTTTATAATTGTTGGGTTCACAGTGAACAGACCCACACCTCCCAGATAAGCCAAAAAGTTGCAAGGTACAAGGCCCCTTTTAATGTTATCATTAAAATTCTGCCTCAGTAATCAATATAAACAGGTAGATGTTTATGCCCCTAGTTTTATTTTTCATAGCAGATGGACATATCTCCTTTAGCTTTAGGAGAGATTTACAAATGTTGCATTAAAAGTCCAAAAAGAGACATTTTAGTAACAGATGGGATTGAAACAAATGAAACCCAACTGTATAAATTAGCTTTCTAACTGTGTGTTCATTTATTTTAATAGAAAATGTCATTACACTCACAAATTGCCTGTCTTGCAATGAGTTATATCCAGAATGGAGAAGCTACAATATGAAAAGATAGGAAAATATTGGAAAGATTATTTAAAATGTATTGATTGAAATAGTAAAACATTGTCTTGCAAGTTAGAACTTGGGTTTACTTTTGACATAAATTATTAACAGAGAGTTGATTGTATCATCTAGTTAATTTGCAATAATAGTGTGCTTCTGCATTTGGCTGCATCAAGTGAATGGATTGTATTTTACCAATAATTGAATTAACATGATGCTCAAAATTAACTTTTTTTTTTTTTTCAAGTGATAACTTTTATGTTAATGGATGATAAATTACATTTTAGATACTGAAAACTGGTTCAAGACATTTTTATTGTGTTTGAACAGAAGAGTATAACCTAAATGTCTCCTGGGGAGTTGTTGGGGAGTTGTTTTTTTTTATTGCAGGCATGATATGTTAAGATAAGATAATTCCCAACATAAAATGTTTATATGAGATGTACAACAAAATGACTCCCAATAAAAGGTGATAATGGCGTTACATTAAAGGGGTTTTCTAAAGTCTTAATGATAACTATTTATCCCATCAATGATAAGGCTTCATTTGCTCAGGTACACTTCATTAATAGGCACAGTGCTGCACATTCTTTAATGGCTGTGTCTGGTACTACAGGTAGTTCCTTTCCATTCACTTGAATGTGACAGGGCTGTAGAAAGTTGTTATGCTATGAACAGCTGCTATTAAGTGTATGGCACTGTACCTGGTACATAATAAAAAGGTCACAGTGTTCACTTACCATTGCCCCTTCAACCAGCTGATCTGTGTGTGTGACAGGAGTTTTAAGGATAGGAAATATTAAAGAAACAGTTTAAAGAAAACACAGTTTTTGTCACTGCACCCCTCACCCTATTGCCTATTACTCTGAACAACTTTTATGTGTATTGTACATGTTTACCCACAGCTTATTGTCTCCTCTTGATATGACAATATCTTGATTTTAGTTCTCTTTTTCTCTTTGCTGTGCTGTGAATCCCATGATGGCCCAACGCATCAACACATGGGCAGATAAAGCCAATACCATTTCAGGCTGCTGGGGGCCAATGTGATTAGGTCTCCTAAAGAATCTTAGAATATGATCTAACAATCTAAAATCTAGGTTAATAGTCAAGGAGGCTCCACTGCCATCTTCATTATAATGCTGTGACGGGATGAGTGGAATGATTGGGTGTACTCCTGTGGAGAGCCTGTGTGAAACAGTCCATCTAGTTTCATCATACAGAAAATTATGTTATAACTTTTCAGCAAAGCACAAAGCTGTTAAGTCTCAGAATGTCCAAATAAGATCACATGTCCCAACTGAAGAGAAGGATTTCATGATTTTTCAGATAGAAAGCAATAGTTACTCCTTTACCGATGCAGCCATTTTTTCATTTTTTGCATTTTCATCTGTTTATTCTCTATTTCCAAAAGCCATAGCTTGGTGGCTTATTTTTTTGTGGGACAAATTTAATACTCCATACAGAGTATTTCATATTCCATACAATGTGCGTCGCTTTTGGCTTCAGGCATCTGAAGAGTTAATGCTTGCTATCAGATGATTGTGGGCTTTACTGCTGGGCCTTAAATCATCTTAGGCCAGGGCCCCACGTAGCATAAATGGTGTGATTTTGCTGCGACGGAAAGGCTACATCAAAAACCATAGTGTTTTACAGTACTTGCAAAGTGGATGGGATTCTGGCTAATCCCATCCATACATGGCAAAAAAATATCTGCAGCGGATATGCTGAGATTTAAAAAACCATTGCATTTTTAGAAATTGCAGCATGTCAATTATACCTACGGAAACACTGGTGTTTTCCATATAGGTTTAATTGAAGCAGAAAGTCCACAGAGGAAAACTTTGTGAATAGTGCTGCAGGAAAAACCACAATGCATTTCCGCCTCCTTTTTTCCCGCAGTGTTTTTTGGCTGCGGCTCGCTACATGAACCTTAGCCTTACATTGGGTTTCCACAGCGGAGACCCAGTGGCTATTGTACACACTCAACTCCTGAGTGGTCACCATGTTTAAAGATTCAACATCCACCGTACATGCACAATAAATATTTGGACTCACTCAAGGGCTCAGGCAGTCTTGTTAACTCAGATTGCCTTTCTCTGGAGTGAGATCTGGGAGCAGCAATCACATTAGAGAGGCCATATTTGCACCCACAGTTGAACAGTAGCTTTATCTGGTATGATACTGATGCATTATTTAACTAGCTCTGTTAGAATAACATGTTCCTTTTAAAGCTAAGCTCTACAGTAAGATTAAAATAAAATTAAAAGCAAAAATAATTGAGCTAACCAATATAATATATATGATTTTTTTTTTTGTGTGACCCCTATAAATAGCACATCTAAAAAGAATCCCTCTAACCATAAAATATTTTACACCCCTGTATTAATGTGATTATGAACATGCTATATCCTGCTCCATGAACCTTGGTAATCACATTAACACAGCTGTATACTCTGTTAATGTGATTGCTAAGGCAGTCATGGAGATACATGTCGGCATGACTTTATATTACTGTTTCTCCCCACTGACCAAACACTCTTGGAGGAGGAATTGTACCATACAGTAAATGCACAGTAAAATGTATTTCTAGACTAGGAAGGTGGAAATTAACAATTAATGTAACAAAATTTGTAATCTATTTAAGAAGCTGCAAAGCAAAAATGTGTACATATTTCTTAAGAAAATATTTTATTTACCAAAAATGACTTTACCAATCTGTCAAAAAAAAAAAAGTAAAACAACTGCTTTCATTTAAAAACTATTCCCAATTTTATGGCTACAGAGCTTCTGGCTAGGCTGTTAGTTCCTCAGATAAGTCACTCCTTTAGTGATGATGGTCCATTTTTAGATGCTGCTTTTTCATCACTGAAACAAGTGAGGCAAAAGCACATTTCACATGTTTTGTTTAATACAAGAAGCTCTCAAACAACTTCCCACGAGCTATTTTATTGATTTCCACGCTTTTGACCTGTAAGAACATCCAGAGCTAAAAAGGTGCTATATGTCCAATGACAAGACATCATCTTGTGTCTGATTTTTGTCTGATCTTTTGTTGTTTGATTAAACCGTGCAGTACATTTTTGTACAGCTGATGATGATGAAGCTCTCTACTGATGAAAACTCATCACACTTCAAATCAGGAGCATGGAACAGTAGTCAAGTACCCAAAAAAAGAGGATGAAGGCCAAAATTAGGATATATTCAGAAGATGCTTCTATCATGATTAGAACATTACAATCTATATACCATTCAGATTATCCAGGCCAAGCATAGTAATGTCACATGCAGCATTTAGTTTTGAAATACCAATATGTCAGATGAGATGAATTGACCCTGAACTTTTTCAAATTGCAATGTTTTTTTTATGTCCCCTTTTTGCTTGATGGGTTCCCTGTCAAATAGCTAATTTCAGTGGAGGATTGGACCTCAGCACATCCTATTAGTATCCCATTGCAATCAACAGATCGTTTTTATTTTACTAGCATGTTTCATTTTCCACAGTTGGAATTTAGTCTTTGTAGTGGTTTCCTTGCTTATAGAGGTATACCCCAGTCAATGCCTCTTTATGACTTAAGAATTTGTTTTTAAAGAAATTGTATGAAGCTCAGTCTTCAGCTATAGGCACATTGTGAACACAGCCTTCTCAGACATGGAAAAACATGTAAAAGCACAGTTTCTGAAAAGGAATGCCATGTATGTTTTTACTTTTTTTTTTCTTAAATAACATATAATAATAATATTATTATAACAATATAAAATTGGCCCCAGAGATATAAATGTAAAATGAGTTTGGTAAAATTCAAGGTTCTGTTCATAAAGGAGTGTTTTTGTTTTTGTTTGTTTTTTTAAGGATTTATATAATGCTAGTAATCTCAGTATCTGTGCAAAAAAAAATTTATACTGTAAACTACAAAAAAAGGTAACTTCAAGTATTACAGCATCATAATTGTTGATTCCCATAAAAGTACATCTGTGAATATTTGCTAAAAATACTTCTTGCAACGGTACTCAAGATTGTCAGTGCAGATTATTTTTAATAAATACTTGTTTTTGCAGATGTTTAGATCTTTATGTGGCTTTTTAAAGCACTATGACCTGAAGGAAGTATATTTAAAATGAGAAAAGCGCAAAAAAGCAAGCCACCCTGAGATGCTATGATCTGACTTGTCACTCACTTGATGATTCAAGTAGAAACCACTCCATGGTTGATAATAGAAGTGAAAAGGATTTTCACTGGCCTTAAATACAGTGCAAGAGATTTGTCTGTTAACATTAAAAAAGTTACAATACATTAGTAGTAATAGACAAATATGAAGATATTGTATAAAATATACAATAAAATGGCATTCTGGTAATATACATGCACATACACAATAGTCGAGTCTGTCAGTTGGCCTCCCTAGTATGCATTTTAGGGGCCAAAAAGGGCATTGTCAATACACATGCACATACATAATAGTACAGTTTTTCTTTTAATTGGCCTACCTAATATGCATTTTAGAGACAATAATCCTCAGTGCTAAATTAAATGAAAGATATTTTTAGGACTTAAAACTTTACATAAATCAGTAGTACAGCGTAATAAGCCAAAGACCTTTACTAGTGTTTCAGTTCCTTTATTATGAAGATTGAAGGGGTACCACCACATGGACCATAACATACCATGGTGAAAATGATAGGTAATGACCAAGACTACTGTAATATTTGCTTTCATAAGTAGCATTTTTTTAAAAACTTTTCTAGAGTTTTTGGCTGAGCAAAATATAATTTTAGACATGTCATCATAGCAATGATGGGTAAAGACAAAAATATGCTCTTCTCTAGAAAACAATGTTCAGTGTTCAGGATTCAATGTTTGAAAGTTCTCTCAATGAAACTGAAGACAAAACATACCTTATGTGCAGTTGACTTGACTTTTGTGTAGAAATGGTGGGAGAGCGTTCTTGCTGGAAAAGATCCAAGCTTCAGTATCATTAATTAAACCTAAAGAGCAAGAATTCACTTACTTTTAATGAATTTCATGTGTTGTACGAAGAGTACTACAAATTAAAATAAAAATACAACGACAAACAGAAACTGGATTTACTTGACTTATTTTTTTCTCTATAATATAAGACATCTGCTTGAAGTAAAATGAAACCTTAAGACAGCTTCTGAACTGCTTGAACATGCTACATTGCATTTGTAGTTTGCAGTAACCATACTACAATCTGATTGCTATACTAGGACTCCATCCAAAGCTAAAGATTTAGTCAAAGCAGGAAAACTGTTCTTAAAAAAACAAACAAAAAAAAAAAACCTATAATTTCATCAAACTCAGCAGAAATCAATAATATGTGCACATATAAAAATCTTTGTAATATGTTTTATCAGAGTACGAAAATCCTTTTCCACTTATCTGGCTCTTTTCCTGCTCCCTTCCCCCCCCCCTCCATGATTAACTGACTTTCACTGTGAATTCTCTGCTGAATTATGTCTTGCTAGAGTAATATGGTCACAGAGGTGGCATATTACAGCTTTACACAGAAGTCTATGGAGAGGGAGGAGTGAGCAGGAGACCAGTGAGAGGGGAGAAACAGACATAGACACTGCAATCAGCTAATGTAATATAGGAGTGTTGTTGTACAGGAGAATGGCTGAAATTATGTCTGTCCCTTCATTTTTGGGATTGGTGGAGGTCCCAGAATGACATGTTGTAGAAATATTCTGTAACATTTCAAAATGGGAATACCTCTTTAAACTGGCAACTGACTAGAGATGGGTGAACCTCTCAAGATTTTTTTTTCGTGTTCGGCGGCTCGGGTCCTCGAACAAGTTTTGTACAAAACACACTTGGCATAAAATATAGTACAGAACACTCTTAGGGCTCCTAGGAACCTTGCTATCCAGTTTCTAGCTCTCTAAGGCAAACACACTGAAGTTATGTCAAAGCAATTGTGACATGTATGTCTATGGTAAACAGAGGATACAAAGTCAGAGTTTAACCATACACTGCGCTGACTCTTGCTTTTACGCATTTAACATTTACAATGCTCCAAAACTTACCCATTTATTAGGGAAATGTGCATGCCTGTGTTTTTTTTAGATGCATATGGTGGATATATTGCAAAAAAGCAATGTTTTTTTATAGATAAATTAGCCCATTATGATGGTTTGTAAGTGCCAGTAAGGGTTTCCTGTTATTTGGTAGACAAATTTGTGGCTGTTATGAAGAATTGGCTTTTCAAAAAAAAAAAAAAAAAGCCACCAAAAATTATCCCGTGATGAGAGCAGATGTGATTTTTTTTTATTATTTTACTGTGTCTGCAGGGCATAATATGGCAGACAAGGCCGCAGGACATGTCTGACTGTGTGGTAGTATCAGCAGCAGTACAGTAAATGGAGATGTGCCTTTCCTGAAAAAGCTAGAATATTTTCTGAAATGGAAAGGTTTCTATGTCCCCAAGAAAAACACTTGGGCAGAAAATAACCTGGATAATCCTTCCAGTTATCCCTATATGGGAGAAAAAGCCTCATCAATATTATGTTGGCAAAGTGACAATTTCCAGAAACATCTGTGGTGCACTATCAGCGTGCCTGGCCGCCTCTATCCACCAGCTGAAAAAGCTGGACTATCTTTCAAAAGTGGTGAGTGTGTCTGTGGTTTGCTGCATGCAGTAATCATTCACCATATACTGCTGCTCAAACTGACGCTCCAGCATGTGCAACATTGCCACTCAATGTGCACTTCAACTTGCAGGTAGTGCAGTGACAGTCAACAAGTGACAGTTGACATAACTTCAAGAAAAATTTGGGGCACACTATCAGTGTACCTACTGCCTAGCTGGCAAGCTAAAAAAAAACTACACTATCTTCCAAAAGTGATCATTGTGTCTGTGTGGCTTGATGCTACTATGGGTGCCCATGCAGCACCAGCTAGTGTAGTGTGACTTAGTGACAATTGACATAATTTCAAGAAATAATTTGGGGCACACTATCAAAAGTGCCACTCAGTGTGCACTTCACCTTAGAACCATGAAACGAGGGAGTGGGAATAGAACCAATGGCTTGCCCTGGTGAAGTTGGGGTGGGAATTGATCCAGTGAGTAGGAACTGGAGGAGGTGGATGGGTTCCTCCTGGTGTTGAGGCTGTGTCTGTCCTGTACCTGTGAGCTGATGTCACTACTAGAAAGCATTGGGCTTTGCTGTGTTTCTAGACTGTGGACTCAAAACACAGCTATTGTATAGTCCCCTGCCCATAATTTATGCTTCACATATTGAGGGTGGCATGCACCTTTCTCCACATGGCCATTAAGCAAAGACAACTTTCCTTGGGAAATAATGGTGGCTAGGAGATTGTGTGCTGCCATCAGCTGACGGAACGCAGTGAATTCCACTAAGTGGAATGGCAGCAACTGCACTGCCATTGACTTCACCAGATGGGAGTTAAACTTGCAGACCAGCCAGATGATTGGGTGCAGATTGTGTGGAGGAGGAGGATAATGTGGTGATCTAGGTGTGGAATGGATGTAGCCAGCTGAAAAAAAAACGATCATGGGGAGAAGGAATGGAATGGTCTTCTTGCTCACTTGTTGCCACTGCTAATTCAACTTTGCCAAATATGCTGGTGACGCCATTTCATGTGATTTTGGATAGGCCTAAATGTGTGCCTGCATGCCCATGGATAATTATGTGTTTGTAGATCTTGCACCTTGCCATCGATTTGTCATTTTGTAATGTACTAAAAAACTAAAAGGGTCTCCAGACCTCCTGGTCAGTGAGTATTAGACTAGATTACTACAACTGTGTCTTTTAGCTGTATGAATGAACAGTACGCTCCAAAAAAATCCTGCTAAAATATCGGAGATTCTTTTTTTATATTAGCGCACCTGAAGAACGGAAACCCCAACGCAGGTGGGAACTTAGCGTTCATGTTATCATTTATAAGCAGCAACGTGCTCAAATCTGAAATCTACGAAGCCACCTTTGAATCGCTCTTTACAAAAAATAAACGTTGCCCCCATGAAAAAATATAACATCTATATTTTCAGATCACACCTTATTGGAACCATAAAAAAATTATTCTGTGTCTAGAAATTGCTATTATTTGTTGGTGCCTTCTCAGAGGATCTTCCTAATGTTTCAAATGCTAATAAGAAGTCTCTTTTAGAGCAGTGATTCTTTTGGAGGGTACATTGTAAGTGGATGTGTCAAGTGGTTTCAAAAGCATTACATATATTTGATGTTTTAGGAACAAACTAAGAGAATATCAGGTGGTGCCCTAACATGTTTGTAACAACAATATATTACAGGACTTTTTATGGGGCAGCCTCACTTTTTGATCTATGAGGGTCTGACTGCTGGTACTCCCATTAGTTCTAGGAATAATTGGCAACAAAGCTTTGCCAGGTTATCTGCTGAATTGGACCATCTATCTGTATTATGATCCTGGCCTCATTACTGACTCTGTTTCTGATTGCTCTCTTGCTCCTGAGTTTGATCTCGGTCTGTTCTCCGACACTCTACCTGTGGATCAGTATTGCTTTAGGTAGTCAGGCCCACACCAATCACAAAGCAATATACCTGTAATATTCCATTACATTCTGTGATGAGGAAATCCCCTTTAAGAAACCAGTGCAAAATCACATATATAATATCTATTATTATCTCTCTAATATTTCACATTATTTTCTATAGAGTAGACAGAGAGAATATGTCGTTTACTCTGTTCATTGATCATTTTCAGTTTTGACTCTTTTTCTTTTTTGAACTATTCAGTGAGACCAAAAGGCATTTGTGTTGGAACATGTAGCAAGGTGTGAAGTTTCAGTATTTGAAATCTGTTAACATACAGAAGAAATCACTATCAGTAAAATATTACATTAAAACGCTCTAAAACAACATCTGTTATTGCCATAAGCTGTGTTATAATACTTTCAAACCCGACATATAAAGACAAGGTGTTGGTAAGAGATGATGAAATTTCCTTATACTAGTACCCATAGTAAAATATAAATACTACTTATGGCTGTGGAATAAGAAAGCAAATAACTTTAACATTCTTTCTTTGAAGTCTATAGTATAATTTACTAAACTGTAGTGAAATGCAAAATTAATCTACAGTGCATAGATTACAATTTTGCTAGTTAATAAACATATATTTTATGTAAGAAAACAACACCATCTTATGCCCATCTCGGGAGGTTTAAGGGACATTTATTCACCCTTTCCGTCTGGCATGTACCACACTTTTAATTGTTGCAGTAAGCCTAACACAGTATTTGTTCTTACCCAGCATTCCTCTTCCACATAACAGTTCGGAATCCGCTCCCAAATCTGTGGCATTTTCCTCCGTGCGAACATACCCTGAATCTCCACCAATGTGTGTTATAACCATGTGGGGTTTTTTTTTATTTTTTTTTTTTTTTGCCAAATGTTTTGAAAGTCCTTATTCAGGATGTCTTGTATTTGGGTTATCCACATTCTTGAAAAGAAACTCCATGGAGATGTTCAGAGTTTGTAAAATAAGTCTACTGAACTAAAGTCATGTAACATACTATAGCTGATAACTAGAGATGAGTGAAGCATTAAAAAATTTGATTTGGCAACTTCGTCGAATTTTGCGATATGAGTCTATTTGATCCGAATTAAATCAGTGAATCGCGTAACAAAAACAGCTATTTATTGGCTGCAGAGAGTCGGGGTGAACGGGTGGGCGTCAAAATGGCGGAACCCCTTGGATGCCACGGTCATGTTTGACCACAGCATCCAAGGTGTTAAAATCCCTGATTTGGTTAGGGAACAGGGTGTTAGCTGTCAGTTACAGGGCTGGCTGTTGATTGGCTGCACGCATGGCTTTGTGGATGATCCCGCGTTCCCAGAGTTCCTTGCCCCATGTCCTAATATGTACAGCAATCATTTTGAACTAAATGCGAATAACGATTTCACTCTAGTCCTTCATATTTAGTTTGCTCTGTACACTATAGGTCCTTTAAAACCACAAATATATATATTTTTAAACATCTGTCAGTATTCCGTTAGTGACTAAATTTCACATACAAACTTTTTGTTATGCCTACTACCTGCATTATGTCATTACCCTCTGCAAATTAAAAAGCATGCAAAAATAAAACCGCATGTGTCACCGAAAAAAAGACGCAGAAATTAGTTGAATAGCCCAAATGATAAAAATGTTATAGCCCTCAAAACCACACATAAAAAAACCAAAAATGTGTCTGGTCAGAAATTGGCCCGGTACTGAAGTGGTTAAATAATTTTATAGACTTGTTGACCTTTATTTTTTTTATCAGTTGATTATGTGATTCATCACAGTAAATAGAAATGATTTTACGGCATGCTGTAAATAATAAAAAGTAGCTGACTATTGTGTAAGCGCAAGTATTATTTTTACCCACTATTTATAAAAGTACATAAATAAAAAGAGGTAAAAATATTTTTTTCTTAAAGCTTTCACAAACATTGTGAAGTGGGCACTTTTTCTAATGGACTTATTATTTTGTTTTGTTGACTTTGGAATCCTTTTAAAAGCCCCAGTGCCACCTTCAGCACCGCAAATTAATAGTTTACAATTACCAAGAAAGACTAGAGCACGCATCAATAAAAATACCCCTCTGCAGTCTGATTTAAGCCATTGTGTGAAATCAGTGCATTTACAGTGAAATGTTGCCTTTCCCTTAGCTGGTCTACAATAAATTTAGTGTGACAGTATTATAAATACAAATGTGTCTCCTTTCAGTAAATTGTTTTGTTAGCAAGATCCACTATAATGCCTCCACTGATTTTGTGCTGTACTTTGTATTTATTGTTCATTCCGAAAAATATTGGTACAATGGCATAGTTGTATATAAAATGTATTGTTTCATGTGCCACCTTATAATCATTGCATTCTTTTCCATGGAATTACTTCGTAAGTATTTGAATCAGAGACTGATTTGACTTTGTGTACATTTTGTAAAGAGGAGTTCATCTTTTTATGTTTGATTTATTTATATATATATATATATATATATATATATATATATATATTATTTTTTTTTTTAACTCAACATACTATGATATAGTATAGTTTATAGTGTAGAAATTACAGTCCTGGCAGCAGCATAAAAATAAATGGAGCACCAGTCACAAGGAGTCCTTAGGAGGAATTTTGGTTCCCCATCCTCAGATTAACTGTCCCTGTGGATAGGGAATAAGTGTCCATAATGGGGCAACTCCTTTAAACATTTTTGCAATGTAGCAGTGCAGCTATCTAAGGACAGATTTCTAGCAAAAAATGTGAAAAGAAGAGTGTGGTTTCATAAGGAAGGTGACCTCTTTCCACTTCCAATATCTGTAAAACCTGGAAAATGACTGATGTGTTGGAGTGGGAGGAAAAAAGAATGCTCTACTCCATCTAGCGGGATGGTCTAAGGTTTGGGTCGCTTAATAAACCTCATTAGGTGTCAGCTAATAAAGATATTCAGTACTCAGAGATCTCTCTCAGTCTGGGGAAGGATAGAGGATATACAGTTGAAACCAGAAGTTTACATACACTATATAAAAAGACACATACTGTATGCATGTTTTCTCACTATCTGACATGACATCAGAATAAACCTTTCCCGTTTTAGGTCAATTAGAATTACCAAAATGATTTATATGTGCCAAATGCCAGAATAATAAGATATCCTTCCACAAGCTTCTCACAATAGTTGGTAGGAATTTGGGCCCATTCCTCCTGACAGAACTGGTGTAACTGAGCCATGTTTGTAGGCCGCCTTGTTCGCACCTGCCTTTTCAGCTTTGCCCATAAATTTTCAATAGGATTGAGATCAGGGCTTTGTGATGGCCACTCCAAAACATTGACTTTGTTATCCTTAAGGCACTTTGTAACCTAAGTGGTGACAATGATGCTGTAGGTTTCTGTTGCACATTAAGCAAACAGGTGGTATAAGCTTAGACTAGACAGAGCCACTATGATAAATATGGCACATTATAAGACTGTCCAGCCTACATTTTCACCATCTAAAAATAAGACAAGATTAGTAAATCTATACCATTGCTCCCTGGCATCAGCCACTTCATTCTTGTCATACATATTGTTCTGTGA
This sequence comes from Leptodactylus fallax, assembly GCA_947044405.1. Taxonomy (NCBI): domain Eukaryota; kingdom Metazoa; phylum Chordata; class Amphibia; order Anura; family Leptodactylidae; genus Leptodactylus; species Leptodactylus fallax. Next base: position 8,505,966 of record CAMRHE010000005.1, on the reverse strand, counting down.
TGTGCTTTTCTCTTGTTTCCTACATAGATTTGTGTAACTCTGTCATTATGTGTTTGTTGCCATACTGCTTTTAACCCTAGCTGAGCAAAGATTTTCAGCTACCTGGTTATGTTCTGTTTGCATGCATGCATGCTGTTGTTTTCTCTGATGCTGGAGTCTCTGACTACCACGTCTGAGCTATGTCCTAGTCCCTGTCTGCCTTCTTTGGATGCAAGTTCTTCTGTCTATATTGTCTCTGTTACCTGTGGTTTCTGCAATATACATTACCTTTGGCCTCTGCAATATACATTACCTTTGGCCTCTTGCTTCTGCAGTATCCTGTTGCCTGACCCATGTCCTGCACTGGATCTCTGTTTTAGACCTGACTTCTGGTATCTGTATGTTCAGTCCTATATCCCTGTCACTTTTTAGTCTGTGCATATACTTTTATCTACCCTGCTTTTTAACCAGTTTTCACTTAATGCATCTTATCTGTTTATGTGGTGCTCTGCCTGGCTAACAAGGACCATTTCAGGAGTGACCTGGAGAACTTCCTAACTGGTTTGGAAACAAAGTGGGTCCACAAACCGCTGTCTGTTACAATTTGGCTATTCTTAGGCATTTTGTTTCTCAGGTATTTTTTGTTCAGGTATTTTTTTTTCTCATGTAGTAGTTTTAAATTCTCTTTTTTGTAGTGATGGTTGCTAACTCCAAATGAAAATTCTCCTGAGAATGACTTTAGACAACTAGGACTGTAAATATTTCATACAGAGATGCCTCTGACTCTTTAAGCTCTTGTCTGTATCTACCTGGGTGGGAAATTGGGTAATATTAAAGTGTGCTATATCTTGTGTAATTCTCTGCAACTGGATATATAAAAAAAAAACCTGATGATCTTTGAGTAGAAATGCCTAAAGGTCTTTGAGATAAATTATCAGAGTCAAAACTTTGTAGATATTTTTATATAGTATAATTAAATATCAAATCTATTGGGTGAAAGCAACTATCTACAGTAGATGGGACCTATATGTTACATGATAGAGGAATTATCTCTTGGGTGTACTTTGCGCCTCTGTGGCATACTCAATAAAACAATAAGCATAGCATAGTGTCTATGTTTTGTCCCTATGGTTCCTTTAAGAAAGTTTGCAAAAGATAAAATATAGTGATAGATAAAGGTTGTGCTTAGGCTTAATGGCTGTACAAACATAAATATATTTCCTTTGTAATCTGTAGCAGTGCTTTTAAAATGCACTTTAAAATGTCAAAGTTGTTTTTTTTTTTCGCATAATGATACAAGATAAAGCATCTTCCTATATTATTACCTATGTGTGTACAAGAATGGAATACAATGATGAGCTTTTCTAAGGCTATGAATGTCTCTTTAGACATGTTGGTTTTGGCTTTGTTTTGGATTTGGCTTTGTTTTAGGTTAAAATTAAAATAAAAAAGTCATTGTATATAGTATATGCAGTACATATGGGTGCCCAGAGCATTACTATCATTGCTGCTTTTTTAAACTACAGACCATGTTTGCAAACTGCTGCAGACAGTTTTATGGTGTCTATTATAAAATGGTGCAGACATATGTCATATGGATATATCATATCACTTTTAAAGAGGACCTTTCATGTCCTCATCGATGTATGGTATTATATACTGCTAGAAAGTCGACAGCGCGCTGAATTCAGCACATTGTCGGCTTTCCCGGTATGCACCTTGTTTCGGCACTGATATCGCCTCACTGCCAGAAAGGCGGGCCTTACAGCCTAGCATCATCACTGGGCTGTGAGGAACGCCCCCCTGACAGTACTTTCTCATAGACTTGTACTGACGGACTGTGGGGCTGTCAGGGGGGCGGGGGGGAGGGCATTCCTCACAGCCCAGCGATAAGGCCTGCCTTTCTGACAGTGGGGAGATATTGGTGCCAAAACTAACGACACAGATATCTCCAGCTCCGGGGCGCATACCGGGAAAGCCGACAATGTGCTGAATTCAGAGCACTATCTGCTTTCCAGCAGTATATAATACCACACATCGATGAGGATGTGAAAGGTTCTCTTTAACTCTAACCTGCACTGTGGCAGTATTCTAATTTTGGGCATTTAAGATGATTCCATTTGCTACATGCATGTACAACATGCAGTATTTTCTGTAGAAAACTGTTGTTAATCTCACAGTTTTAGGTTGTTATGTAATGTAAAGGTTTTTTTTGTTTTTTTTTTTCCTAAAGGGTTACATTTTCCATTATTCATATATCAAAAAATATTTTTGACTGCTCTTTAACTGCATTTAACAAGTTAATATGCATGCATGTATGAGTCAGAAAACGCTGCTGAGGCGATGAAATCTATTTCCACAGACACAACGTATCACTTTATTTTTTACTTTCTGTTATATCATTATAAAGATATACTATGACCAGGGCTAGACATCTCCTAGAAACCAGGTAGTTTATGCGCCTTAATTTTAGTACTGATGCTGATGCCTAACTTTTTGGACTATTTTTTATTAAACCCTAAAGAAGTTCTTGTTTGTTTACTAAAAGTTAAGTTGGCTCTTGAAATGGTTTAGCTCATTCTTAGGTCAACTTCAGGAAAGCGTCTGTAATCATAGTGCAAACATAGTGTTGACTTGGCATATATCCAGCACCAGGCACCAAAGAGCAGCTTATTGAAGGAGGATCTAAAATTAGCACTCTTGATTTTTTGATTTTTTTATTATTCATTATGTACCTATCCCCCCAGTATATACAATTCACCAAGAATTAGCTTATTCTGTTATTCCTTACTTTTTTGGTCACTAACTACTAATGACCAGTAACACAGCTCTGTGAAGGAACTCACAGCTCAGCTTCCCTAAGTATATACTTATAGTCTCTTAGATTATTTAGGAGAATATAAAGAGAATGATAATTACACTTCCCCACAGCAGGTAGGTAAAGCACAGTCTTTAGCTGCACATAGGCTCATTGTGGGACTGGTAGCAGAACAGAGAGTAATATACAAGTCAAGATTATGTCTGATGAATAGCCAAGGAGAAGCTGGATTGCAGGGATATGAGTGTAGTATACTTTAATTAAGCCTAGACAGTGACAATCAGGTGATGGGTGCAGGAATGGTAAAAAATAGTTTTTGCTGGAGTGTTTCTTTAAAGAAAGCAGGATTCCTTATTTTGGACTTGATCCTTCTCAAGTCATGTAGTACAAGCAGGAGCACAAGGTTGCTTACGTTAATCTTGAGGTAATAGGCACAATGGTAGGTGAGTGCAGAAGGCTAAATGCACTGTATAATCATGTTCCACCTTGCTTGGCACAAGCAAATGTTGATGCAGCCAGCAACTTCCAGTCTGTGAGAAGGTCAAATATACTGTAACTCTTTGCTTGCAGAAGACCAGCACAGATAGTGCTAGATCCAGGATACGTTAAGTCTAAGCTCCAATCATCCAACCACTTACAAGATGATGAAAATTACAGTAACATACTTAGCAAGAATGCCAGGAGCCATTAGATGACTTCTGAGGTTTCTGCTCAGTTAAGCTCTTGTGCTCCTGTAATTGAGCAGGTAATGATATTCAGGGGACAAGAAGGCAGGTTTTAGGAAGATAAGTAGGGAGGAAGTGCCAATCTATTATATTCTACAGATTGGAGAACAAAATATTCTGAGAGTCTGTGGTGTTATGTGCCTTAATACAAAGACTTAATTTATAGGTTCCCCAATATAAGAAGCGCGTCTTTCATGTTTTTTCCTCTTTGGATTACCTTTTTTTTTTTTTAAGTCTTAGACCGAGACAAAAGTTTAAGATTCTGGTAGTGGTCGCACGGATGCCTGAAAACTAATGGCATGTGATAGTTGGCGTCCCTTTTACATATTTTGCATGCAGGGCCAAGGGTTTACAAAAACTGTGCCTCTGGTCTGCATAATGTGTTGTGTAACTGCAGTAGTTATTGTGTTCTGGGATATTTGAGATACTGAGCAATAAGCAAGTCACACGCTGAGACGTGTAAGTTGAATATGAAATTCTGCGGAATGTCATATTGTAATATATCTTCAGATGACAAGAGGACATATATATAGCTCTGTTTCTTCAATTACCTTAAACTGCCAGCTTTAAAATTGTCAGCATTATAGAAGCAGGTGCTTTCTTCGTTATATACAGTTATATTCACATTTTATACTAATGTATTTTTAAGTGCTGTTTGTATTTGCAATGTGCAAAATATTTTCCTAACGGTATAATTTGTTTTCTGAAGTTGAAAGCTGATCAATCTGCTAACCGTTCTGCAAACATGGAATAAACGCAGGACGCCAAGCTGCCGAAATTCTTAAATAATCTTTGTTTTTTCAATCAATTACTTTGATTTTAGATGTTTGCCTAGTGTAATGAACTCACAAAATAATCCTAGATGGTTCATTGTTAAATTACTTTTCTGGCAGGTTCTTCTACCTTTCTACTTATTGACTTAAGGAAGTTGCATTCATCTGTGAAAATTATTCAACTTTACAAGAAGTATCGTAAGAGGCTTAGACATTCTCATTCTATCTTAACGTGAACTTTTTAGCCTTCTGGGATCTTCCTTTATTTAAGCTTCTATATTTCACCTTTATTGGTCTTGTTGTGTTTACAAGCCATATAAATCTAAGCAGTGAAATTCCATCAAAGTTTACATCAATCTTCCTGATCATCCTACATGTAATATAATTGCCTATGACTTTTGTTAAACTTATATCTGTAGCATGGATTGATGATCTCAGTTTCCTTATGTTCATGGAGAAGTATTTGGAAATGGTTAAGGTTAAGTACACACATGGTGATGTTAACAAAATGAAAAGCTTTTTTCAACAAAAGTTTACTATGGTTTTTAAAACATTATGTACATGTACATACATTGTACTTCAAATTGTTGGCATTTGTGGGTATGGGTTACACATGTCAAATTCACAGCAGTTCTACCATGTTTGAATTAGGCAGCTTTATTTTTGAACAACACTTGTTCATTTTGCAAGAGTTTATAGGCTAAAGGTATAACTTCAATTGTATGCTTTCTAATCTCAAAGTTATAAGTCTATCCGATTACCTTATAAATATGTTTAGCACATTGTTTAGCTGAACATGGATCTATAATACAGAGTCCATAGCCTGCCATGAGACCTCACATGTACTTTGTGTTGATAATGCATTATTTATTAATGTATTGAAGTGTTCAGTCTTTTGTACACAATGTAGTCGTGGTTCCACCTAGCGTATAAAGTAGAAGCTGGTGAACTAGTTGATGATACATCATGGACAGTGTCCCTAAATGTCATCCTACAGGAGAAGGAGGTGTCAATCAAAGGGGAACTTTGTCTTGGTGTCTGAAGCTGACTTATTGGTGGACATTGTAACAGCAGTATCTTTGCATCACAGTATCTGTGGGTAGAAAGTAAAGGGCATCTATAAAAGCAAGTGTTTGATGTCTTTGGTGAATGTGTGCTGAGTAAGGTGCATATAAGACAAAGAGCCTTCCTGTGAGAATTAGTGAAGGTTTGGATTTAATAAGCAATTAAGAACCTCACCAGTGGGCTGAGAAAAGCAAAGAGAAAAAAGTGAGTGAAGCCTGAAGAGGAGTATGGTGGTCAGGGGTAATTCTTAAAAAAGGTAGTGGTCTTATGGTCACAGGAACAAGAGACCCATAGGAGCACATACAGATGTGTCTTCCCTTGCCTATCCTCTTGACTGAACATGTTCAAATATGTGTATCACCAGGTAATCTGCTTTTCTCTGCACAACATGGTTTTTTGACAAGTTATCACAAAGTTATATAATAACTATCTTATTTATATCTATGTGTGACCCAACAGACACAGTTCAATCCTTTGATTTTGTTATCTTGCTGCTATATTTGGTTACAAGACATATTGAAATCTTTGACCAAATTGGAGATCAATTGTGAGTAGACGTGTTTATAAGTTGTCAAGAAGAGACTGTTGTTGGTGACTGTTAAAGGAGGATTAATATGGGGGTTATTATTATCTAATCACAATATCAATAATTCATATTATTCATTTATACCTCCTTTTCCTTTGTATTAATGCTTGTTTCTATTACCCTCCACAATATGACCATATACATTCAGTATTGGATAATAAAATGTTTACCGTGTTTCTCTGAAAATAAGACAGGGTCTTATATTATTTTTTTCTCCAAAAAAAGAACTTGATAAAAACTTTAACATGTGATCCATTTATAAATACTGTGTTTATACCAAGCAATAGGTTTCAAGTTTTCTTCCAAGGAATTTAACATCAGATTACTGGGATTCCAACTCTTGACACCCTCACCAATAAGCTGCAGTACCCTTCACAGCCACTATACAATGTGATGAGCTGGTGTGTCAGCTAATAATGAATCCCAACTGATCTGGTGTTCATGATCTGTCCTAAGAATAGCTCACCAATATTAAAGTCCTGAAAAACCAGATTAAGGCTATGGCCCCTAAATGCAAGGGGGGGAAATATAGGAAAAGCAATGTGTGGCTTTAGCCTAATGACCCATTTGATCATTTAAGGTCAAGTCAAACAATATCTAGCTTTGGCGGGATATCTCCAATAATTTTGTAACCTCAACTTTACCATACTAATTAAGGATCCCCTTTATTTTAATAGGATTTTTGTTCAGCCTGGGTCTCCTTTTAGGTCCATGCAAGTTGCTTTGCTGGACATCTAGGCAATCTACATCTTTAGTATTGGCTATTACCTTTAGCCTGTGATTTGTACAAAGAATTAAAAAAAACTGTAAGTGGTGGCATTAGGCTGGTCTAATCTGCTTCATTCTATGAATTAGTGTTTTTTTTTCTTTATTACAATGTTTAACCAATTACGAGTTTGTAGGAGTTCTTTAACACTGAGCTTATTTTTAGAATTTCTTGTTGTTTTGTTGATTTGGTTTTATGTTAATCTCCAAAAATAATGGAATTATGCCACAGTCCGAATGTAATTTACCTCTGGTCACTTTTCTCTATTTAATGAACTGAAGAGATGCTATTTTGTTGTTTTGTATCTGCTGTAAAAGGTTATTGTGATTTAATGGAGAATAATGTACCCTGGGGATTTACAGGGGCATGTGAGCCCTATTTAGGAAGAGCAATAAAGTTTTATAAATTAAACTCTGATTTAGAGCTCTGAATAGATGTGTCTAGAAATTGTTCTGCAAAAATAAGAACAGCATTAATTCCTTTGTGTTTTGGAAGCAATAAAAAGTGTACAGTGAAAGCTCTCCAAAAGACCACCTCTTTCAGAAGACCAATCCCCTAGTCAGACCAGATTTTCTGTGATATGTGTAACATATGTGTAGTATATTATCCATACTTGATATCATATTTTAGTAGACCAACCCTCTAGAAGACAAAATTTCAATGCAATTTTGGTTTGATCTCAGAGGTTTCGCTGTACTTTTAAACAGTACGTCACTGTTTTATGTTCAATTTATTGCAGAGGTTAGAGTAGAGTACCAGATAGGGGCTCTATTGTAATCTCTTTGTGGCCCCCTAACCCATGTAATAAAATGAACATAGAACTGTTACATAAGGTATAGTGTCCTAATGTGAATACATAAATAACAGTACAGTGATTACAACACATTAGTACCAGAGATGAGCAAATCGAAGCTGCAGAAGTGGAATTTGATCCGAATTTCAGGAAATATTCGATTCACATCGAATCTGTATTTCCTCATGCTTCGTAGTAACGATTTGCATTTAGTTCAAAATGGCTGTTGTACATATTAGGACATGGGGCAAGGAACTCTGGGAATGTGGGATCACCCACAATGCCATGCGTGCAGCAGCCAGCCCTTTGATGTCACATCCCTTTAACCCCTTCGTGAGCGCACACGACATGTTTGACCGCTGCATCCAAGGTGATGAATCCCCCGATCAGTTATGGAGCAGGGTGTTAGCTGTAACTGACAGCTAAGACTCTGCTTCATAACTGATGGGGGGTTTTATCACCTTGGATGCCGCGGTCAAACATGACCGTGACATCCAAGGGATTCTGCCATTTTGCCGCCCCCCCCCGGGCTCTCTGCAGCCAATAAAAAGCTGTTTTTGTTACACAATTCGCCGTGATTTAATTAGAATCAAATAGAATCATATCGCGAAATTCGGCGAAGTTGCCGAATCTAATTTTTGAATACTTTGCTAATCTCTAATTAGTACTATTTGCCAATAACTTATATATTATAATATATATTATTTTATCTTCAGTCGGGTCTAGAGTATGTTCACATGAAATTTTTGAAGGTGGATTTTTGAGACACAATCTGCTTCATAAAACCCTAAAGTCTCCCATGCATTCCAGTGGGAGTCAGGCGTATTCTGCCTTGCAAAACCCAATGAATGGGAGGCAGAAAAGCACTGCTAGAGTTTTTTTGAATACAAGTCGCCAAGAGGAAAGCAACCATCAGCGAGATTTCTCCCAGTCATCACCTGAGAAACTTTTCCGCCAATCTTTATGATCCATTAGAGTCATAAGTGTAATTCTCATTGACCATTAGTTAATTCTCTGTTAATGAGGCCTTAATTGAGTGATTTTTGTAGGTCTTTCCAACATAAACTTATTGTATCTTTTTAGTAGGTATAGCATTATGAGTTAGAAATAGGTTGTGTCTTTTACACACTGTTATTACTTAGTTTTTCTTTTACGTGCCTAATTCATATATGTTCACTGTTATACCTAAGTTGCATTCTTTTTGTTCTCTTGTTCTCCCCATTTGTCCACAAAATCTATATTAAAACCATGTTATGGAGGAGGGTTGCACAGGCTAGTCACCGATCAGGTTTATTTTCCTTTATAACCCACAGCATTATGCAATTAGTGTATGAACTTCAATCTGAAATCCTGATGAAACAAGAAACACATTTTAAGTCTTAAAAATACCCAAATTACCTAAGAACCAATTCAATCAATGGTCTTTCAGCTGTCACTCCACATCTGCTTCAAAGGGGGTTGCTGTTGCAATCCATAACTTGCTCCCTTTTGTGTATCAACAACAGCTTGTAGCGAGACGACTGTTGTTTTTTAAGGGCTTAATAACCTCTAGGCCAGTCAACATAGCTAACATCTATGCCCCCAACCATAACCACGTTGCCTGGATGCAGGACCTAGTACTATTTGCATCAGGAGAAATCGTATTGGGTGGGGACCTCAATCTGGCTCTTAACCCGCTGCTTGAATCATTTTCCGGGAAATCTCCTATTTCACAAAAGGCCTTCTGAAGCCTTCATATAGTTGACGTCTGGAGACTACACCACCCCTTAATGAAAGATTACTACTTCTTCTCTGCCTCACACAATTCCACCAGAGACTGGATTATATTCTATGCTCAGATTCTCTTACCCAGGTATCATCAAACATCATATAAACTGTATCAGCATTTCAGGTCAGGCTCCAGTCTCAGACATTCTATATATGTCCAAAACTAACACTCAGATATGGACTTGGAGGTTTAATGAATCGCTGTTAGATGATGACTCGACTGTTAAAGACATGGAAGACAAACTTCAGGAGTACTTTAGACTTATTATTTCACCCAATGTTTCTCCCATCACAGTGTGGAAAGCACATAAATCTTTCGTAAGAGGCCTTTTGATAGCTAAAGCATCAGCGGTCAAACACAATATACAAAAAGAGATTGATTCTCTACTTGCTCAAATATCAGCCATTGAAAGAATTCATAAATTTCTAAACCTGGCTAGAGTACAGGATGATCTTATTGCTTTAAGAGTTCAACTTCAGCGTATTCTAAACCAGAGAACAGCCAAACACCTGATATATTTCAAATACAAACTATACACACAGTGGGGGCAAACTTATGTCCCATCTCATCCAGACAGTTTTAGACTTTTGGGCTAAATTCCATGATACAGTTGCATCTCAATAAATTAGAATATTTTTTAAATGTTCATTCATTTCAGTAATACAATTCATAATCAGCGTCTTCCATGATTGTGTGTCCTACTGAACCAGACTGAGGGATCATTCAAAGGCTTAGGAAACCTTGGCAGGTGACACATTGAATTTACAATACTGAACTTTTTTACAATATTCAAATTTTCTTAGATTTTGGTTTTCAGTACCTGTAATCCATAATCAACATTTGCAGAAATAAAACACTTGAAATAGAACACTCTGTGTGTAAAGAATCTAGAAAATATAGGAGGTCACTTTTTAATTTAATTACTGAAAGAAAGAAACGTTTCAAAGATATTCTAATTTATTGAGATGCACTTGTAAGTTATCAGGATATCTTTTTGTGAACAATATGTCCCTTGAAGAGATTTCTCTCCAGAACTGAATTCCTGATACTAACCTGAATATACTCCACAATAATCAGTACAGATTGTGCACTTCAACACTGATAGACACTGCTCAGACGTGATCTTACTGTTTTTGAAAAAGCATTGCTCCACAAGAGTGATAAGACAAGGAAACTTTTATACTGCAAGACCCTAATTGCACCAACAGAACCCTTCTCAAAACCAGATTTTCTGAGCTTGTGGGAAACGGAACTAACTGAAGATGAAACAAAATTGGCCTTGCGTCACTCAAATGGTTTCTCCTCCTGTGTGAGACTACAGGAGACACATAACAAACTTCTTTCTAGGTGGCATAAGACCCCTGAATGGCTTTATGCATACAAATTAGCTGATACCAATCTCTGCTGGCGTTGCCACAGACAAGAGTTTCCCTATTTCACATTTGGTGGCACTGTGAGGTCATTAAACCCTTGTGGGATCAGGTACAACTGCACATACGGAAAATTACCAAATCCTCTATCTCAGTTGCTCTTGCTATGATTGTATTAGCCATACCACAACCTGACATCTCACCCACTAAATCCAACTTAATTATCTATGTATTAGCGGCTGCAAAATTGATTATTCCTGTTCTGGCATCAGTCTATCACCCCTTCAATCCAAATATGGAAAGACAAAGTGAACCAAATAGTCAGATTCAAGGAGTTACAAAGCTAGTCTAGTAGACATGACTCAGGATGTCTGTCATATCTATACAGGTTGTATATCATTTTCCGATTTGGTATACCCCACCCACATCCACTAAGTGAGCCCCCCTCCTTTTCATACTGTGTCTAATTAGCAGTCATACTCTAACTGTTTTCTCCTTCCTCGTTATTGTCCTTCCCTCCTTAGCTTCCTTCCTCCCTCCATTCCATTCCTAGGAATCTGCTTCCTGCTACCTTATTATTAGTGTTTTGTCATGTTTTGAAAACTGTTGTTAATTACTTCTCATTTACTGTATACTGTAAATGTAATGTAAATGTAATTTTGTACTAAATTTTATTAGCAAATTAATTGTATTTTTATTAGAAAATAATAATATAATAAAAAGCTTATAAAGTGTCCCCTTAGCATCTCACTAATTGAAAAATGCTAAGGAAGATCTGTATTCAGTGTGTCTGGGACATCAATAACATGCTGATGCTTTTCAGACTCCCTCTCCATCTTGTCTGTCTGCCTCTATACAAGCTATTGTTTATGTGCCATAGCCCCTGTTCTTTTCCTTCCTGGTGTGCTGACTTACTTAGGGTTGACTGGAAAGAAAAATAATTAGCAGGTAATGTAAAACTCAGATTTTATACAGACTGTCAGCATGTATAGTACATGCTGAAAACAAATATTCCATAGCAACTCTCAATAAGTGAGTTACAAAGGGGACACTTTTAAGGATATTTCCTAATAAGAATTTAATGCATTTCCCCAATAAACTATACTTCAAAAGTTCTTAGTATCCCTTTTCCTACACAGGAACATTTTCAGAGGTGAAACTGGTGATCACAGGATACAGCTGATACTTTGATACTGCTGATAGATTGATCATTTACTGATGGTAGTGCCATCTGTGTTAGAGTCGACTTTCAATGATAATAATAACATTTTATTTATATAGCTCCAACATATTCCGCAGCACTTTACAAAATGTAGGGTTCAAGTACAGACAAAAAGATACATTACAGAGAAATAGTCAGTTCACATAATGGGACTGAGGGCCCTGCTTGCAAGAGCTTACAATCTAGAGGGGGTAACACAAGAAGTAGCAGGAGTGGTATCAGAGGTAGCATTTTATTTATTTTGCTTACTTGTATAGCTCCATCATATTCCGCAGTGCTTTACAGACATTGTCAGTCACTGTCCCATATAGGGCTCACAATCTACATTCCCTATCAGTATGTCTTTGGAGTGAGGGAGGAAACCGGAGTACCCGGAGTAAACCCACACAAACATGGGGAAAACATACAAATTCCTTGCAGATGTTGTCCTTGACGGGATTCAAACCCAGGACTCCAACGCTGAAAGGCTGCAGTGCTAACCACTGAGCCACTGCGCAGCCCTAGCATTGCTAATACAGTGGTCCAGACATTTTTGTGATAGAGGTTACTTTCATTACACACAAAAAAGCTGTATGAGCCATCACCAGTCAGTGTCTTTTAATGTGCATATGGTGCCTGGACATATAAAGTTACAGACTGATACAGCATCATATCCTGTGAGGTAGTGCGGGAGCGTGAACAGAGGAGGGTTCATTTTAGGGATTCTAACTGTGGAAGGGTTTACATTAGGAATTGTGATAGGTCTGTCTGAAAAGATACATCTTTAGTTTGCACTTGAAGCTGTAGAAATTGGGAGTTAATTTGATTGTCCAGAGTAGAGCATTGCAGAGAAATGGTGCAACCCGGGAGAAGTCTTGAAGACGGGAGTGGGAGGACAATAGAGGATCTTAGTCTTAGGTCACTGAGTGAACGGAGAGTACGGGTTGGGTGATAGACAGAGATAAGGGAGGAAATGTAGGGAGGTGCAGCATTATGGAGAGCCTTGTGGATGAGGGTGATAAGTTTATATTGTATTCTGTATTGAATAAGCAGCCAATGTAGTGACTGACACAGACCGGAGGCATCGCTGTAGCTTCTAGACTGATAGATGAGCCTGGCCGCCGCATTCAGAATAGATTGTAGAGGGGAGAGTTTAGTAAGGGGAAGACCGATTAGTAGGGAGTTACAGTAGTCAAGGTGAGAGTGAATCAGGGCGAGATTGTCTCTGTGGTAAGGAAAAGGCAGATTCTGGAGATGTTTTTGATGTCTGAGTCAAATATAACCATGAGGCAGCGGGCATACTGCCTAGGAGTTATGGTAAGTCCGGAGACTGCAATGGAGATATCAGGGATAGGTCTATTAGATGGTGGAAACAGCAGTAGTTCCGTCTTTGAGAGTTTCAGTTTCAGATAAAGCGAAGACATGATATTTGAGACAGCAGAGAGACAGTGACTGTTGTTCTGTATTAGTTCAGGGGTGATGTCATGGGATGACGTATATAATTGAGTGTCATCAGCATAAATATGGTACCGGAAGCCAAATCTGTTGATGGGTTGTCCAATAAGGGGCTGTGTAGAGGGAGAAGAATCGCAGGGAGGCTAGGACCCGAGCCCTGAGGAACTCCAACGGTGAGGGGAAGAGACAGAGCCTGCAAATGATACACTGAAAGTGCGGTCTGAGAGATAAGAGGAGAACCAAGAGAGCACGATGTCCGTGAGGCCGACAGAGTGGAGCATAGTGAGGCGGAGTTGATGGTCAACAGTGTCAAATGCTGCTGTGAGATCCAAAAGAATAAGAAGAGAATAGTCACCATTTGATTTAGCCGTCAGGAGTTCATTGGAGACTTTTTTGAGGGCTGTTTCAGTAGAGTGCAGAGTGCGGAAGCCAGATTGTAAGGGGTCAAGAAGAGAGTTAGCAGAAAAATAGCGAATGAAACGAGAATAGACCAAGCATTCCAAAATTTTGGAGATGAAGGGTAGGTTCGAGACAGTTCGATAGTTTATGTCTATACGTTATCTGTGTATTATATTCTGTGTAGTTGGTTTTTGCCACATAACACTATGATGTCAAAGTTTGTTTTGCTGTGGCCCAGAAAAAAATCCTTGGTATCAAAACCCAGGAGCACCAAGTTATGTATTTGCATTCAACATTACTGTGGATAAATTTGCTACAATGTTGCTATGAGTAAATATTTTTTTTTCTTTTAAAGCTACTGACATTCTAAAATTGTTCTTTGCCCTATACAAATATATCCTATATACAGCTGAGTTGATAGAAATAAGAAATACAACTTACTTTGGATGAAGTGCCAACAAATTAACTAGAGTTCCATTTCTTAAATCTATTTAAGCTCAACAAATTCATTGTACTTGGCTGTCAGCTTTATGGTCTGAAAAGGCCAAAGCGCCACCTGCTAGAAAATTATTTATGTTGTAAAAATAAATCATTTTTCTGAGCTCCTTTAAAAAGTATGAAGAAAGGGACTGAGGGGAAAAAAAGAAGTGTTTGTTGATTGAAAACAAGACCCTTCTGTTCCCTCTCCAGCATGCAAATGCAGATTTTTTGGAAGTATCTCGCCTCTGGCTACTAATGAATGATGACAAACTGTTAACAATGTAGGCTATTTTCTTCGTTCTAGGAAGTATTTAATTATGAAGCTCGAATTAAAGCAGTTTATTATTTACTAATAACATAATTGCTGCTCTTCTATCTTCTAGAGTTTTTGGAGTCAAAATACCATAGTAAAGCATGGCGAAATTCCCAGAACTTGCAGTACAATGGAAGTTTTTTTTTTATTATAGAATTTTAAACAGATTTTGTTGATTGGACTATTGTAAATTGTGTTGACTTGCAGTGGTGTTACTTCTGTGAATACATATTTAAATCATAACTCTATCCAAAATACCTGATTCTATTAATATGTTTTGTTTCTTTTCCTTTTTTTTGTACACCCGCAATTCCAAAAAAGTTGGGATGCTGTGTAAATTGCAAAGAAAACAAGAATACAATGTAAATCTCCATATAACCATATTTTATTCAAAATAAAACACATATCTGAAGTTGACGGTGACCCTAAGTTCACATTAGTGTTGGTGGACTACCAAAATAGTGGTTACTTACAGAGCCAGATGGGCAAGAAAGTTGTATGTGCACGACACTTTTTGTTGGTTTCAGGAGACTTTGACCCAAATGTGAACATAGATCTAGACATGTTTCCGTTTCATTTGAAAAAAGTTAACGCATTTAGAAATTAATGGCAACAACAGATCTCAAAAAAGTTGGGACAGGGTTAACAAAAGGCTGTAAAAATAAGTGGTACTATTGAAAAATAGCTGAAGCGGCAATTTCAACTAAGTCGTATGACATTGTATAAAAAGAGCTTGTTAGAGAGCAAAGAGGGTCAGAGGTTTACCAATCTGTGAAAACTATGTCTAAAAATTGTGGAATAATTTCAGAAAAATGTTTCTCAACTAAAATTGCAATGTCTTTGAATATCCCGCATTGTACAGTACATAATATCCTTAAAATATTGAGAGAATCTGGTAAATATTTGATATGTGTTACAAATTAAATGTAAAAATGTCTAACTTTCAACTTGTATGTGTTCTATGTTCTTTTGAGAATTAAATATGGTTATATGAGATTTCCAAAATATTGCATTCTTTTTTTTTTCAGTACATTTTAACACAACATTCCAATTTTTTTGGAATTGAGTTTTTATATAATGTTCTTGACAATTGAATTTAACAACTTGCCAGCTTCTCAATGACTATATACATCCGGACAGTGGATGTAACTGTATATCCTTGCAGAGATAGCAGCTGCATGAGATTATGTTGAAGGAGTGGAGATCCATCTTTCATTGATAGCTGGACTCCCTACATAGAAAGCAAAGATGGTTTATTACTGTCCTTGCATTCCTGATCACTGTATACACAGCACTCAATGCATGCTGTGCATACAGCTATGAGATCTGCCATGATGCAGCTTCCGCTTGGCCTGGCTGTCATGTGATGCGTCGGAAGTCCAAAACTACACGAGCTGCTGGGTACTAGAGGCTACCTCTTTGGTGTTATGGGGTATGGCGGGCAATTTAATGTAGCATACATGTTACAATTTGGAACACACTAATACATTTAAAGTGTTAATCTGTGAT
The DNA here is from genome assembly GCA_947044405.1 of Leptodactylus fallax. Taxonomy (NCBI): domain Eukaryota; kingdom Metazoa; phylum Chordata; class Amphibia; order Anura; family Leptodactylidae; genus Leptodactylus; species Leptodactylus fallax. Next base: position 8,489,966 of record CAMRHE010000005.1, on the reverse strand, counting down.
GTCAAGTTTATTATTCAAACACTGGCAATCTGCATTGCTGCAGGTTCCCCTGTTGATCTGTAGAAGAAAAAAGTTTGGGACATTATGGCCATTGTATAGTGAGATAGAACAGCCACCAGTGCTTGAGATAAGTTTTAGGGTAGGTGTCGAAAAAAATGCAGCAAAGTATGTATACTTTCAAAAATAGATGAGCAACATTTGTCACTAAGAAAATTCTGAAATAGTTAGTTTTGGATCTATTTCAGATGTCTATAAAACACCCCAACTCTGCACAGTTGTACTGCGATTACTACAGTTTTATGAAGTTGTATTTTCATATATGGTAAATAAATAAACAAAAACCGTGCATTTTTGTAAGTCATACATTAGGGCGTACAATGTGGTTTATAGTACTGAAAAGAGCAGGATCAAAGCAGTCAAAGATATCTTATGAAGTGTGTGCTATATACAACCTATGCACAGTTTTGATCATTTTATTTTAATCATTTTTTTAACCATTACACCCCATAAAAATCTTATGCAAGACCTGTGATCAACATAGGTTTGGCCTTAAACCAAACATAGAAAATATTTATATAAATGAGTAAATCAATGAACTCCAAAGTTCTTTGTGATGTTATGATTTAATGCAGTTGATGAAAGAATCTAAAATACTGTATGCAACTTTTCATCTTTTTATGTTATGGTACTTGCAAAATAAATCAATACTAGGCATTTTGAAATGCTGATGCATTCATAGAAAATGTAAACTTTCATCTTACAGGAGCTTACAAAGTGTGATTATGGTGCAAGGCCAGATATTAATTATGAATTTTCCATGAATAAGAAAAAAAGTTCTATCAAAAAGTAATGATTTGTGTTCAGGGTAAATTTCCCCTTTTGGAATGCAGCGGCATGTCTTTATATTGCTTTGACTTTGCTTTCCACAACTATAATACAGAGCTCCACTTTTTCTTCTTGGGAAGTGACCTCACTTCCTTTGGTCATGTGGCTATGCTACAGCTCGGCCCTATTCATTGTTAAAACTTAAAGGGGTATTCCCATCTCAAAGATCCTATCTCAACTGTTACTATGTAAATTCAAGGGTTTTCCTAAATACATTATCTCCTGCTTTTACAGGTCACCTAATTACATTTTGCTGATAAAGGGTTTCTATAAAGTTAAGTGTTAAGATTAATGCAATCCCACTCTCCATTCTGGGTCCTGACAGCATGAAAGTTTTTTCTCTCCTAACCTGTAATATAATATACACTTACTGTGCATATTTGATATCCATTATTATATATTTCTAGTAATCATAATACATGATCTTTCATGGTAAAAGCAATGGCTATATCTACTGAGGTACTTCATAGTGTCATGACCATCAAACAAAGTCTGCCCACAGGCTTGTGAAAGAATGCAGGAAGTGAGAAGAAGAGAAAGAAGGCAGAACTGGTGTGAGAGAAAGTTGTAAAAACCCCTTTAATGAGATGGACTTCATTGGTAGCGAGGGATTGTATGGAGAGGGCTCAAGAGCTGAAGCCTCCCTATACAAGGCGGATTCCAGCTGTATAATACAGCCAGCACTCACTGCTAACAGTTGTGAACAGTACAGACACCAGTCACACCCTCTAGATGCCGCAGTCAAACTCGACCATGGCATCTAAACAGCGCAGGCACCATGGGTGCTGCCATACTAACACTCCTCTTTCCTTAGCACAGTATAAAGATGAATAAACAAAAATAAACCTAGGCCTTTTAGGTACCCCCACATCTAAAATTGTCCAAACTATTCAAATACAAAATAATTTTTTCCATAAAGTTGACATCGTAGTGCAAAAAATATTGAAATGGCCCAATGGTGTGTTTTTTGTTTTTTTTAACACTGCCTCCTTAAAAAAAAAAAAAAAAAAAAAAAGATCAAACTGTCAAATATTCCCCAAAATGATATTAATTTAAAATTTATCTAGTCTCAAAAAAGATACCTAACCCACCATTGTACATGAAAATGTGAGAAAGTTATGGGTATCAGAATATGGTGACATAACAAAATTTTAGAATTTCTTGTTACGTTTTATTTATTTTTATCTTTTAAAATAAGTATTAACTGTATCACCGTCATACTGACCCACAGAATATAGGTAACGTCATTTATACCACATAATGAATGCCATAAACCCATAAGAAATTGGTGCAAATGTTTTTGGGTTTTTTCCCCCAAAACTTTTCCCGCTTACTGAACTTAATTTCAGTTTCCCAGTACATTGCACAGAACATTGAAGGGTGCTGTTACAAAGTAAAATTTGTTAAAAAAATAAGCCATCATTTCATTTTATGAGCCAAAAAAATAGAAAATATTATGTCTCCAGGAACGATTCATATGCTTATCATGATATTTTGTCGAACTGGTTTCATGACTGATTGGAGTCGTTAAGTGTAACTTTTGCACAACTTTCGATTTTCTGGCAGCTTTTGTGTCATTAATAAAATTTTTCGAAATATACTTTGCTAACAAATTTAGGTTCCTTTCTGAGAAATACTGTATTTTCCCTTACTTCTCTATTGAGAGCTGCTTTTCATTGTGTATGAGACGTGTGAAATAAAAAGAAATTGAAGGTGGGGAGGATCAAGTTGAATGACAATATCTTGGGCATTATAAAACATAGAAACTTGATTTTTGTGTCATATGAAAGAGGATATTTCCATCTTTCATATTATAGAAATGTTGCAGTTCTATCTGTATAATTTCCAGAGATATCACTGGTTGTATACAGTCAGGTTTTTTTTTATATGCAGCTACATCCTTTGTATCATATGTAAGATGAGAATCTTCTCCTTCATATGACATCAGTAGCAAGTTTCTACTTTCATCATGCCTAAGATATAGAAATTTGAAGTGACCCTCTCCCACCCTCATTTTCTATTCATTTCACAAAGCTCGTATACCATACGCACTGAGGAACAAGGGAAAGAGTGAAAAAATGTAGGACTTCACAGAAAGGAGCCAAAATTTGTTAATACAGTTTATTGCTAAATTTATTAACTGATTTGGAAAAGTGCGGACACTTTTGAACATACATTTACCCACTGGACCCTAAAAAGCACCCTGGCCTGATGTTACGTCCTTGTGTGTCACACAGATGATGTGAATATGTAAATAAAGCTGATTTCTCTGACATGGACCCTAAGAGCTCCAAACTGTGACAGAATTTTTGACCTAAAATGTATTGCAGAGTTTCAGCACTTCATGTGCTCAGAGCATTAGACAACTTTAAGATAAAAATGGATGTCACTTTAAGAATATGAAAATGTGACAGATGAATGTAATCAGACTCTTCTGCTTACATCTGCAAATGTTATAACACAATTATGTATTTGTGACTGAATTGTTTATCACCAAATTATGGCACATGTCACACAAATTTAACTGGAAATTTATTTTAAGCCTTGGCATCACTTTTGTTGATTTCACTGTGATCCGATAAATACATTAAAATACACATGAGCATTTACTTTAATGAAATTCAGACTAATGAAATAATTACTTTTCCTCAGTGAATGATAGTAGTTAAGAAATTATATGACTGAGAGTATGCAATTTTCTTATTGCTTCATAGGACATGGTTTTACTGTCAAAAAATATTGATGATAAAACTTAGTCACATATAAAGATTGATTTTCTCCTCTGAAGGAAACAGATTGACAGTCTTAGTGATGGAAAATAATCATTATGAATGTATGCGTCCTTGTTACATTTTGTGTTGTTACAGTAGTTCACACCATTCCTCAGTGGCCATTGTTATATGTATATGTCAATGTATCATTTTAGAAAGTGTTGGATTTTTATTAATGCACATCCTGTAATCTTCCCATGTGAACTTGTCACATAGCTGCTCTCTCCATTGAAGAACAGGCACATGTCATATATGACCACTGACCCATGTTACTTCATACACAGTATATGGTGGATGCAGTATAGAGAAAGTACAGTGAATTTCCTTTCATGCTAACATTTGATCATTCAGAAAGGCTGATCATGTAGTACTTGTTTCCAGTGCAGAACTGCAATACAATGAGGAATTTCTCAAGAACAGAAACAGAAGACAATGTTGGAATAATTACAACCCCTGTTTCACTTTTATAGCCTGTCAATCAGCCTGGTTACACAAGGAAATTTTAAATCGGGGAGGTACCATCACAAGGACCCCCCCACACACACTGTTGCAGAGAACAATTGGACAGATTTACTTATACTGTCTAAACAGTCTGAAAATCCTATTAGTTGGCTTATTTTGAACCAGCATTTTAGATCTAAATGTTGGTTTATTTTGTCATATATTAAGCCTCTTTACCTGCTAAACCATACCCACCTATATAGTAAGGTGGAAGTTTTATCTCATAATAGTTATGCCAAAATGCATCAAGATGTCCCACATTTTGACACATTTTACACCAGAACGCTAGTTGGAACTATAATTGTAAATCTGCCCCACTGAGCTCATTGTTGTGCAATTCATTCCAGAAAGAGAAGTAGCATGTCCTGTCAATATATGTACTGAGAGTTTCAGAAGTAACCAGACATATTGTTCTGAGTGTTCCTAATGCACCATTCATTGTAAATTGGGCTGATAGAAAAAGTTGAATGAGCACTGGAGTAACCCCTTTAGGGTGGGTTCTACAGACTCTTGGACATGAGACTCAGTCTGTTTGTGGGCCGGATTTACTGGTCTTTACCGCGAGACTGACTCCTGACTCCGTGCCTGAATTAAACTAAAAAATATGAGGAGAGTCACTTCCTACTTAGGACGTATCAAAAAATAAAAAATTAATCTTTATTAATATACAATTAAAAATGTTTCAAAAATTCTGTATGTATATAAAAAGATGCCTACAAAGATAAGAGATAGGAGAAGAATATTAGTAGTGTTATTCTAGTTTACACTTCAACGAAAAGCCCTTAATATAGCATCAAAACAGTGGCTAGCCGTATTTGTGTAATGCTTCCAGAGCCAACTATATCCGGTCTATATACCTAGCAGTCCAGAGTAGCTATATTCCTGCTTTAACTCCCCTCTATTCTTTGCTACAAAAGGTGTTGTGCTTATTGGCACAAAGCTCACTCATTGCTCCTAAGTATCTGGTAGTCCCACCTGTTTCTATATACACCCAGGACTAAACCAAAGCCAGATGAGAACCGAGCTGGATCAAATTCTCCTCAGCGCTACCACCCTGATCACAACAAACAGACACCTAGTATCCACAGTGCTTGCTGTCATGAATACTCATACACAACATCCAACACGACCTACCTTTTACTCTCTGCCCAAGATTCATGAGGGCATATGTCCATTTAAGGGTAGGCCGATTGTTTCAGGAATCAACAGTATCACACAAAATATCTCCTTATATGTTGATGCTATTCTCCAGCCGTTTGTTAATACCCTACCATCATTCGTACGTGATACAACTGATGTCCTGAAGTGCATTGATGACTTAGTGGTGCCTTCTAATGCTTTTTTGGCAAGCCTTGATGTGGAGGCCCTTTACAGCTCCATACCCCATGACCAGGGGTGTGGAGCTGTGGGGGACTTCCTAAAAACTAGAGGTAGCCATCTGGGAGTCCACAATATCCTGGTTCTCAAGTTGATGAGATTTGTTTTGGAGCAGAATACGTTCATGTTTGACCATCACTTTTTCCACCAGCTCAGGGGTGTAGCTATAGGGAGCCCCTGCGCACCAACTTTCATTACCTTGTACCTGGGCTGGTGGGAAAAGGAGATGGTCTTTGCAGATCAGATGGATGAGTGGTCATCAACCATCCTATTATGGGTCCGCTTTATAGATGATGTCCTATTAATTTGGGGAGGGACTAAGGAAGCCTTTGGAACGTTTGTGTGCACTCTGAATGTCAATACAATGGGGCTCTATTTTACATCTGACGTTCAGGAAGAGTCAATTTCCTTCTTAGATTTAACCATCAGAAAATCTGAACCGTATATAAATAAAGATTAATTTTTTTATTTTTTTGATACGTCCTAAGTAGGAAGTGACTCTCCTCATATTTGTTAACAGCCTGTATTGTGTCAAAGGACTGCAGTCAGAGACTTTTGTAAAAAGCAAGTAGCAGCAGTTCATAGCTGACACCTCTTGCCGCAAGGAAGGAACATTCCAGCTAACACAATACAATTGGGGTATTTCTTCAGATGTAGAAGTCTTTATCTTGTATCTGATAATGTTCTACATTGTAATATCATTTAAAAATACAATAGAAAAAGTCTTTTGAAAGTGTCTAGTTAAGGTTGACTGAGACTATTTACTTATACAGTAACTCTATTGCTAAGCTTCATTTCTACTGTTGTAGTTTCTTCTTATAAGGTTTTAGCAGTTCTTAATATTAATAACCACCATAACATATACATCTATCAGTTCAGAAGCAAAATTAAAAAGATACCAAATTGACTCTACATTGTCAGTTGAAAGTAGTTTTCTGCCCCTTAAATAGTATGTCGAGAGTTGGTCTATTTTTCATCCCTTGGAGAATTAGAAAGCTTCTATTACAATCTTTTGAGCATACACACAATTGTTTTTGTATATTGATTGCTTGAAAAGGTTTCAGATTCCTGACATTATCCCGGTGTGATGCCTTGGTAACAATCTCTCATTTAAACTAATAGCTGTCATAAAATACAAAAGAGCATCTTCTATTTCTAGAGAAAAAGGGAACAATTATAATGTGTAAAACCAGCGTTTAACTCCAATCCTGTATAGCATGATATTATTAAAGTAAGGAATGCCAAAAGCATCAACTACTCTCTGTTTCATTCTGTCTGAAAGAAAATTCACATCTCAAAAATGTTTAAATCAATGTTGAATAAAGCTTTATAATCTAATGACAGATTGAGGAGAATATCACCCTAATGCAGTGCTGTAAGGAGGCACTATACAGCAATGTATGGATTGCCTATAGCTTTATAGTACAAGCTGCAAGGACTGCTCAGAACAGGGCAAAAGGCAAAACTCTAACTCGAAAATCATCAAAATATTCTAAAATACTGCACATGCATTTTTTTTAAAAATATCCCATTAAATGTCAATTGCACTACAGTGTTCTGCTAATTTTTTTTTATTTGGAATCCACATAGAAATTCTGCAGCAAATCAGCATAAAATATTACCAGTAGTCTGGTGCTTTTTTTTTATGAATTTTCAACAGACCCTAGGGGCTTTGTTAAAGGAGGTTGTCATAAAAATGAGTAAATTCTCAATGGCACTACATCTAGTGAATGATGAATATAGATGCTAGAATAATTGAATCATGCAGCCTTCATTGCGACTGTGCAAGCTATGCATTCCAGGACTTGATTGGTTCCTTCTTCAGGTCTAAACAGAAAACCGTGTATTGCCAGAGAAATGAACCGTTCCACTTCTGAAACGAGTTCAGATGTAGCAAGCTTTAACTTTATTGGATATTAATTTGCCCTTTTCAATGTTTTTGCTGTGTTCAATATCAGTTTAGAGCTTGTACATTTTATCTATAGCTTTTCCTCTTGCAATAAAGACTTCATTTATTCTAGCTTCAATTTTCATCCTTCACTGAGTAGTGCCAGAAAGAATATAAACAGTTTTTGTCTGAATATATGTTGTTGACAGACACCTATTGCCCCATGCATCTTGGAAAATTTCTATGATACATAATATCATAGATTGCATCAAATATACTGCATTAAAATTAGCATTCCATTTTAATCATATGTTGTGCCTATCAAACACTACGATTAGAGATGAGTGAAGTATTTAAAAATTTGATTCGGCAACTTCACCAAATTTTGCGATATGATTCTATTCGATCTGAATTAAATTGCGGCGAATCGTGTACCAAAAACAGCTATTTATTGGTTGCAGAGAGCGGTGGGCGGCAAAATGGCGGAAACCCTTGGATGTTTGACTGCGGCATTCAAGTTGTTAAAACCCCGGATCTGTTATTGAGCAGGGTGTTAGCTGTCAGTTACAGCTAAAACCCTGCTCCATAACCAATCGGGGCGATTTAACACCTTGGATGCAGTGGTCAAATATGCTGTGTGCGCTCGTGAAGGGGTTAAAGGAATGTGACATCACAGGGCTGGCTACTAATGGGCTGCATGCATGGCATTGTGGGTGATCCCGCATTCCCAGAGCTCCTTTCCCCTTGTAGAGCAGCCATTTTCAACTAAATGCGAATCGTTACTACGAAGCGTGAGGAAATTCAGATTCGATGCGAATCAAATATTTCCTGAAATTCGGATCGAATTCCATTTCTGCAGCTTCGATTCGCTCATCTCTAACTATGATTCTACCTCTGTTATAGTGGATATACATGTGATGTATATATGTACCATTTCAATACACAAATTTCTTTTTACTGAACTTTATTTCTGCCATGTAAGACTATAGGGGTAAAAATTCACATCCATATTTAAGTTTTTGATATTTTCAAAATATGAAATGTGAGAAAATTCTTGGCTGGCCAACAGACATGAACCCATAAACTTGGTTATCCCTGCCACCTATTATTGTATATGTTAAGAGCAGAAACTGTTAATAGTCCTGACCACTATATTCTATGAGAAATCAAGGTAGACCTTGGCACTTGGCAATCTTTTTCCCTTTTGCAGACAAGGCACAGCAAGGATGAAGTTGTCTTATAGCAAGGCTCATGATGGGGAGAAAGAGAGGGTCATGGCTAAGCTTCTGGCATACATATAGCTGTGTCTTGGTTTTAATTGTAATATGAGACAAAATAGGACCAAGAGAGAGGAGAAGAGGATGGAAGGAAATTATTTTTTTTGTGTGTGCATTCTCTAAGTTTAGAGTTAGTTTAAGTATGTGTCTCCTTTGTATTTACCTTATTTTTGAAATACAACATTACAGATCTGTAAGTCAATCCATGTTCAGACTTTATCAAGTTTTACAATTTTGGTTGTGATTGAAAAAAAAAGATAAAGCAACAAAAAGCATGAACGTTTAGTAATGGTATAATTTGGCATGTTGAGCAAGTAGTGAAGCTGCAGCGTTTTTCTCCATTCGGAGCAATCAGGAGATAAGTAAATGCTGTGTACTGTAGATGTTTCAAATGTTGAAATAGAGAATGTCTCCAAGGAGTTGCAAATGACTTGAAATAACAATGAACGAAAAACATTTTTTTTTTTTTTTTTTTTTTAGATGCAGACACATAACTGTAGAGAAACATTTCTTACCAGTTGGAAAATCTAATCCTCAGCTAAATGTATTCATCCATCCCTAATTAACTTGACACATGTTTAAGCCTCATTGAATTTCTTACACAAGCATTATAGTTCAAGGCTCCTCTCTGAACAGTTAAATGGTTTCCTTTTAAATTGACCGACTTAACAGCATAGTTTTCTAAGAATATTATAGAGCCCCACAATAGAAAAAAATGCAGGGAAAATTTAAATTAGACTGTAAATACAATCTGAGAATAGAATTTCATAATGGGACGAGTAATTGCTAAAGTTTTCGACTCTTACAAGCATAGGAAGTTTTGCTCCTCCCGGTGACTGCATTGAGAGTGATCTATGTTCTCATATGAAATTGTAATACTTTTCTATACATAAACAATCTTTCATTTCTTCCTAGTTTATGAGTTTGTGATCTCTGTGCTGCATGCAGATGATCTATTTTGAAGTTAACCCTGCATTTTTATTGCTAATATAAATGTGTGTCTGACCCCTTGTGTTCCCTGTTTGATGGAATTTGAAATTAAGAGTACTGTTTATGGTGAATTTGAATGCCATGGGGCTAGCTAATTTCATTTTTGCCTGATTTATGCTTCATTCTTTGGAAATTTGAAAAGATAAAAAAGCGTATTTTGTTTTGGCAGTAAAGTTTAAGGATTGATGAGCATTAAAAAAATACTTTAAGGGTGACTGTTAAAGTCAATGACTTTTGTGAAAATTGGTACTGACTATAAATTATTTAGAAGTCAGTGCCACCACGTTCACCAGTAGCAACATTTATTGGCCAGTTTTTGTTATTAAAGCTACAAATACAAACATGATTAGAAGCAGCACTAGAGTGTTTCTAGTTAAAAGTCCATTTTCTTCCTACATGCACTGTTAGGGGGTGTTCACACTACCGTTAGTAGTGTCCATTGCTAGCATCTGTTACAAAATGTTAACAATGGACACTAACAGATCCATCACTCGTCCGTTATTTTAGAGGACGTAATAACTCTTGGTGCAGGACTTTTGTGTCCCTTCAAAATAATGGACTTATGATGGATGTTAAGCAACCATTATTTTTTTAATATTAATGTCTATGGCTAACAGATGGTCTTGCGTTATACTATCCATTATAACTGTTCATGCTCAGAAAGCAGAAAAAAAAAGCAAAAAAACAAACAGTATTAAAACAGACAATAATGGACAATAACTGATGTTAATGTGTCCATTTTTTTTACTGATCCTTTAAATGGACACATTAACATCAGTTAGTGTCCGTTAATGTCTGTTATGATAGGCGTCCGTTTTTTGTTTTTTTTTATTTAATGGACCCTTTTGGAACAGACATCCAACAGTAGTGTAAAAAGCCCCCTAACTAAGCGGTTTCTATATATATGTAAGGGTTATTTCATGTGGTGCAGTTAAAACTGCGTAAAAGAATTGCATGCAGTGTTTGTTTTTATTTTACAACAAAACATTTTAATAAATGTGTTTTGCTTGTAAAATTTAGGAACTGCACTATATGCAGATTTTTTTTTCCAAGACAGATATAACTGCAACATGTAAATGCACCCTAAGAGGTGAGTGTGTGCATATGAATGCCTCTATGTACAGTAACCAGTGACTGCACCCCCATGATCAGCTGTTTGAAGAGACCACAGCTTTGGGCACACACTACAGCCTCTTTATACCTTAACAATCACAGCACCATACTTTGTATAGAGGCTCTGCTTGGTATTGCAGCTCATCATTTGAATACGACTGAACTGACAACCAGCCATGTAACTGATGAATGTGACATCTCTGGTTTGTGAAGCAAAATAAACGCTCACCAGAGCACCCCTGCCTCTTTAAACAGCTGATCTGGTGATCCCAGGTGTCAGACCCTGATCTGATAGTCATGGTGACTTATCCTGAGGATAGTTCATCAATATCATAATCCCTTTTAAGGAGGAGGAAGTAATCCTATGTAAGGAATGAAGATGGAAGCTACAGTACTATATAAAGATTTAAGGAGGAATAATCGCTTTAATGTATGGAATGAAGGTGAAGGCAGCAGTCCTGTCTACTGCCTTTACTGCACTTCTTAAATAGTGCTGTTGTCTAGATATCTTACAAATTGTAAGAGCTAAAGCTGGCCATACACATAGGCTAAATGTCCGTTGAAATGGGCCACTTATAGATTTAGACTTTGTTGTTGTGGCTCTTTAAACTGTTCTACTTCTGGCATGATAGATCATACTATCTGTTGATTGTGGGGGTGTACTGACCTGTAGTGACCGGATATTGATGATGATCTTATGGGAAAGTCATTTTTCAAATACTGGAAAAAAAACATTTAATTGTGTTAATAAAAATGGCAGAACTTCCTGTTCTTGTTTTTGAAGCCATAGTAACTATAAAAGCCGTATAGTAAAATCAACAAGTTGGCACACTCAGCTGCATGCGTTCCCAAATCGTCACTGGAACCTGGCAAGCAAATTGGCAAGCACTTGTGGTCTCTATTTTTCTGAACGTTATGGTTCTAGTCTACCTGAGTTATATCAGTAAGTCAAAGAAATATAATTAACAAAACCTTGGCTGTTATTGCATCAAAAGATGGCAAAACATTGTGTTTAATACAAAATTACTAAATGGTATTTTTGAATGCAGTAATGAATGCAGTTTGATATGTCCCCTTAGGCTCTTTCACAGTAATGTTCACATTTCATTGTTCACAGGTGAGTGATGCTCATGATATGTGAAAAAGTAGAGCATACGTTACTTCTTGACAGATCAGAAACATGGCTCCATTTTCAAGGACCCAACTCTCTCATTGAAAGTCAAGGGGTCCATGAATAAAGGATGCCATACTAGTACTGCTGATTCTTCACCATGTTTTTACATCAGAATGTACATGATAGTGTGAATATAGCATTATATCTATACAATGAGCTGAGTGTGATGGAATCTATACAGCTTTAGATACATTGGCTAAATATATGCGAAGATTAAACCCCATCTATTAGCAAGTCTTTTCCATGTTGCATTCTTGGGTATAAGCAACAGTGTAAATCTAGATTCACACAGCAAATTTTTTTCAGATGTTTCTGCAACTATACTAGTTATCTGAATAGGTCTTTTAGAAAAGCATGTGCTTGCCAACAACACAGCTCTATTAAGGTCAATAATACTGCTTTTAATTTTCCTTGACCAAATGTCTCTCTACATCTAAATTTCAAGACTGAAGAATATAGCCCTTTTTTATTTAATCCTTATTATAAAATCAGTAGCATTTCTCTATTCTACAGTGTGATCAGACATCCGTTGTGGTATCAGTATTGTGCAATGTGTTTTCTAATGACTTTATTTCTTAAAACTTCATTGCTCTGCATCATGTCAACTTTAAAGAAGCACTCCAGTATTTTTTTCACTCTCCCATTTGTGATGTTATTCCATGTCTTACTGCCAGCACTCCCATCCAGAGCACCGGTGTGCTGTTTTCTCCCAGGTGTACACAGTGTTTCCTGTGTGAACAGGAGATGAACTTACAATGCAGGTGTATGGTAGTCAGATTTGGTTTGTAGTAGACTCACATTGTGACTTTGACCTCTTCCTCATACAGAAAACACTTTGTGTTTCAGAGAAGCAAAGAGAAGGTTGGTGCTGCAGAATGGAACACATAATGTCTCAATAAAACTGTCTGCAAGTTATTCAGTAGCCTTACATAATACACAGACTCATGGGTGGATTGTGTCTTGAAAGACAGGATCTCCAGTTGCTTGGGCAATTTTTTGAGGTCAGAACCCTCTTGTACAAAGGAGCCTTGTGAAGCTTTTTGTATCATATGGTCACCAAGCCTGTCACTTTAATACTTCAGTTGAAAGACATGGCCAGTATCATCATTAAGGGTAGCCTTTAAATATTTTTACATCTCTATAGTTTTTACTTCTTTGAAAAATGAAATGAAAAAGAGGTAACTGTGAATAGTCAAAAACTTGAATTTGAGAAACTTTTGAGGTGTTAGCACTGCAGTATTTTTACCCTTCCAATTTCAACCCCTCACCTGAATTGAGGTATGGAGAGGTGCTAATAGGAAAGATGCGATAGATAGTTAAATGTCCTATATCAGTGATGGCGAACCTTAATACTGTGCAGATCCACAATTGTGAACAGTTACGGACCCGCAAAATAGGGTTGTGTGAATGGGGATTTACAGAGCTTTCAATTATGCAAACAACTTTGTACTGAAAGGTAAAAGTTTTCATTTGGCATACTTTTGAACAATTAGTGTTCACTACTTACATCGCACAGGGTCTGTTTTATAGTGATGTGCAATGTTATTACAGCCCGTAAGAATATCACATGTCTGGTATAAAACAGATACTGTGTGATATAAATAGTGAAGAGTACAATTTGGTCCACAGTGGCCCCCACACTGTACAATATGGTCCACAGTGGCCCCCACGCAGTACAATTTGGTCCACAGTGGCCCCCACACAATATAATATATACTATACAGTGGTCCTCACACACAGTGTAATATACTGCACAGTGGCCTTCCCATACAGTGTGATATAGTGCACAGTGGCCCCTACACAATATAATATGTTCCACAGTGGCCCTCACACAGTATAACATGCTCCTTTGCTTACCTGCACTCCCACGAAGAGCAGCCAGGGCGGCCTCCTTCCACCGCAAAGTAGGAGCTCATTAATGACGTCATTACGCCTGAGTCAGGGAAGAGTTTACAATCTTCTTTTAGTGTAAGCCACAGACCCGCGGCCTACACTGACAGTTTTCAAACCTGATAGAAGCGTTTGCTTGCCATGGGATCTGGGACAGCTGTCCTGGATTTCTGGTAAGTGAGTGATCCAGGATCCTGGCTGGGGCCACAGGTATGCGTGCCCACAGAAAGGGCTCTGAGTGCCCCCTCTGCCACGCGTGTCATAGGTTCACCACCGCGGTCCTATATGATGTATCTTTCCACAAAATGCAATTGAATATCCCAATTACACAAACATTTTTTTTACTGCAGTATCATGAAGTGTTTTTCCACACTTCGGATAATATTTAGATTGCTAGAAGTATGACAATTGGTACCCCCACTGATCACTAGCATAGAGAACTGCTTTTCTTGCCAGCTACACAGTTTGCAGCATTGAAAAGATTGAATGTAGAAGTGTTCAAGCATGTGTCCCTGGCCCCTGTATTCCAACATGTGACAAATATTATTTTCTACATTCATTCTCAAAACCCCTATTTATCCAAAGTCTGAGACCCTCACCTAACAAACATCTAATTGCTATTGTGTAAATAAAAAAAATGAGTGAATCTCCTGAAATTTGTTTAAGCTCATATTTGCTCGAAATGGCTGGCAGATTCAATTTGAATCAAATGTATTAGATTTGATTCTAAAGTACCCAGATTTCTCTGAAAAGATGTTTTGTTGGACATTTGGACATACCACGTTTACAAAAAAGTCCAATTAGTAACTCCCATCATCAACCTAATTTCAATGTCTGAGAATTACTGTTCTAAACTAGTTAATGACAAATGTAAGTTGATCACAGCTGTGATTGGCTGTTTTTGATCATGTGGAAGGTTACTCTCTATCAATGAAACTAGGTAATTGACCTATCTTCAGTGACCAAGACTAACCTCTCGGACAAATCTAAACAAGTTAAAGACTGCTGTAATTGGATGGTTTTCATCTTGTCTGGGTTGATACTCTGGATCACTGAAGCTATGTCTTTGACATAGGACTACAACTGTCTTTGACAGGTTTGGATAGGTTACTAATGACCGAAGGATATCTCAAAACTTCAGTCATCTCCAGTTTGGTTAAAGATTCCATTTTGTCTTGAATCCAATTCAACACAACATTATACTATGCTGACAAAAGCAGGGGGGCACACATAGACGCAAATGGAATACTTAGCATGTCACTTTGTAATGTCCTGTACAAAACCATGTTCAGTTTAGAAATGCAGCATAATATGTCTAGAAAAGAGGGCAGGTAAGGAAATACACATCTATGTTTTCAATGATCAACAGTAAAGTAGCCATTTTGAGCACTTTGTCCTTTTTTCAAATAAAGAAGAACAATTTTAGATTCACCAGAATCTAAACTTTTTGGAAAATTTGGACCAGTTTTGTGCCAAATTGATTTTCTCATCTCTACCTGTAAATATTACATGCAAATTGTTGGTTGTAAAACATCTTTGATATTCATTTTTGCTTTGCTAGACCTGTTCTGAAATAACCTCACAGCACTGATATTAAGATTTTTTTTTTTTTTGGCTTCATTCATTAACTAGAGCTGGAAGTAATAAGGAGGGAGATACCCTTATATACAGTGCATTAACAGATGAAATATATCTTTTGGCAAGGATAGTGTTCCTCTGTGTGATGTTCTTCCATTGTTAAAATTTTAATTTTCTGTTCAAGAACAACTTTAATTATAGGATATAATGAAAAATAATAATTTCTAGTACAAAAATATGAACTGTATAAAAGGTTAAGAGACTGAAATAAAAGTTTTATATCTGCCATGTTCAAAGTTGTTCATTCACTGTCTATCTAAAACTTTCTCAGTCATCTCTGTCCATCATATGCATCAGTGTGTGTAACAACCTACTGCTTCGTAAGATATTAGCTGTATTTTGTCATAGCCAGAGCTGGCGTTGGGGGGGGGGGGCAAACTGGGCAAACTGGGCAATTGCCCAGGGCCCCCACACCCTTGGGGGCCCCCATACTTTCCCTACTATTAGGTACTATTAGGATTAACTATCGGCAGCAGAGAAATCATTAACAGATGCAGGGGCTCTCCGATTGCTGCTTGTAAAGCTACCGACACTTAGCAGTAGTCTGTACGGCCCCTTCCCCTCCTCCTCACAGGCAGTGACTCATCCATCTCATCAGAGTGTGAGGGGAGACAGTCTTGTGTGATGTAAGAGCTTTCACTACTGCCAGACAGAGCTGCACATGAGTTTCCTCCCATGTCCTGTGCACCCAGCAATTCAGCCAAATGTAAGTGTATATTTTTAGGTAAAATAAGTATAGACGTGTATATTTCTTTACAGTATGTGTCTTATATACTATGTGAGTACTGTATGTTTATAGACAGGTATGTGTGTGTGTATATATTGTATATGAATGTACTGTATGTATGTGAATAGATGGGTATATGTGTAAGTATATACAGCATATTAATAGCTATCCATCTTTCTGTGTTTTCTTCTGTACGTGTGTATCTTTATGCATACTAGAATTGTATTTAATAGTGTGATGCTCAGTATAGTGAGATGTTAAAGGGGTTGTCCAGGAATTACAGGTTTCTGCAAGGAGGTCGGGGAAGGTGAAAAATAAGAAAAAGAAAACCCATACTCACTTGTCCCCGATGCCTCCCATGGCTGTCTGGTCCCGCGGTGCTCGGGACTTGTTCTGGCAGAAATGCTTGGCGCACGTGACCACTGAGGCCAATCAGCGACTTAAGGAAAGGAATTGGGACATCACAGGTGACGTATGTGAGTGATATCCGGGTTCCTTTCCTTAGGTTGCTGAGGCCGCTGATTGGTCTCAGCGGTTACGTGTGGCGAGGACTGCCACTGGAACAAGCCTCGGGGTTCCACTGGACCAGACAGAGGTGGGAGAACCAGGGACAGGTGAGTGTGGGTTTTATTTTTCACCTTTGATAATCAAAATTTCTAACCTAAAATAGGTGATAAGTACATGACTGCTGTGTCACAAGGTCAGATGGCCTGTGTTCTCCCATATCAATAGTTTGGTGGGTGAGTGAGCCCACTGCCTCTCCATACAAAGTGTATGGAACTGATGGATGAAGAGGAGGTTAGATGTCAGCTGTTGCCATATCTGTCCCATAGACTTTAAATGGAACGACACTGCACATAAACACCAATCCATTGAGACAGAAGAACATGGGACCTTGTGTGTTCGATTGATGGCGATTTGAGTCATAGGACAGCACTGATCAGACACATGTCACTAATTCTGTGGACAGATAACAAGCTATGGTTAATGGAGAGCCCCTTTTCCAGTAAGACTACACAGGATGTCCATGCAGAGGATTAGACACTGCGGACTTGTTGACCACTTATTTGCCGTATTGTTCTGTAGCAGCAAAGTGGATGAGATCTAAATAAATCCTGCAGCATAATCTGAACTGAGGTGCAGAATGTCTCACAGCAGCCTCATGTCCGCTTATGCTGCAGGTCTTTCTGAGCATTGTTTGTTGGGGAGTAGATCAGGAAAATCCTCTGCTGGTTTCCTGCAATGAGATATCAGCAGCGTACACTTATCCTATGTGGATGTACCTGCAATCTGTACAGAAGACTAGGTATGGGGATGTCTGCAGTTTACTAATATACAGTGCTGGCCAAAAGTATTGGCACCCCTGCAATTCTGTCAGATAATACTCAATTTCTTCCAGAAAATGATTGCAATCACAAATGCTTTGGTAATAATATCTTCATTTAATTTGTCTTCAATGGAAAACCACAAAAAGAATTGTCAAAAAGCCAAATTGGATATAATTCCACACCAAACATAAAAAAGGGGGTGGACAAAAGTATTGGCACCCTTTGAAAAATCATGTGATGCTTCTCTAATTTGTGTAATTAACAGCAACTGTTACTTACCTGTGGCACATAACAGGTGGTGGCAATAACTAAATCACACTTGCAGCCAGTTGAAATGGATTAAAGTTGACTCAACCTCCGTCCTGTGTCCTTGTGTGTACCACTTTGAGCATGGAGAAAAGAAAGAAGACCAAAGAACTGTCTGAGGACTTGAGAAGCAAAATTGTGAGGAAGCATGAGCAATCTCAAGGCTACAAGTCCATCTCCAAAGACCTGAATGTTCCTGTGTCTACCGTGCGCAGTGTCATCAAGAAGTTTAAAGCCCATGACACTGTGGCTAACCTCCCTAGATGTGGACGGAAAAGAAAAATTGACGAGAGATTTCAACGAAAGATTGTGCGGATGGTGGCTAAAGAACCTCGACTAACATCCAAACAAGTTCTAGCTGCCCTGCAGTCCGAGGGTACAACAGCGTCAACCCGTACTAGCCGTCAGCGTCTGAATGAAAAGGGACTCTATGGTAGGATACCCAGGAAGACCCCACTTCTGACCCAGAGACATAAAAAAGCCAGGCTGGAGTTTGCCAAAACTTACCTGAGAAAGCCAAAAACTTTTGGGAAGAATGTTCTCTGGTCAGATGAGACAAAAGTAGAGCTTTTTGGGAAAAGGCATCAACATAGAGTTTACAGGAAAAAAAAAGAGGCCTTCAAAGAAAAGAACACGGTCCCTACAGTCAAACATGGCGGAGGTTCCCTGATGTTTTGGGGTTGCTTTGCTGCCTCTGGCACTGGACTGCTTGACCGTGTGCATGGCATTATGAAGTCTGAAGACTAGCAACAAATTTTGCAGCATAATGTAGGGCCCAGTGTGAGAAAATTGGGTCTCCTCCAGAGGTCATGGGTCTTCCAGCAGGACAATGACCCAAAACACACTTCAAAAAGCACTAGAAAATGGTTTGAGAGAAAGCACTGGAGACTTCTAAAGTGGCCAGCAATGAGTCCAGACCTGAATCCCATAGAACACCTGTGAAGAGATCTCAAAATGGCAGTTTGGAGAAGGCACCCTTCAATTCTCAGGGACCTGGAGAAATTTGCCAAAGAAGAATGGTCTAAAATTCCAGCAGAGCATTGTAAGAAACTCATTGATGGTTACCGGAAGTGGTTGTTCGCAGTTATTTTGTCTAAAGGTTGTGCTACCAAGTATTAGGCTGAGGGTGCCAATACTTTTGTCCGGCCCATTTTTGGAGTTTTGTGTAAAATGATCAATGATTTGACTTTTTTTTTCATTCTCTTTTGTGTTTTTTCATTGCAAGCAAAATAAATGAAGAGCTTATTACCAAAGCATTTGTGATTGCAATCATTTTCTGGAAGAAATTGAGTATTATCTGACAGAATTGCAGGGGTGCCAATACTTTTGGCCAGCACTGTATTCTCTCTACAAGTTGTCTTATTGAATCTCCTTGTGAAATGCCAAGCCTTGGTAGCCTTAAAATGGCCACTAACAAAGAGTCATGTGATGCTGCAGCTCTCATCATCACATCCTATATAATGCATTTCGCCTGCATCAGTCTCCTGGTATTCCAGGACCATTGTCCAGCCAGGAACCTGTAGAGGTGCAGTGTATGTCATTGGGAGACGCCGGCACTCACAAATGAGTAGTACATAGCTCGTAGGAACAACCCTCTTACTGCAGTGTACTATTACATTGCAGGGCAGGAAGAGGTTAGTTGCTGGCTGGCATTATGAGGGGGCATCTTCAAATAAAAGGGGGCTAGTTATGTTCTTTATATGGGGAATGGAAGAAACTCTGATAGTGAAGTGTTTGGTGCTATGAGGGGAACATTATACAGTAAAAAAAAAAAGCTATTTGTGGATTATACTAAGAGGTCAGAGGGGAATCTGGTGGTAAGTGGCTGATGTGACAGCCATATCTAAATATGCATATATATGAAACAACCTCTTTAGGCTAAGGCCCCATGCTGTGGAAAAGACTGTGGTGGAAACACATTGCATATGTTTCTGCAGCATTTCTAATTGTGATCTCAGAGTTTTTCTCTGCAGACTCTCTGCACCTATTAGGGTGGGTTCACACTTGCGCTTGAGTCCGTCCGCTGCCAATCCGAGTGAAAATCTCGGGAAACTGGATAGGCACTGGATAGCGACAGGTTAGCGACGCATTGCTTAAAAACCAATTCATTTGAATGGGTTTTTAAAACAATGCGCGGGTGTGAACTTGCACCCTCTGCGCCACGAAGCCGTTTTTTTTTCGTCGGACACAAAGTCCTGCATGTCAGACTTTGTTTCCAACGAAAAAACTGGATTCGCAGCGCAAAGGGTGTAAGCGCACACCCGCACATTGCTTTAAAAACCCATTCAAATGAATGGGTTTTTAAGCAATGCGTCGCTAACCTGTCGCTATCCGGTGCCTATCCAGTTTCCTGAGAGTTTCACTCGGATTGGCATCAGACAGACTCAAGCGCAAGTGTGAACCCACCCTAATACGTATATGGAAAACGCCAGTGTTTCCACCAGTATAATTGACATGCTGTGAAAACGCAGTTTTTCCGCTGCAAATTTTTTTTTCTGCAATGTGTGTATGGGATTAGCCAGAATCCCCTCCAATTTTCAGATACTGTAAAACGCAATGATTTGGCCACAGCAGAAATACCGCGGCAAAAAACGCTATGTTTTACTGTACCTGCAAAGTGGAGGGGATTCTGACTAATCATTTTCGCAATGTGGGGTCTTGGCCTTAAAGACCTTAGGAACACTCTTGTAAATACACATATCCACACATGGACAAATCAGTACATATGCTGAAGTCAAGGGAGAAGCACAAATCTCAGAATCTGATGTACTTTAGCAGAGCTCTGCACCAAATCTAGATTTTGTGGACATATTTACTTGTTTAATGCCATGGATAATCATTGACTTAACTATTCCTGACCTCTAACACCTTGGGTTATGCTCCAGAAGCCTTTATGCCCTATTTCAAATGCAGAGACCTGAGTTATTCTGCTAAACTCCTCTGCAGACTGCCATCTGGGGAGTTTAAAGGGTGTAAGCACAAAACTTTTACTCCACCCACAAACCTTATAGTACTCAGAGCCATGAGCACAATGTTATACTTTGTTTGCTGAATGGGCACTTTATTTTGACAAAAAAAAACCCAGCTTTTTTTTATTTTCGAATGAGTAGAGAGTGCATCGGGCATGTCATGGGGTGGCTGTGCATAGCATTGCTCAATACCCTTCCTAGCAAAAGTGCCGAGTCTTGGCACTTCATAGTTTGAGGTGTGCTGTACTGTGCATGCATGCCTCAGTTCACTTACACCCGGAAGTAAAGGTGCACGGCCATAGTCGGCACAGAATAGATGGACGAGACGTGCTTCTGGGTGGAGGTGATGTCTCACACTATGCCTCGCAATATTAAGTGCCAGTACTTGGGAGGACCTATGAATATATCATTATTTCTAGGAGGGAAGATCTTGCTTTGAGGCACAGCAGTCCCAGGACACTCACCTCCCCCCCCCCCCCCATGCACTCTCAAATCATTTGAATGCTACCAAAAAGCTGTTTTTTATCAAAGTGAATTCTCCAAACAAATTATAGAACTATGTTTACTGGTATGAGTGATAGAAGGTACTATGAGTGGTTTAGCGTGCTCATGGTCTTTGCTGACAGACTCCATTTAAGCTGCACTCTGCTGTCTGCGGCCTCTCAGGCTTTCATCTACCTTAAGCATGCAGGGTTCCTAGATTGTTCCTCCCCATTCTCCGTCAGTGTGGTTTTAACAGTGGAGTTCCAGTTTAGCCAGCAATAATGACAATGGTGTTAGTGCAGAGAATCAGAGTTGTCTCTACAAAATGGCACCCTCAAGTCTTCTGGCTCCAGTCAACAGTGACTCTGCATGCTTGGCCCTTTCATGCCCATCCCCTCTGAAAGCACTTGGCTTACTTGCTATCAGACAGTCAACCATTACCTGGTAAAAACCTGCGCTCTGGTTCCTCTACCAGGGCTGCATACTCTCATATCCAGAGGATGCAAATATAACCTTGCCTTGTCCTTTTTCTGCCTACTTGTTCCTTGGACTGTGCTTATAACTTGGTTATATGTATTGTATATTGTCACTGTTGGATCATTATATTTTCTTCTTTACATGAGATTTCTTGGTAGTGCTTTCAGAGCCTCTTGAATAGTTATTATGATAAGTCCTGTCTCTTGACTAGATCTCTGGATTACCATCCTCTCCCTTCTACCACTGATTGACTAGTAGAAGGAATTTCTGCTTTCATATCACATACTACTTATGGTGGCCAAGCCTTTCAGATGTGCTTTGGTCTGTTTCTTTGGTTTGCTTCTTGCATGGAGGCTCCTTGCTTTACTTACTCCACTTATAACAGTTGGCATTATGTTTAATGGGAAATTTCATTGGTAGTGTATTTACTTCCGTGCCTTTACTGAGGCTATTAACCAAACACTCATTCAGCCAACAATAGTCCCTCTGAATCCTCCCATACATATTCAAGCTTGGCTCGGGTCAGTTGTGCTTGTGTTATGAATTGAGAGAGGGAAGGAAACCACTGCTAGTCTATTATCTGGGCTATCTCTTCAGAAAAGAAATAGGCCTGTTAAAATTAAACTGCTGTATCCTTCTTTCCCTGGCATTTTCCATCCAGAGACAGCAGATAGCAGAGAGATCCTCCTATCAGGAGGTCCAGCCGACATTGGTCTAATGTGTATGGTCAGCTTTACTTATAGGTATTTACATCCTTTTCAGAGCTTTCTTACATGTATACTGTCTGTGAAAAAAATGCTATCCATGATAAAAGCCAACAACACACAGAGAGAAAACGGACCCATTATACAAAATGTAGCCAATTACATGTCCCTGTGCTGTGTTATATACATTTTTCACAGATTGACACTCAAATGACATACAAATTGGACATTGATCAAAAACCGAAATACACTAGAATGTACAGCAATTCTTTTTATAGCACAAAAATCGGATTGTTCTTGTGAAAGCAGTCTGTGTGCGGCTAGTACACTATTTAGTATTTTAACTTTTTGCCTATTGTATCTTCTTTATCCTTTTTCATCCTATAACGGTTTTTGACTAATTACACAAAGAATTAAAAAATATAACAAACTGTCTTATACTGTTCTTCCTCTTCCTTTGCTTCCTATGTACTGTGTGAATCAATGCTCAAAAAGAAAAGCTAAGAAAGTATTTTGCCACTGTACAAAATATTTCTAAGATAGATTCTGTGTGAAATGGGTAAATGGGTGTGATGCTTTATAATATTTCTGCTGCTTCTGCTATTTGAGACATACAATAGCTGAATTACTGACTACACAGAACATTTGAAAGGATTCTTGGCTCTTAAACCTGTGCTTCTTTTTTTTTCTACAAGATGTGTCTATTTGTTCCTCAACATGATCTCTCTAATGGTTTCTAAAGTTGACAGAGAACAATGGTATTAATCCTTGTCAATGATCATTGAACTGTTCACACAGTGTACGATCACATAAATCATTTCCTCATGAATGTACGCCTTGTCTAATATGCTTGCCTTCTTAACTGCTCTATTGGTAGACTCGTAGAACTACACCACTAGAGTGCTATGACAATAGAACCCTGCCAGGCAAGCCATTAAATCAGTAAATGCGTTTCAGTCCAAGCATGCAGATTCCGTAAAGCTTATTATTGCATTCACTTCAGTTTTTTTTTTTGTTTTTTTTTTTTTACCTTGTTCAGTTGCCCAAATGCTTGTTTTGCACTGTAAAGTGAACCTTTTGGCTTTTCTGTGAATCTTCAAGTAGCTTTCTAAAGCTGTCTAAATGAATCATTCATTTGGTGAAAAACATCATTTTAATTAAACCTTTCAACTCTTCATTGGTACATTATGTTATGATATTAATTCTGTATTTGTAATTTCACAAGACACTGATATTAAAGGACATGTTTTTGTTTCAGCAGCTTTTATTGCCCTGATTATATCTAATAAAAAAGTAACTTTGCATTCACTTTGCTTTACTTACCCTGTGATGTACGTAGAAGAGAAGGGACTTCATAGCAAAGGTCACACTACACCCTTCATTATGGTGACATTTTTGCCTGTGTTTGTTTTTCCCTTCATGGCTTTTACATGATCCTTGAATTAATTCCATAGCTTTTTTGCTTACAATGCAGATACTCTGTAAAGGAGATGTGTAGACTAATGTATAGCTATTTCCCTCGATAACAAAGAGGATGACATCAGGGGACCCATGGTAGCCCCACTTGCTCTCACCTTATTCTCACAGTCCAGAGCTGACTTTAGAATTCAGCTGGCTCCTACTAAAATACCTTGCCATGTCCCAACAGTTTAGTGGTTGAAATAGAAGTCCCCAATTTGAACAGTTATGTCCTGTTTTATCTATACATGGAGATCTGACCACTATGCCCCTCCCCCACCAAATAGTTATGGTTTTTCAGTTGAAAAAAACCTTTTTTTTAACTTATTTAATGTAATGCTCTATGACAAGCTTCATTATGGAGAGTGAACTTTTTTATATCAGTACTGTAGTATTTGGTCATAAGACTACAACTCCTTGCATGTATATCAATAAGAATTGAGCTCAACTGTTAATATATGACTACAAGAGACATATGTTCTACTTCTGAGACATAAGTTATTTCCATTACATTTGATTGACAATTATCAAGCTTTTCCTCCATTAAAATTTGTATTCAGAGGTTTACCATATACTTATGGGTATCCTATGAAAGAAACTGAGGGTGAAAATCCATCCTGTTGGTCTCCTATTTTATTAACTTAAGCACCTGGCTTACAAATGCTTGTTAATTTTGTGCCTGCACAAGTTACATACTGTGGCCGCCATTCACTTTGAATTGAAAATGGTGATGCTATGCAAAGTTTCTAGCATGGAAATCGTGAATTGATAGTTTGCTAATGCAGGGAACATTCATTCTGCAACTGCTTCATCTCTATAATTGGTTTTGTTATAATAACTGCTTCTATTCCATCATTAAAATAGGAACACTGGCCATAATACTTATATGAATGTGCGGAAATATAATAACACAATGTGTCTACTTGTGGGCACATGGCTGAGTTAGAGGTTGATTCAGATTTCACATAAAGGTGTACAAAGATTTTTGCTGTTGGACTCCTCATAGTAAAAATGATGGCATTCACCTTTGGACGTTATATTCTTCCATACAATCATTACTTCTAGATGAATATAATACCATATTTCACAATACAGAGCACCATGCATCAATACTTGAAGTGCATGGAAGTAAAAATAAACTGAATACTTCCCAACATGAAACAGGAGCGCAACTCAAGAAGTTATGTTTACTGTTGATATTTGTAAATGTATTCATTTTTTTTTATTTTGGGATGATATACTGTTTACTGTGATCTTTAAAATTTTGATCAGTGTACCGCATTCTATTTGGAATGTTTTTGGAATTCACAGGGGTTACTATTTTATGCATACATGGTGTTTTTCGTAGTAAATTTGCATTAGATAATTTTCTATAATTTATACCCAAACTTATGTATTATTTATACTACTTGGGCTAGACCTTAGCATAATGTTTGGAATAACAGGCCTACATACAGTATTTAATCGATAGGGAAATGTCTGTTCCTCATTTAGAATGTGTGTTTTATGCGGCGATCATTTGCACATTAGACATCAAACTTCCAGGCAATTTAACAAAATGCATATATTTCAATAGTAAATATGCGGCTACAATTTACAGGAAGCGTAGGGTTATTTATTTAAGAGCATTTCTGATTGTTCAGCATTTCCAATATTCCTAAATTGTTCACTGTCTTATTTCTGCAACTCAAATTACTTTATCCCGTACACAAAGCGCAGGGTCATCCCCTGAGATTAAAGGAAATAAGAACTCACAGATAGAAGAAAGAGCAGGCTTCTAAAGAAGTATTTCAAAGAAGTTATTTAAAGCTGTACTAGTAGATAATATTGTCTAGTGATGGGATTGTAGCAGACTAGGTGGCATCTAAGAAAGGTGACTCATTGTTAGTATTATTGTTTATTACTTATTTATTATTTAATCTCATTATTCTACAGGTAAACTGGTTATACTGATGGCATTATTTAAATGAAGTAAGTCATTTCTCCTCTGTTTTTATTAAAAGAGAACATATATAAAATTGCAGCTTGAGGAAGCTGCTTTATTGGCCTTGCCCTTCATCTGATATTGTCAAGGAGTTACCAACTGAGCCAACAAATATAAATCAAGAAAAAGTTTGTTCAGCCTTGAATAAGGTCTAGTTTCATCTTCCGAGTCTCTGTTAGATTTCAAAGTAATTTCAGAAAGCTACTTTATAGCACAGTCTAACCTTCCTGCATTTTTGTTTATCTATTTGTATTATTACAGTACATTTGGATTTTTTGCTTGCGTAATAGATATCTTTTATGTACAGATGTGATAAACTGATCTCTAGTTTAACCAACTAATGCAATTTTTTATGTAACCAACTTAATAAAAGATCACACTATGCTAACAAAAGACTTGAAAGGCTTCAATTCACAGCTTACCCCCACAGAATGGTCACATATAGACACAAATAGGATAGTTAGCATAAATCTTTGTATGAATTGGGCTTTCTAGGTTCTAATAGTACTTTTTATACTGATGATCTATCCACAGGCTAAGACATCAGTATTTGATCAGTGGGGTCTTACACCCAATAAGCTGTTCTGGCTGCCTCTAGACGCCGGAACCTACTGCTGTAGACAGGGCTGGAAGAAGCCTCAGTTTCTATACAAGTAGTAGATTTAGAGCTACAGCCCCATTCACTTAATAATGGTGGCACCAGAGTACTGCAGCTCTGAATCTATTTCTTTATTTGGAGCAGAGCTGCTTCCAGACACAGCCGAAACATCTAATAAGTGCAGGGTCGAGGTTTTGGACCCTCAGCTATTAGATAATTATTGCCTAGCCTGTGGATAGGTCATCTGTATAAAAATGCTATTGGGCTGCTTTTAGGAAAGGTGCCTAATTTATGATATGCATATCTGGGCATGTCCAATTCTCATGAATCTCCTGGCGTACAGTTTTTGTGTTGTAATAAATGAGGAGATTTTGGATTCTGCAGTTAAGTCACCAGAGTATAGGCAACTTTTGTGCACCATGTACTGTGGTACTTGCCAATCTCTCTCTAAAATGTTACATGGTCTGTCACTTTATGGCTCAGTTGCTGTGGTTCCTAAACACTTATGCTTTACAGTAATACCACTCACAGTTGATAGTGGAATATGTAGGAGGGAAGAAATTTCACAAACTCACTCATTGCTTACTATTACAATACCAAATTCAATGAGCTATTTAAAAAGATGAATTCTTTCACAAATGTTTACAGAGGCAGACTGCATGACTAGGTGCTGGATTTTACAAACCTGTGGCAATGGGACTGAATGAAACGCCCAAATTCAATGCTTAGGAGGTGTGTCCCAGAAAAAATCAAAATCCACTATGCACAACAGAGTTTCTAAACATTTTATAGGCTGTAAAGAACTGAAAATAGTCATTTGTTGAATTTGCAGCATTAAGAGATCACATTTGCTGAAATCAAAAGCTATTTCAATTAAAAACATCTTAACAGGCCAAATTACTTATTGATATAGGCCCCTTATTTGATATCACCTTCACAATTCTTGCATCCATTGAACTTATGAGTTTTTGGATAGTTTCTGCTTGAATTTATTTCTTTGTAGGATGTTAGGATAGCCTCCCAGAGCTGCTATTTTGATGTGAACTGCTGCCCACCCTCATAGATCTTTTGCTTGAGGATATGCCAGAGGTTCTCAATAGGGTTGAGGTCAGGGGAGAATGGTGGCCACACATGAGTTTCTCTTTCAGAGGTATTCTTTGCTGCATGAGAGAGTGCATTGTTATGCATGAAGATGATTTTGCTACAGAAGGCACGGTTCTTCTTTTTTGTACCATGGAAGAAAGTGGTCAGTCAGAAACTCAATATACTTTGCAGAGGTAATTTTCACACCATAAGGAACCCTAAAGCGTCTTATCAACTCTCTCCCCATGATTCTGGCCCAAAACATGATTCTGCTACCTCCTTGCTGACGTTGCAGCCTTTTTGGGACATGGTGGCCATCCACCAACCATCCACTACTCCATCCATCTGGACCATCCAGACTGTTTCTAAATTAGTCTTCATGTCTGTTTGGGCGCATTGCAATCGTTTCTGCCTGTGAACACTGTTTATGCACAGCTGCAACTATATCAGCAGCTACTTTGTAGTGGTATTTTAACAGCTGCTCTCATAATCCAATGAGTTGGATTGACACAAACCTTCCTTATTAATCACTTTATCTGCACAAACCCATCTGTGGTTTGATTCAATTACAAATCTCTTCACAGTACGATGATCATGCTTAAGTTTTCTTGAAATATCTAATGTTGTCATACCATGTCCAAGGCATTGCACTATTTGACACTTTAAGCAGCAGAGGGATCCTTTAACTTTCCCACATTGCTTGAAACCTGTGGCTTGCTTTAATAATGTCAACATCCTTCCTAAGTAGGTTTCCTTTAATTAGGCTCACCTGGCAAACTAATTATCACAGGTGTTTGAGATTGATTTCAGTGATCCAAAGGGCCTTGAAACACAATACCATCTATGAGTTTAGATTTTTTTTTTGTATTTCAATTAATCTTTGTGACACTTAAATCTGATTTGCATAATAATTTGGAACACTTTGTACAAATTGACAGATACGAAAACTATTAAATTGCAATGTTATTATGAAGGGGTTAAAATACATGAAAAAGTTTGACGCACAATAATATCTAAGATGGTTGCCATGGATGGTGGAAACTTTAATTAAGACCATTAAGGCACATGAAGAGACATGCTCACAGTTTAGTTTTCTCCAATTAACTCCCATTTCTAGAGATCTTATCATGGCTATTTATACTGTTTACACTGATGCTGTGGACACTAATTAGCCATGGAGTGTTTTTATTTTGACAAACATCTTTAATTTAAACTTCACACCGTTTATTAGTTCTCTACAATAAATCATTGGAACAGATACATTGTTTATATGTTTTACCATAGGTACAACATGCTTGTTGTTTGACCCTGTCTATTTTTATTTCTGCTGTCATTTTATGTGAATTTATTGAATGGCATTCAATTTTGTTTGTCATTTTAGTTAAACTAGTTGAACATATTTGTCAACCGGTTTGTGTTGCAGCATAAACAAATCTCAGTATTCTTCCATATAACAAAATTGGAGACACGCGGAGGTACGATCGAGGGCTTATGTAACTCAATGGCAGTCCTTTTACGGCTCTGTACAAAATGGAGTTGTAATACAGACAAGTGCATTAGCTCTAGGTTTGATCTTTTTAGAAGGTCATGCATAATTAATTAAATATAGGAACAAAATGAACAAAAAATGTAAATGACATAAGTAATTAACTATACATATAGGTTTAGCTGTGCTTAACTGATCTCTTAGTTAACCAATGTAGTTTTTCATAAAACCAATTCAACACAATATCAAAAATTGAAACCTCCTTCTACCACAGAGTGGCCTCACATAGACCTGAATATGATAGTTAGCATATCCCTTTGTGTGAACTTATCAGGAGACCATGGGTCTTTTAGATAAGGTGCATAACTTATGATACACGTAGAGATGTAGCAAAGTATAACATTATATCTTGACGTAGAAGATAATAAAAGGCCATTGAAATGTATTGAAAAAGCTGAAATGACACTCTGTGCAACAGTGTGGATAATACGTTATTTGTAATGTTAAACTTGGCTACATCTGTATCTAGACATGTTCAGCCAAGAGGAAAATTACGGGAGGACATATCTTTAAGTCTTTGTATACAGGCAAAATCCTAACTACTAAAAAATGAAGGTGTTTTGAGAACCAGTGAAAAGGATAAGAGGACTGGAGAGCAGAAACAACCATCTTGAGTATGACATTATTGTAGTCCGTGAAATAAATACAGTTATTAAAGGGGTATTCTCACAGCAACAATCATAATAACTGAGATCAAAAGTACAGTTAAAATAGAAAAAAGAATAGACATAAGTTATGGGATAGTCCTGCCACTTCAATACATTTAAAGCATAGATATGTAAGCTTTCGTAGCGTATAATATGTATATATGTATGTATGTATAATGTATCATTGTATATAGTAGCGCAAGAAGCAGACCGCTTCATGCACTGTGTTTTTGCTGGTGCCAGTGCTGCTCATACAAGATGATCATGAGATGAGTGATGGGTGATGGACCCCAGTGATCTGATATTGATGGCCTATCTTGAGGATGGTTCATTCATATCAAAATAGTGGCTTTTAATGTCAAGATCAACTTTGCTATGTCTTTTGTCTGTGTTATTTTGTTATAAAAGTAATACTTTTTTCAAATTTAAAAACAAAATCTATTTATGTTCATTACCATATCTGCACATTTTGTTTAATTAAATTTATCTGTTCGCAGCAATTACTCTGACCTCTGTTTAAATTATCTACAAAATCCTTTTCATTGGTACAGTAAATATGAGGCATTAAATTGTTCATTTTTAAATGTCAAATAATAGATTATATTCCACATTCATGTATAAGGCTTTTTATTTTATATGTATCTAAACTACAGTACAGTAATACTGTATACTGAAATACTTGCAAAACAAGTGAGAACTAATAGCATATTTATAAAATGTTACATATATGTTAAAGTATATAAAGAAAAGAAATGCATAGTATAATGCCCCTTAGTGGCCTCCATACAATATAATGCCTCTTCAGGAACCCATCATACAGTATAATACATACAATTAAAAATTATATAATACCTAGCTCCATAACTCACAGAGCTGTCTGCAGGCTCCAGTTTTAGTTCTGTCTGCAGCTGAGCCACAGACAGCATTAATTGCAACCTGAATGGTGGAGCATGGTGACTGCTCCTTCCTCCAATATTGTATTTAACTTTGTCTATGTCATGAGGATGCAGATAAATCGGGAGCCGTCACCTAGGACAATAACCAGAATATGGAGCTATCCTGCTCCAAGATGGCTGAGGTTTTCCCTATGTTTAAAACAGCTATATATATATATATATATATATATATATATAATTACAACAGTGGCTTAACTTATAATACACATACAGGTATCTGGCCAAGTAAGGCTCATCCTTACCTTAGCTCAAATGTGGATAAGGACTCAAATTTATGTCGAATTTGAAAATGAATTCAATGCAATATATTTTACAGCAACCTAGTAAAACCCTTGTTAAACTGCAATCTACATCACTAACACTGGGTGGGAAAACGTGTAGGATAGAAATCTTGTCACACTGCACTACAAAATTATGTTGTTTTGAAAAGCTATTCATCCTGTGACAAATACATCTGGACATGCCAAGCTAAAGGGAAAGATCTGGAAGGACATGTTTGCACTGAAACTATGATGAAGAGCGTAGGTACAATTGAAGTAGAGTATACTGGTCCAACAGTCTCAATAATAGATTTGACATACTCAAAGTATCACCTCTGGTATAGTGCTAGCCTAGACACACATTTTAGCTTTTGCCCTGACAAGTTGGTTAACATACAATTGAGTTCAACTACTATCCTGGAAAAAAAAGCATAATCAATATAGAATTTATATAACAATTACACATGTAATCATAATGTGATTGAAGAAATTTCATTTTTAACTGTTATGTTACTAGAATTTAAAGTAGTAGTTCACATTCTCCCTTAGGCCTAAAGCACACAACAGAGTGTGCAGGCCAAGGCTCCAAAGCATGTGATGCCCCATTCCGATAATTATAGTCCATGTCCTATCCTGCTTCATGTCATTGGAACAAAAAGGATTAGAAGTCCCCATACAGGTGAGGGCATCACAGAAGTCACTTGGATGTCACGTCCAGTGTCATCAGAGTGCATTCCACTGCAAACCCCCCTCTCCTTGATGGCACACCTGGCATGGGGCCTTATACTACACACTTTAAGTGCTTCAGAATATCTTTTTTCAAAAGGGATAGACAACTTCAAGTGAATCACTAGTTGAATAACATTGCTTCTTTAAAATGAGGGACCCAATGTGTGTGTTATTACACAAGCCACTATACCTGGGAAACATTTGGAAGTTTATCTGCAATTGGATTATAATGATCTCATGTTATACATAAAACTAATATGTCATTGATTGCAACAGTGACTACTAAGTTCTTAACTTCATTTAGTGGCAGAATAAGCCTACAGCTCTGTTGACATCTGTGTTGCAAGCTTTGTTAGAAACCTCCATTGCAGATTCGGTAAAAAAATGCCAGACAAAAGAGTACAGCATGATGGAATAATGGACATAATGATAAAACTCAATAGACCTCATTATAATCAAAGGGGTCTGTCAGGCACCATTAGTGTTTTTCATATGATAAATATAGCATTGCCATTATTTTGTTGTTCTACTCTATGATGGAAGAGAACCATGAAAACAATTATCACAGGTGTGAACAGAGGCTAAAAACTGACATTCACGTACACTGCCAGCAGTAGCTGAAATGCTGTAATCCACACATTGAATGGACAATTGAACAATGGAAACATTGGAAGTACCTAAATTTGACAGATACCAGAAAAACAGATTTTGCGCCAGCTGTAAAGTTTGTCGGAGGAAAGAAATATCAAAATGCTAAAGCATACAATGATAATACTCTTCCTCTCGCACATGATCATGCCATTGTATCATATGAACACTATTTGCAGTTATTATTTTCTAATAATTATCAGAAACATAACACAATACTCCTTAAGGCTAAGGCCCCATGGAAACGCATCATAATTTTTCCCATGGCACTTCTTACAGAAAGTCCACAGAGTTTTCCTCTGCAGATTTTCTCCTTCAATTATACCTATAGGGAAACTGCCAGTGTTTCCTCAAGTACAGTCGACATGCTGCAATTTCCACAAACGTGATGGTTTTGGAAATCATAGCATTTACGCTGCAGGTATTTTTCTGCAATGTGTGGATGGGATTCGCAGGGAGTATAAAAACTGCAGCGTTTCCGCCACCAAACTGCAGCGTTTACGCCATGTGGGGCCCCGGCCTTAGGATAAAAAATGTCATAATGTATTATTCCAAGCAACACTGAAGAGGATTCAAAAAGACTGGGATAACATATGCCAGCAGAAGTGCATGTTCCAGAAGTGCATGCACCTTGATGGAAATCCAAGCCAGCTCCTTTCTGGTGTTGATTATTGCTGTCGTTTATGCCACAAAAGTGCAATAAATGATTAATGAGGCACAGTTGATGGCTCTGCCCATGCCAACCCATGGCCCCACCCACTTTCTGAAAAGTGGTGAGGGCAACTCAAAAAAAACAATTTGTGGCTAATTTATGCTAAAAAGTTGACATCAAAGAATAATGAATTCCTCCCATTATTTTATTCCTAGTACATGGCCTGAAAAGGTTGTGCATAAAACAGATTCAAAGAAAATGTCAGTCAGTTTGTCAGTTTGTGTAGTAAAGACTACTGTATATAACACCACTGAATTTGCGTCGTAACTTAACTAAGCTTAGAGAACAATAGGGATTTGTAATGCTAGTAAGCCATATGCATCATTTCAGTAATGAGATATACAAACTTCTTACCCTTGACACTGGTCTTCAGTGCTTGTCCGTTGCATTTGGGTTATGGAATAGACTTGCAGGGATTTTTTTTTTTTTTAAATGGACACTTCATCACTTAGTTTGCATGAAATTTTCTGCATGCAGTTTGTTTTCACCCACTTTAGTAAAAGTTGTACTGTAGTAGTAACAAAATATACTATTATTAATACAGTTCACTTATTTGTAGCAATATGTTCTGAAACCCATTTTTATGTAAAAAATGGCAATAAAAAACAAAAACAATAAATGCTAAAAACACAAATGTGGACACAGCAAAATAATATTCATAATAAGATGTAATTCTATCTATCTACAAGATGCAATGCAGACTTCCTACTTCATAGTGGGAATTTACTTATTCAAATGGTGGAAAAAATATAATTTTTTTTTGCATCATAACAGTAAATATTTTCAAAAGTATATTATTCATTGTCTTAAGGGAAATCTAGTATGTTGAAAACAGACACAGATTTGCAAGTAACAAGTATTGAAAAATGTCTGTAATCTTGTTAAATAGATATAGTATGAAATTTGATTTAAAAAAACTTTAGAAATTAACTATAAGTGGTCCTTATATTGTAGTATGTTGACATTATTTGATTTAGAACAGTTGTCGCCATGAAATGTGATCCAATCTATAGACTTCATGTATATAGAACAGTAGGAGTTAGGAACGCCCATTGTTGTTATCTTAAAACATAGAAGTTCTATTAATCACCTACAGGGGATTAATGTAAATGGGTATTTCTATAAACATAACCTTATTTAGATTTGTAGCCAATTGCAAGTGAAACATACTTGCAAATATAAATTATTAAACATTTTGCTGAGCGTTCAAGATTTTCTCTAACTATCTTAGTGGTGTACAGCTGTACAAAGGATACAGTGAAAATCTGATCCATGTAAAATACCACCAAAAAGTTTAATCTCCAAAGTTGAAAGGAGTTTTAGATTTGTGTAATATCCACTTCAGAAGTTGGTCAAAGCAATATGAACTGCATAGGTAAAAAATTGTATTCAGCACCAAATCCAAGGCATATTAATATAAAAAATAACTTATTTTTCCAATAAAAAAAAAAAATCACTCCATAGGTTCAGTGGTTAGTAACAGCCTACGCGTTATGAATCGATGGCTTATAAAAGTGCACTTATGTAATAGTATAGAATTTTTGTCTGAACGTCTGATTGTCATCTGGGATTACTTTAACAAATGTTATCCACATGCTGGGACTAAAATCCACATCGAAAACTGAACCTGCGCTACAAATATTAAGCCTGCAGCATAACCGTTATTGCAGCAGGTTCCTACAGGTGTGTCAAAGAAAAAACCTTGGCTTGCAAAGGGACATGCAGGCATGACGCAGGAAAATGAGCAGTCTATCACAGAGTCAGGAATTCTGCTTGCTATCTGTGAATAATCACACAAGCAGTCAGAAGTAGATAGAAATACATAGAAGACTTTTCTTACATTGTGAGATTTGCAGAATGTTCAGTCCTTTGCACAGAGAAAGCTGTTTGCAGATGTGTGGAGACTCTGAGGAGAATCAACCCCTCCCATCTGCATTCAGCTAGTGAAGAGAGAAAATAACCTCCACCTCCACTCACTTTGAGCTCACCTTACATCTATGGAGACAAAATGTCCCTAGTAATAGGGATTGAACTGCAAATTAGCTAGTGGCAGGAAGGTTAGAGAGGTTTCTCAGACAGAAAACAGCTATATTTTTAATTAAAGTGCATTACATTTTGGTACAGAATCACATGCTCTATTAAATGACAAACTAAGTTATCTGAAAAGTTAGTGATCATTTAAAATAGAAACATTTTTATTTATATATAACTGTATGTATGTACTAAATTACATGGCTTTTGTTTTCTTTTTTTATAGGTACAATAATTGTGGACAATATGCAAATCAAAGGAACAGCTGGAAGCCTTTTTCCTACTATACAACTTACCTTGATAGAAAATGTGGATTATTGGGTGATATTAGATCCCATTAAACAGATTTTATATCTCAACAGTACTGGGAGAGTCTTGGACAGAGATGTAAGTCTATGGTTTAATTGATGTAATGATGTAACATTAAGAGAATTCGTTTGGGTGTACAAGCCAGTAACAACAGGGAATCTTCTATTTTAACACTTAATTTTTTTGGAGCTGGACAACCCCTTTATCTGCAAGTGCATCCACAGTAGTGTTAAATACTCACTGTTTCCTTGCTTAGCCTTTGTTTAGCTTTATTTTACTTGATGCTTTACAGATTCACTGTTATTTATATGCAGTGAATCTGTGGACAAACTACATTTTTGCATTATTCATCTGCCTGCTCTCACTCACTGAGTTTGCTGCTCACTGGAGGGATGGAGTGAGCTTGCAAACAAAACATCACAGCAGCATGTGGCCTCGGATGTGGCAGTGATTCCCATGAATCATGGGAAATGTAGTTTGTCCACAGATTCACTGCATATAAATCACAGTGATACAAGAGGCAGCAAGTAAAATAAAGTTAAGCAAAGGCTGAGCAAGGAAACAGTGAGTATTTAGTACCGCTGTGGATATATTAGCAGATAATTTTTGGAAGCTGGATACCCCATTTAGTGTACAATGGGATTCTTTCACTGTACATCACTGGCTGTGTACACATTTGTTTGCAAGTCATATAGAGGGCATGCTTTATGAGCTTTAAGGGATAGCTAAGATTAGACAAACTTTTTTCCAAAAACAGCACCTTACTTGTCCATGGGTTGTGTCTAGAGTTGCAACTCTTCTCCATTTGAGTGAATGGGGATGAGTTGTAGTGTCATATATAACATTTGGCTAGGTGTATCATTTTGGATTAAAACAGCCATGTTTTGTTAATCCAGGGCAGCTATTTTAATATTTAGGTGTCTAAATATTCACTTTTTATGCAACTCATGAAAAGGCAGAAGCTGAATAACCTTTAGATAATGGAGGGCTGAGGGGAAGCTAAAGATGCATCTCCTGAATCTTCTCTAGACTGTAACCGACACTATTAATTTATTTATATAGGGTTTATAAAACCATCAGATATTATGCCATGTGCCATATGCCTGCTATCTATGAATTCCCTGCCGTTTTGCAGTAATTTCCAGTGTTCTTACTATAGATGAAATGACAGAGGTGGATGTATAAGTTAATTGGTCTCTTCTGTAAAATTGAGGAAAGTTAAAAATTAATTTTGTACATTGTGCCAACTCTGAAATTACTACTTAGAATTTTAATATTTACATAAGGGGGCACATTATGTTTTATAATGCAATAGTGGCACAGCCTTTTTTAATGGAATTCTCTGGGGGAAAAAAAAACCTGAATAGGTTTCCAGACAGGTGATAAGAAGTACTGCTCAAGAGCTGAACAGACACCTATGGTAAAGGAGCTGCTTGTGTTAATAAATAATTGTGGCACAATCCTACAGGTGTTCTGCAGCAAAAATTCCGTTTCCAGAAAGATTGTTCATCCTTTTTCCACAGTCATTGACAATTTCAAATCTGTTATGTCAAACATGGATTAAATTGTCTAGGGCTGCATCTGTGAAACTATCATTAACCAGACAATGCATTCAGTGGCTGCTCGACCATTAACCTACTCTTATCTAATCTGTAAAGTTTTTTTTTCTGGAATGGTTATCTTGATGACCTATTCTTCAGATAGTTTATCAAGATTTGATCTCTAGGGGTCTGACATTTAGGACCCCCACAAATCAGCTGGTTGAGGAGGCCACAGTGTTTGGGTAAGTGTTGCAGTCTCTTCACTAAATACCAAACACTGCCCTATACATTCATATATATTTCAGCTCAATCCCATTCACTTGAATAGGACTGTGCTGCTGTTCTACCATGTGCCCGATGAGTGGGATCTTATCGGCACAGGAAAGAGGCCACAGTACCTTTGGAGAGGATCTATATCTACAGCGAATGGGAACTTCAATGGGGACCAGATGTGCACTCCAATATGCAAATCTCTTTATGGCAGAAATGGAAGGAACATATTTATCAACATGCGCCACCAAACCTATGATTTACCTTCGTTATATCGATGATATCCTTGTCATCTGGACTGCAGGTGAGGAGGCCCTACTTCAATTCCATAATGACTTCAATGACTTTCACCCGACCATCAACCTTAAACTTAGCTATTCAGGGAGTGAAATTCACTTTCTGGATACCACAATATACATTAAAGACCACCGGCTACTCACATCAATATACCACAAACCCACAGACAGAACGGCCTACCTGAGAAACGACAGCTTCCACCCCAAGCACACAAGACAATCTATAATCTACAGCCAGGCTATACGATACAATCGTATTTGCTCCGACAAAACAGACCTGGACAAGCACCTCCTGGATCTGAGGATGACATTTCTCAGATTGGGATACAAACCAAAAGTAACAGACAACCAATTAAACAAAGCGGCAGCCATTAACAGAGACAGTCTGCTCACATATAGAGAGACCCAGAAAGATGCCCGAGTTCCCCAGTTGTCACCTACAACCCACAGCTGGAGATCCTACGAAGGATTGCCAAGGAGCTCCAACCTGTGCTACATAAGGACAACAGACTCAAGGACATATTTCCAGTCCCCCCTCTCCTTTCCTTTCGACAACCACCAAACCTGAGGCGTATTATCGTCCGGAGTGCCCTGAAGGCCCCAACTGAAAATGGCACCTCACCTTGCCTACATAAAAGGTGCATGACCTGCAAGCACATCCACACCACTGACAGTGTACCCATCCCACAGTCACAACAGTTGCACAGAATTAGGGGGACATTCTCCTGCAGGTCTTCCAATGTGGTGTACCTCATAATGTGTGTGCAATGTCCCACCACAGGCCTCTATGTGGGGGAAACAGGGCAGAGACTCAGTCAACGAATGAACTCACACAGATCCAATATTAATAACAGCAGAACCGATCTCCCAGTGGCCGCACATTTCTCCGGAGAAAACCACTCTATTGAAGATTTGCGGGTTGTGGCTTTAATGGGACATTTTAAGACGCAGGAGAAAAGGAAAGAATCGGAGTACAAATTTATGCAAAAATTTCAAACTGCAATTTGGACTTAATATTCATGCCAGCTTCATGTCACACTATGTATGAACCATGAACTGAACTCAATATTCATGCCAGCTTCAAGTCACACTATGTATGAACTGTGAGGGACACAAATCACCTCCTGATAGCAAACAGATAACAGCAAGAATTACTGATCCCTCCATCACGCACCACAAGTTTCCAGACTGTTTTTTTGACCTGTTGTAAATAACTTCTCTACTTAGATTGCATTTTTTTAAGGACTCTAAAATGCTTTGAAAACCATGTGTATAAAAATCTGTGAATTTTCAGTTCTTGTATCACACCATGTCTGATGAAGGGAGCTAGCTAGTACTCCTGAAAGCTTACTTATAAATATACTCAGCCTCTAAAAGGTATCGCCTGATTTCTTCACTCTTCCACCACAACCTCTGACAGCTGATATTTGCGGGTGAGATGTCAAACCCCAATAACATCATAGTGATGACTTATCCTGAGAGAGGTCATCAATATATAAATCCCCAAAAAATCCCTTAAAGGAGAAGAGGAACGAGCCAGGAACAAGAATAAGAAACCTAGGGCAGAGGATGTGATCAACTGATTCTGGGTGAGGGGGTCACTGTGCAGATCATCACTTCATTGTCCGATGTCTAGCACCCACTATGGTCAGTTTTCATGGAAAGCCAGTTGAACACTTAATGTATTTTTTTTTGCGTTGGAAGAAACTGGAATACCCAGAGGAAACCCATGCAAATGAGTAGAATGTACAAACTCAATGCAGATGTTGTCCTCGGAAGAATTTAACTTAGGACCCCAGAGCTGCAAAGCAACAGTGTTACCTACGGAGCCACCATGCTGCCAAATTTACACCTACTTCTCCACTGACATTCTTTGTATTTCCATCAATCAGTGTGTGGTTTATTTATGTAGGTCAATGTTTAGGATAATACAATAGAACGATTCACTGTCCTCCGAGGAAAAACCCAATCCTTAGCAGTTGTAAATGTTTTTTG
This sequence comes from Leptodactylus fallax, assembly GCA_947044405.1. Classification (NCBI taxonomy): domain Eukaryota; kingdom Metazoa; phylum Chordata; class Amphibia; order Anura; family Leptodactylidae; genus Leptodactylus; species Leptodactylus fallax. The sequence continues at coordinate 8,450,405 of CAMRHE010000005.1, read as the reverse complement.
TTTTTTTTTTCTTTAAGAAAGTTTCTAACAATATCTTTTTCAGTTAAACGTAACTATTTTCTATTAGTCCTACAGAGGGAAAAAAAATGGCACTTTGGTTTATGACATGCAGCTTTTGATTTGAAGAGCCGGCCCTGAGCTTGGCATACGTATTCCCAAATCTGTCACTAATTTTCTTTGTAGAAGGCCCACTGACAGATTTACGATAAGTCTATGTGACAACACTGTGAAACTATTTAATTCACAATTATTTGATTCATGGAGCTTTCCCATACATTACAGTTTCTTACTCTAAAAAACTGTTGGAAATGTGGACAAAATAAAACATTTTATTAGAATTTAAGACTAATGTTACAGCCGACTTAACATGCATGCATGTTTAGGGAAGTTTTCTTATTGTCCTCCTATTCACTGCCTAATTCAATTCCTAATGGTTATGCTTTACTGCATGTATGTGTTTTTTTTTTCTTTCCAAGCTTTTAAGTAATATCAGGATAATATTTGATACATTAAAGGGGTTGTCCAGGATAATTACTTTTTTAATATGATTTCATGGAAGGTGAAAAAAAAAAACTAAAGAAAAAACATAATTACCTGTTCCTGGTGCTCTGGTGTTCCAGCACGGTCTGGTCCTGCTGCTCCAGTGTTTTCTCCCAGCAGAAATCCCCGCTGCACTGTGACATCATGTGTCCCTTTCCTTAAGCCGATGATTGGTCTCAGTGGTCATGTGACCGCTGAGGCCAATCAGTGGCCTAAGAAAAGAACACGGGACATCACTACCTGTGACGTCCCGTGTCCCTTTCCATAGGCCGCTGAGTCTTTGTAGTGGGGACATCCACCAGAATAAAACACCAGAGCAGCAGGAACAGACCGTGTTGAGAGACACCAGAGCACCGGGAACAGGTGAGTATGTTTTTTTGTGTTTTTTTCACCTTCTACGGCCTCATATTAAAATAAAGTGGTTATCCTGGACAACCCCTTTAAGTTTTATGTATGGAGACATGGAAAGTGTTTTTCTTGCAGATCCCATACAAAACATGCACTGCTTCTAGAGGAGAATATTAGGACATATGGATTACACTGCTCACCATATATCTGCACTTGAGTTCTTATTTTTGCCCATTTATTTAGAACTGAACATTTTTGATGTAACTCACTTTACAACATTACTTTTTTAATTTTACTTAATAGCCACCAATGTCCATCAGGACCTTCGGTGTCAAAATTCAATGTACGAATTTAAAGGTTGGTAGCATCATCACCCATGAAGTGCGAGTAGTTGTGAGGGACCGGAATGATAATTCACCCCAATTTATGCAAAGCAGTTACTTCACATCAGTCAACGAGGTAAGAGCTAAATGTAATATTATTGCTAAATATGTTCTTACATTTTCTGATAAACTTAGAAAAAACTTTTAAATGATAAAGAAGTCTATCCAATGTTTGTTTGTCTACTGAGTGTTAGTACATGTTTTCTACAATAGTTTTTGATATGTATTTGGATTCTCATTAGAGACTTAATCCATGTTCCACATATGTAGAGTTTAGTTTGATTCAGAACGCTGTAGAATGTGCATTACTAGTGGTTATAGATCATGGTCTGTCGCTGTAGAATGTGCATTACCAGTGGTTATAGATCATGGTCTGTCACGTTATATGGCTTTACTTGTGGAAGCCTAATTTCTCAGCAGTAACCATTTTTATCCAAGCTGTTTAGATCTTTCACTCTGATTCTTAGTTGAAGGCCATAAAGTTCAAGTTTGTGACTTTTATTATTGCATTCATTCTTTGTTCTAAAAAGATTCTCATACAGCAGTTGGTTCAAAAACATTGTCTTCGCTTCACAGCGATTAACCCATCATCAATCCCTCTTTTTATCCTAAGTGTATAACTTATCATTAACCCTTTCACTGCCAGGGGTTTTTGGATATTTTGCACCTCTGGTAGCTAGGGCAATTTTCACAGTTTTGAGATGGACAAATATATCCTAAATTGAAACATTAAAAAAATTATACTAACCCCCCCCCACCTATGTATTTTCTGAAAGTAGACACCTGCAAGATTGTCAAATGCTACTTAGTACTGTATATGAACAGGCACCTTCATGCAATTTTTATTTGAAAGTTTATGTTTTATAAAAAAAAAATGGTTGCTTAATAGTACAAACCAAACAAAAAGTTATATGCACCACACCTCCTAAAAATAATACAAAAAAAAAAAAAAATCATTCATATCACTTAGGCCTACACCTCCATGCACACCAGAACTGGAAGGGACAAAAATCTACTTTGAAACTGGAAATGTTAAAAAAGTATAATCCTATAAAATGTAGGGATTAGACACCGTGAAAAGCAAGTGCATCCCTAAACCATATATATTTCTTGAAAGTAGACAACCTGAAGATTACATGTGTCTTAATGGGTTATCAATAGCCATGTCCACCTTCATGTAACTTTGTGACAAACACAAACCATTTTTTGGAAAAACGCACTAAAACACATATTTGCAGCTAAAACTCATATTCAATCATACATTCACACACAAAACACATATACAATAATAGATCAAGGTGTACACAATTTATATATACTGCAAACTAAATGTACTTTTTAAAAAACTGCAGGATGTGAGGAATTCATACAAACCACATATATATACAGTCATATGAAAAAGTTTGGGCACCCCTATTAATCTTAATCATTTTTAGTTCTAAATATTTGGGTGTTTGCAACAGCCATTTCAATTTGATATATCTAATAACTGATGGACACAGTAATATTTCAGGATTGAAATGAGGTTTATTGTACTAACAGAAAATGTGCAATATGCATTAAACCAAAATTTCACCGGTGCAAAAGTATGGGCACCTCAACAGAAAAGTGACATTAATATTTAGTAGATCCTCCTTTTGCAAAAATAACAGCCTCTAGTCGCTTCCTGTAGCTTTTAATCAGTTCCTGGATCCTGGATGAAGGTATTTTTGACCATTCCTCTTTACAAAACAATTCCAGTTCAGTTAAGTTTGATGGTCGCCGAGCATGGACAGCCCGCTTCAAATTATCCCACAGATGTTCAATGATATTCAGGTCTGGGGATTGGGATGGCCATTCCAGAACATTGTAATTGTTCCTCTGCATGAATGCCTGAGTAGATTTGGAGCTGTGTTTTGGATCATTGTCTTGCTGAAATATCCATCCCCGGCGTAGCTTCAAATTTGTCACTGATTCTTGTACATTAGTCTCAAGAATCTGCTGATACTGAGTTGAATCCATGCGACCCTCAACTTTAACAAGATTCCCGGTGCCGGCATTGGCCACACAGCCCCAAAGCATGATGGAACCTCCACCAAATTTTACAGTGGGTAGCAAGTGTTTTTCTTGGAATGCTGTGTTTTTTGACGCCATGCATAACGCCTTTTTGTATGACCAAACAACTCAATCTTTGTTTCATCAGTCCACAGGACCTTCTTCCAAAATGAAGCTGGCTTATCCAAATGTGCTTTTGCATACCTCAGGCGACTCTGTTTGTGGCGTGCTTTCAGAAACGGCTTCTTTCGCATCACTCTCCCATACAGCTTCTCCTTGTGCAAAGTGTGCTGTATTGTTGACCGATGCACAGTGACACCATCTGCAGCAAGATGATGCTGCAGCTCTTTGGAGGTGGTCTGTGGATTGTCCTTGACTGTTCTCACCATTCTTCTTCTCTGCCTTTCTGATATTTTTCTTGGCCTGCCACTTCTGGGCTTAACAAGAACTGTCCCTGTGGTCTTCCATTTCCTTACTATGTTCCTCACAGTGGAAACTGACAGGTTAAATCTCTGAGACAACTTTTGTATCCTTCCCCTAAACAACTATGTTGAACAATCTTTGTTTTCAGATCATTTGAGAGTTGTTTTGAGGAGCCCATGATGCCACTCTTCAGAGGAGATTCAAATAGGAGAACAACTTGCAATTGGCCACCTTAAATACCTTTTCTCATGATTGGATACACCTGGCTATGAAGTTCAAAGCTCAGTGAGGTTACAAAACCAATTTTGTGCTTCTGTAAGTCAGTAAAAAGTAGTTAGGAGTATTCAAATCAATAAAATGATAAGGGTACCCAAATTTTTGCACTGGTCAAATTTTGGTTTACTGCATATTGCACATTTTCTGTTAGCACAATAAACCTCATTTCAATCCTGAAATATTACTGTGTCCATCAGTTATTAGATATATCAAATTGAAATGGCTGTTGCAAACACCCAAATATTTAGAACTAAAAATGATTAAGATTAATAGGGGTGCCCAAACTTTTTCATATGACTGTATATATATATATATATATATATATATATATATATATTTGCAGGTATTAAAGAAACGCCAGAATTGCAACCAATTTTGTACATGTAAATTAAATACGGGCTTACATGAGAATATAATTTTCTATCCCCCTATAAAAAATTGTAATGACACCAACTATACAATGTACAGCAATGTATGTGGTAAGCAGTTAAAAGGCCATAGCACTTCAAATGTTGCAGGTCCTTTCATCAGCTGATTGGTATTTGTTCTAAGTGTGAGTCCAGTGGTGGAATTACTGCCTTAGCAGTCGTAGCAGCTGCTCTACAGGGCTTGTGGCCTGGCGGGCTCCCTGCTGCTTTTTTTTTTTTTTTTCCAATTTCAGGTAACTGCCCCTATTAACTTACCAATCCCCACTTTTGCCTACAGCCACCTCTTCTTCCCCTTCAGCCCTCCAGGGAATTCCATGCATCCCACATGACGTCGCTGATGCTATTCCATGACCAAGCAGGTGCATGCAAGTCTTACATCACCAAACACAATGGCAAGCGTTACATGGAGTGGTGTAAAACACTCTGGCACAAAGGAAACGTGTTCTATGAAGTGATGAATCACGCTTTTCTATCTGGCAGTCTGATGGACAAGCCTGGTTTTGGGGAATGCTAGTAGAACACTACCTGTCTGAGTACATTTGCCAACTATAATTTTGGTGCAGAAAGGATAATGCTATGGAGCTGTTCTTTAGGGGTTGTCCTAGGAAACTTAGTTCCAGTGAAGAGAAATTGTAATCTTTCAGCATACCAAGACATTTTAGACAATTGAATGCTTCCAGCAGAGGCATAGCTAGTGGTTCAACAAGGAAAGAGGGGGCAAAATGTCCAAGTGGGCCCCCAGCTCAGGCATGCCAATATTATCACTATACAGTGACCGTATAATGATAGATACCAACTCTGCAGACCATTTAGGTGAATACAGTGCAGTAACACTTATTGATTTACAGGTGAAGTCTCTGACTGTAATTAACGTTTCCTGTCTCTTTCATCTAAACTGCCATGACCTTTTCTTCCAGCCATGACTTCTGTCTGTAAAGTTTGCAACATAGACATCTTTTATCTTTGCTCCTCACTTATCCAGAAACCTGACCACATTGTTCTCACCTACATAAAGTCTCTATCCTGCTGTTACCCCTAATTATAAAATATATAATGAAACCCCCCCGAGTGAATAAAACCCCTGAGTACATCATTAAATTAATAATATTCTTGTGTATCCCCTTAAATAGTGCCCATGATTAATAATGCCTTATGTGTTTCCTAAGTAAAGGAATTTTCCTGGTCATCAATTAAACAAAAAAAAAAAAAAAAAAATCAGTGGGTTATAAACACCTGGGACCCTTTGCTGATCAGCTGTTTGAATAGACCATAGCACCTGTGTAAGTACCATGACCCTTCTCTGTACATTGTATTCATTTTATAGTGGCTATGCCGAGTAACATCTTATAGACTTTTATGCGACAAGGCTGTAATTACATAACACAGTCACTATAAAACAGACAGTGTGTAATATAAACAGGTGCCAAGGCCCCTTCAAACATCAGTGGGGGTCCAGTGATACCTTATTGATGATCTAGCCTGGAGTTAGATCATCAATAAAAGTGAGCTGAAAAAGCCCTTTAATAAAGCCCAAGTGCCACCTTAATTATATTATACCCCCTGACATAAATACGGCAGAGCCCTAGAGATCCCTTATATAAATGATGCCCCCTTCTAGTCATAATGCCCCCTAATGACCTTGCATATAAATGCTAGTTACGCCTCTACTTCCATCTTTTTGGGAACAGTTTTGAGAAGGCACTTTTCTGTTCCAGCGTGCCTGTGTCCTACTACACAAAGCAAGGTTCATAGTCATGGTTGGATAAGTTTGGTGTGAAAGAACTAGACTTCTTCACACAGATCCCTGATCTCACCCTTTGGATAAACCAGAATGGAGATTTCAAGACAAGATCTTTTGCCTGACCTTACAAATGCACTTCAGGATAAATGGGCAAAAATTCCAATAAACATACTCCAAAATCTTGCAGAAGGCTTTTGCAGAAGACTGGAAGCTGTTGTATGTGCAAGGTGGGGATTGTTTGGCAACTCCATATTAATGTGTATTGTTTATATGTCCAATACTTTTGTCCACATTGTGTATATTTCCATTAAAGGGTAAATTCATATAGAGGGTTGATTGCAAAAAATTCTGCCACTGTCCCATTCATGTGAATAGGACTTAAAGAAATATGTGTAATTACCTGCAAAATTACCCCTTTCAATGAATGGAACTGATGAATTTCTATAACAAATCTATTCCATTTGAATATCCCCTAATACATAGTAATGACCGTTTTGATACTTGTTTTAAACTGATTTTACAGTATTCTGGAAGTGAAAGAAAGACATTTTATAATAAATTATAACAATAAACAATCTAATTAACTCGGCTCCATTCGCATATTCCTCTTAAATAATCTTGTGTAATTATTTTAGAAATTCATTAGTATGAAAGGCATTCAATGTCATTAAAGTATGATTTTTCCCTTGAAACAACAAGAGAAAGAAGTATTTTTTTTTAAGCAATCACAAATGTGAGTCGCTTGGCTGGAATAGAATCGAGACAAAAATAATATGAGATGTCTGGGACTGTTGGTAAATTTCCATAATAAACTTAGTTAGAAGCTTCTTTCCAAATAGCACAGCTGCGTTTGTCTTTTTAAATGATTGACTTTTTGTATACAAAGCAAAGTCTTTTATCCCTAGGCTTTAAAGTAATTAAAAAAGCAAATACATTTCAAAAAGGACATTCAGATGTCCAAAAGTAGCATTCATCTTACTCCACTGAATTCAAGGGTTGAAACATTTAATTGCGACGTTACATTGTTTTATATGGCTTGTGTTTGACTCTAACACTGATACATGGTTATAGTATATGGAATTGAGTCTGTAAAATTTAATGATTAGAAAATCCTAGATTGATCATGTCTTATATTGGTTGCTCTAAATTTTAGAGTGCATCTGTAATGAGACAAAGTCCAGTGCACATACAGGTACAAGTCCATTAGTCCAACTGCCATTTGAATGGACGCCTCAACAGATGTTTCCACACTTTGCTTACTTTCAGTTTGGTTAGGTGTTTAATTTTTTTTTATTGAAACCGATGCAACATTATATTACAAGTAGAGATACTGAATAGATGGAGATTCGTCTTGGGTGAACTAAAATAGCCGCTGTATTATATTCTGGGGTCTCTTCAGACCTCAGAGTATAATAGGTGGAGGCCCAGGAGAGGTGACAAAAGTAAATATAGCATTCCTACTGTACTTCCTTTACCTCTTTTGGGCCTTCTTGCAGCGTCTGGCACTCTCCTGTGATGTCATGTGTCCTGGGTAACTGCTGAGGCCTGTGATTGGGCTACCAGCAGTCATATGGCCACACCAAGCATCAAGTTATGACTCTTGGTATGCCCATGTCTGAAGCCTCAGTGGTGACACTGGGCCCATTACCTCACAGGAGAGTGCCAGATGTCACCCTGGAGTCCCAAAAGAGGTAACAAAAAGTGAATATGAATGTTTGGGGTTTTATTTTCATTTAGTTTTTCTTACACCTCCCCTGGGCCTCCACCTATTATACTCTAGGGTATAGATAGGTTTCTAGTAGCCCTCAGAGTGTTATACACTATGTTTCAGCCACCTGAAACTAAAGAAATACAGAGAGGTTTGCCCATCTCTCTCTCTTTTTTTTTTTTTCTAAATCTACAAAACTGACATACAGAACAGAGGTACAGTATGTTGTCTATTACTGTAATGTGCTCTTTAACACGATGGTGACAGTTGGATATTGTAGGGGGAGGTGGTAGACTCCTTTCAAGTAGCATTAGGCTACAGCAATTTAATTGATCATTCTCCAGTAAAAAAAATATTCAGATTCTTCGCTCATACCAACCCAGTTACAGTCTCTGCTCTATAGATGAATTAATGTGCATTATGATAATAACAGTCTGAAAATATGTTACTGCAATAAAAGTTTAAAATAAATCAGATATTTTATTGGTGTGTTAATGGTAGTAAACATACACTCTGTGCAGGATAATTCATGAAAAGACTCCATATTAGAATATATTATATAATAATACATTGGCTTGTCACAATAACAGACCTTGATCGTGGTGGAATTGAAAATATGCTAAAATGTGCAAAATATACATTTCATTTCAATTAAAGGCTCGGAATAGAGCAAAGTAAATGGAGAGAGTCTGATGCTCTCACACTACTGACGATCATCTATAGCTGGAAATAAATCCCGTGAAGACCTATGGGGTATTCACTGAATGAACTTTAAAACATTGTATTTCTGGCCACAATTGTTAAGTTAAGGGATAATGGATTTAATACTCACACCTTCCTTTTCCAAACATTACGCTATGTCCTTGTGCTGAATACAATTCTAAACACTTCTAAGAATTCAATCTCTATAATACTTTAAAAGCTAGGGTAGGCTTTTTGTAATGTGAAAATAGCAATTCAGAACAATCAAATCAGACTCCACTTTAGGGAAAAAAGCCTGTTGATTTTGACCAAGGCTACACACTGTTGTGTGTAAAATATGCAGTGTCAGGAAAAGGTAGCAAGAATGTTGTTAGTACTACTGCATGATTTAATGGACAAAATTAATGTACTCGGCATAACTGATGAACATAAATTATTTCACAGGAGTTTCCCACCATAAATATTTATGGCAACAACACAACCCATAAATGTTTAATAAGTGGGAGGGGAGGGACATAACAAAGGACTCCTGACTCCCACTGTGTAAGTTGGTTGCAACTAAGCTGCAACATTCAGAGAGGGTTTGATTTCAAAGTTGACCATGTGTGACTCCAGGCTCTCACCATTTAGACATATTTGGAGTGATGGAAACACCGAAGCAAGATGAGAGACCCCACTCTCCTTCATTTCCTCACATCTAGGACTTAAACTTATGTATCAAACATTTATGGTGAGAAAACACCTTTAAAGGGCTTGTGACGTTATGAACACTTCTCCCCTATCCACAGGTCTGGGCATAAGTTTCTGGTTGCCGAGTCCCCCCTATGATCAGGAGGATGGAGTCTGAAAGTCCCCCTAAAGCCTCCTTGTGAATGGAGTGCCAGTGTGTTTGTGTGACTGCTACTTAATTCACGTCTATGGGGCTGTTGGTGCTGCCAGAGATTACAGTCCCGGAAGCCCCAAAGCAGTGAATGGAGCATTGGTCATGCAAGTGCACTGGTTCTTTATTCACGAAGGGGTTTTAGGGGAACTTTCGGTGTCCACACTTAACTTAATTCAGGTTGGTTATGAACTCTAATTTCCCATGAAATTCAATTCAATATTGCCACATGCTCTCAAAACCTGTGACAGGCTGCAACACACAGACACATACAAGATATCATTTTGTGATACAATATACCAAAAAATCATGTTATTCTGAAAAGCTGTCGATTTTGCAACATGCATATCTGGATATGCTCAGCCAAGAGAAAATGTAAGAAAGGACTGCATATGAGGTTTGTTAGATGGGATCCACCATTTGTAAATGGCACAGTCTTAAAATGTCATGCTGTAGAAGTTTCCATTACTCCTGAAAAGCCTCTAAAATTATTGAGGAATTATAGAAATCAATAGCTTTTCATAGCAGCAAATTGGGACAACATAAATTTCAACCCGATATTAATCAGTCTCTGTACAAAGAATGGACCTTTAGTTTGGGACATCAGCAAGGTCACAGCTCATAGGAGACTAAACATTCTTTGAACCTAGTTATGGCAGTGAGAGAGGCAACACTGTGCACATTCTTCATTATCTGTCATGCAATACCAATAGTCCTCATATGTTATTTATCTTCAACTATTCAATTATTCAAAATCTTAGAAAAGCTGGAGCAGAAGACTGTGTTTAGACAACCAATTAGTGGGCTCCTCTGACCCTCTGAGCTTTTATGTTGTTTCCTCATATACAGTTAAGGGTTATGAATTAGTTGACAGTAACCCATTTACACACCAAATAACATCACAGGAAATAAAGAAGGAAACATGTTCTGTATGATTTACTGGTAAACTGTATAGAGATATCATATCTGACATACCCGTCTTACATTCATATTTTCACATCCGCACAAAATGAATAAATAAGCTTTTTTTTTTTTTATTTCTTTTTTTAAATCCTCAGAGTGTTTAATGTGTAGTTTTGCTTATAATGCTGAAAAAGGTGACATATGGTAATCTAAAAATAACATATTTTCTATCTCAGATTTCAATTTGTTGCACAATAAACATTTTAAATAGAGAGGCTCCTACAGCTATACACAAATTTAACATGCATAAATTTATCATCTTAAATTTTTATTATTAATCTCTCAACTTCAAAATCTTATCGTTAATTTACACTTTTTAACACTCTGTTATTTCTTGGTTTAAATTCCATTTGGATTAATTTCCTTAATATCTTGATAGCAGTCATAACTATATTTTTGAGATACAGAACTCGAAATCATGTCTTGTTGAGTTCAATGTACAAACAGTATGCAGTAAGCTAACGTGCTCCTCCTGATGGGGGTTGCAGGTAGCTTTAATTTACTGTTTTAACTATTTAACTAATCCTTTACAGGCACAGGGTAATTTGTAATTTGTTCAGCAACTTTTTCTCATGTTGACATGGCTATGTGAGGGCTTATTCTTTGGGTGACAAGTTGTACTTTTATTTTGCACCATTTTTGGGGTACATATACGGTTTTAAATAGCTTATATTAATATTTGGGGGGGGGTCTGGGGGGGTCAACTTTATCCGGCGGGTTGTTATGATTATGGAGATACCATATTTACATTGGTTTTATCATGTTTTACTGCTTTTACAAATAAAACATCATTTTTTGAAAATGAACAATTTTCTTTGGGTCACTGTATTCTGACATCTATATCCTTTTACTGTTTTGTTGATGAGATAAATAAGGGCTCTTTATTTGCAGGGTATGTATGCCTTTTTATCACTTTTTATTACAAAATTTTTTGGGGAAGCAAGGTGACCAAAATGGCGTTCACTATATGGGATAAATAACACTATTTTAGGATAGTGCGGACATATATGCACATGGGGATACCTAACATATTTGTTTATTTTTTTGTTTGTTTCAATGTGTTTTTTTAATGTAAAGGTGGGTATTTAAAAAATTTTCTTATTTGTTTATTTTTTACTCTTTTTTTACCTGTCCCACAAGGGGACTTGAACCCAGTGGGATCTCTGACCCCACAATATCATAATGGGGGATCTGAGGGGTGTCAGGGGGATATCTTGCCCTCAGATCCCGAGATGCCGTGGTCGCTATTGATCCCTCGGAGTATCTGACTTAGACGGGCCAAGTGCCGATAGTAATGCCACATGCAAAGCTCCTGTTCTGGTGGCATTACAGCACTGAACTATTACGTTAACCATATGCTCAGCATAATGTAATAGTACAGCACAGAGCGTGAAGGGGTTAAAGGGAATATTTTGCCATTGTTTTATCTATTAAAACCATAGATCATAACCATAACCATATATGTCCTTTTTTAGTCTAATTGTATGTTTTTTTAAATTCTATTTTCTGTACATGATTATGGGGGGCTGCTATCATTCATCATTTCTGAGTGTGACTAGAAGTAGATGTGTGGACCCACTGTGCCATTTACCAAAAGGGTACTGGAATAGGTGGCTGCTGACCAGGGACAAAACAAGCTCTAGTATGAGGCACCAGAGGGTACAGGCAGGGGGATAGTTGGGACAGGCTGAAGATTAGTGGCAGGCAGCAGACAAACAAGGTTGTAGACAAGACAGTGGGTCCGGGTGGACAGCTCAGGTTCATTAGTCCAGAACAGGCAGAGGTTGTACACGGGTAGGCAGCAGCACAGAGTCATGATCAGAAGCGTGGTCAATAAACAATCCAAAAGTAATGTAGTACAGAACCCTCTCAGAATCAGGAGCAGCAGATTCAATATTGCTTGGGCATTGTTCAGAGGGCTTAGCAGACTAAAATAGGTGGAAACTGCTTGGGATTGGAAGAGGTGAGCTTACAGGTGAGTTTGTTAGGCCTTCAAGCTAGACCAGGTGCTACACAGAAGGGAATACACCGTAACAGTGAGTGTCAGAAACTTTGTGAAATTGGCAAGCCAGTGACTGCATTTGTTAGGAGAGCACAACGGGCTCAGACCGCTACATTGAGCTTCTACTCTACTCTATTAACAACAATTTAGTGGTAGGCTTTACAGTAGTCTCATGGTCATAGGTCACAAAAGGCTGTTGATGACTTATTGAGAACCATGGGGGGATTTTCTAGACATACTCTATGCCGAGAGGAGTAGATAAACTATGTCATTACCTATTGATGAGTCAGTTGTTTTATCTGTTAAAGTTTTATCGTCTATTGTAATACTGTCTGTGTTGTCTATGTTGTAAATGAAAGTGACTGCTGCAAAGGAAACACTTACAAAATGAATAAATGTCAATTAATTCAATGGGAAATTTTAAAAATGCATCAAAAATTCTTATATCCTTTTAACATAAAAACTTTGTTTAAAAAATACATAGGTAATTTTCTAATGACAAATTCCCTTTTAAGGTCATGTACCTTAGAAATTGATTCTCTAAACTGTATTCCATTTGGTGCTGACTTGACTTGTGTTCAAAGTTTAAGAGACCAATCAATCTTCACCCTTAACCATGCAATTGTGTACAGATTTGCAGGAAGAACATCTACAGATCACTGTCCTCAAATTGAGGTCAGTGATGCAGTGGTGACACAGTCAAGGATGGATCTTAGGGTTGTCACCAGGAGGGAAATCAGGATGTGTGGGAAGTATGAAGGGAACATAGTTGGAAGCATATCTAAGTGTCAGAGCAAGGAGTAGGACAACAGGTACCAGATGAACGGTTCAAAGGATGAGGCATGAGCAGTATCTCAGAGAAAGGCCAGGATTAAGATCTCAGTCAGAATCAGGATCAGATGTTGCTGAGACCATAAACTGATATTAATTCAATCAAGAATCAATAAATGGCATTTACCCTTTAGAAAGTCTGCAAGGTCTGACATAATTTATAAGTGTCAGTTGCCTTTGCAACCTCATGGCACAGTACGTTCCGGATGAAAAAGCCACAGCCTAGGGAGATTAGGGAGTCTCCAAAATGCTATATACTTTATTTTAAAAATGTTTCTGTTTTCTACCTGAAAAACCTCTCTAAAGTTCCTGCCACTAAGCGTCTACCTTCTAGCTAATTTGTTGTTGACTCCATGGTACTAGGGAAGCTTCGTTCATAAACCATTTAAAAAGCAAAACGGGTTCACAGTAAGTGGAGAGAGGAGGGACTGGTCTCTTCACACAGTGAATGCAGAGGGGAGGGACTATTTTCCTCACACATATCTGCAAACTGTTTTCTCTGCACACAGGACTTAGCGAATTCTCCAATATCTCACTGCTGGAAATCACTGCTGTAACATAAGGCATATCCTGAATCTACTAATCATACTATCAATTTAGTGCATATAAAAAATATTTATCTTTTATAATTTCTTTCATGGGGATTGAAAATATAAGTCTACATGTAACAAATATGTTCTTAATTACATCTCATAGATGTTTAGGATGATCTGCACAACATCATTGTAAGCTACATAGAAAATGTTCACACTATGAGATGTTCCTATCTAGACGTCGGGAGTTAAGAAAGGCAATTCTTCACCTAAAATATAAACTATTATAAACTTTCCTTAACTTATTTTATCTGGCACATTTTGTAGTTTTGTTCACTTTATATCTAAAGAAACGTCTAATGCCTTTTTTTATTGATTGTCATCACAAAACCTATTTACAGTAGATAACAAACCTCTGTCAAACTGTCAATAGGTAACATTTCAAGGCTAGGAAAGAAGCATTTTGAAAGCATATGAGCGAATTTGGACATGTTCCATAAAATCCAGCTTGTAAAAGAATTTATGTACGCATTTTATATGATTACTAACCACAAGTTGTAAGCTGTGTGTATGTGTATAAAAGTTTTAGGCAGGTGTGGCAGCTGCTGCAAAGTAAAAATGCTTTCAAAAATAGAAATTTAAATAGTTTGCTTTTGTCAATTTAAGAAAATTCAATGACTGAACAAAAGAGAAATCTAAATCAAATCAATATTGGCAGAGGCGTAGCTAGGGGTTCAGCACAGGGGGGGCGAACATGTCCAAGTGGGCCCCCAACTTAGGTATACCGATATTATCACTATACGGTGACCATATAGTGGTATATATCGGATCTACACAGGGCTCTCCAGACGATTTAGGCAAATACCTTGCAGTAACATTTAGTGACTTACCGGCGACGTCTCTGCCTAATCGTTCACATTCCCTATTTCTTGTACCCTGTAATAACCCTTATATAAATGACGCCCCCTTATGTTCATAATGCCCCCTCCCTTATAGTTATAATTCCCCCTCCTAACATCCCCTTATACTATTAAAATACCCACAACTAAGCTAAAACAAAACAAATATAAGTTATACTTGCCTACCAGCGACCATGACGAATAGAGCCGCTGCTTTCTCTTCTTGCCCCACTCTGTGCGCAGGGTCCACGCACAGGAAGTCAGCGTCTCAGCGTAGGAGGCGCGATGTTGAGACGTCATCGCGCCGCCTGTGCCGATGACTGTGTTTTCGTTGTCATGTAAACCGCAGGCCTCGTGTGGCTTGCGGTTTACAAGACAGCAAGTTGCAGGAAGCGTTTTAACTCGATCGGTGTCTGCAGACACCGATCTAGTTAAAAGTAAAAGATGTATTAATTGTGGCCCCAGGGTGGGCCCTACAATGTCAGTGGGTCCGGGGCAGCCGTCCCCTCTGCCCCCCCGCTAGCTACGCCTCTGAATATTGGGTATGGCCACCCTTTTGGAGGAGGTATCCTGGAAGTGATGATATGGCCCTCACAGAGCCCTGATCTCAACATCATCCAGTCTTTCTGGAATTACATGAAGAAAAAGAAGGTTTTGAGCAAGCCTACTGTCAAGGAAGATCTGGGTTCTCAAAGATGTTTGGAACAATCTTCCTGTTGAGTTCCTTAGAAAACTGTGTGCAAGTATACCTAGAAGAATTGATGCTCTTTTTTTGTTCGTTCACTTTATTTTTGAAAATTTAAAAAAAAATATCTATTAACACTTCTATTTTTGAAAAAAAAAAAAATTCCACACCTGCCTAAAACTTTAGCACGGTATTATAGGACGTATTTTTGACTTCTAGGCTTTTTTATGCACAGTGTTCCCCATTTTCTTCTCACTGTTTCAGTAATTTATATGTCCTCATCTTAAGCTTATTCATATACACGGATCTGGCATCCCTTATCCATCCTCTTCGGTGGCCCTGTACAGAAATATGTATCCTAAGTTAAGCAGCTTTTCTTAACATGTTTTGTGACAAGTGATGTGCTAGCTATTCTATTTTGTGTTTGTGTGTGTCTCAGTGGGAAGAGGGTTGAATTGCAGTCTTTCAAGGCATTCAATGTGTTGCTATAATATAAAAGGAATTGGAGATCAGTTAAGTGTGGACACAACAGCATTAGCACCTTCTTTACAGTATCTCTTTGGCAGCCTCTACAGAGAGTGATATGTACAGGACTTACCAGTGGTGTGAATGTATGTGTGTGTATATATGTGTGTATATATACAGTAGGGAAAAAAAGTATTTAGTCAGCCACCAATTGTGCAAGTTCTCCCACTTAAAAAGATGAGGCCGGCCTGTAATTGACATTATAGGTAGACCTCTACTATGAGAGACAAAATGAGAAAACAAATCCAGAAAATCACATTCTCTGATTTTTAAAGAATTTATTTGCAAATTATGGTGGAAAATAAGTATTTAGTCAATAACAAAAGTTCATCTCAATACTTTGTTATATATCCTTTGTTGGCAATGACAGAGGTCAAACGTTTTCTGTAAGTCTTCACAAGGTTGGCACACACTGTTGCTGGTATGTTGGCCCATTCCTCCATGTAGATCTCCTCTAGAGCAGTGATGTTTTGGGGCTGTTGCTGGGCAACACGGACTTTCAACTCCCTCCAAAGGTTTTCTATGGGGTTGAGATCTGGAGACTGGCTAGGCCACTGCAGGACCTTGAAATACTTCTTATGAAGCCACTCCTTCGTTGCCCTGGCGGTGTGCTTGAGATCATTGTCATGCTGAAAGACCCAGCCACATTTCATCTTCAATGCCCTTGCTGATGAAAGGAGGTTTGCACTCAAAATCTCACGATACATTCGTTCTTTCATGTACATGGATCAGTTGTCCTGGTCCCTTTGCACAGAAACAGCCCCAAAACATGATGTTGCCACCCCCATGCTTCACAGTAGGTATGGTGTTCTTTGGATGCAACTCAGCATTCACTCTCCTCCAAACACGGCGAGTTGTTTTTCTACCAAACAGTTCTACTTTGGTTTAATCTGACCATATGACATTCTCCCAATACTCTTCTGGAACATCCAAATGCTCTCTAGCAAACTTCAGACGGGCCCGGATATGTACTGGCTTAAGCAGGGGGACACATCTGGCACTGCAGGATCTGAGTCCCTGGCGGCATAGTGTGTTACTGACGGTAGCCTTTGTTACGTTAGTCCCAGCTTTCTGCAGGACATTCACTAGGTCCCCCCGTGTGGTTCTGGGATTTTTGCTCACCGTTCTTATGATCATTTTGACCCCACGGGGTGAGATCTTGCGTGGAACCCCTGATCGAGGGAGATTATCAGTGGTCTTGTATGTCTTCCATTTTCTAATTATTGCTCCCACAGTTGATTTCTTCACACCAAGCTGCTTGCCTATTGCAGATTCAGTCTTCCCAGCCTGGTGCAGGTGTACAATTTTGTTTCTGGTGTCCTTCCACAGCTCTTTGGTCTTCACCATAGTGGAGTTTGGAATGTGACTGTTTGAGGTTGTGGACAGGTGTCTTTTATACTGATAACAATGTCAAACAGGAGCCATTACTACAGGTAATGAGTGGAGGACAGAGGAGCCTCTTAAAGAAGAAGTTACAGGTCTGTGAGAGCCAGAAATCTTGCTTGTTTGTAAGTGACCAAATACTTATTTTCCACCATAATTTGCAAATAAATTCTTAAAAAATCAGACAATGTGGTTTTCTAGATATGGTTTCTCATTTTGTCTCTCATAGTTGAGGTCTACCTATGATGACAATTACAGGCCTCTCTCATCTTTTTAAGTGGGAGAACTTGCACAATTGGTGACTGACTAAATAGTTTTTTTCCCCACTGTATATACACACACATGTATATGGCATTTAGCCCCTTCCCGACATCCATCGTAATAGTATGGCAGATGTCGGGTATTTAAATATGGCGGCTGCTCAGGAGCTGAGTGGTCGCCATAGCTGCATGTGCATACTGTAGTTTCCAAAGAGTTATAAAATAGAAATTTGCTTGTCTCTGTCAAACATTGTTTACATAAGGAATACTCTTTTTGTAGTTAATTTGTGATATGAGTGAACACTGCACCTTCTGTAGTATCATGGGGAGTTATGAGGATTATGCTGAAGCAGATATTCTTTATGTTCAGTATTAAGTATTTTTTACACCTGATATTGTTTTATAACTTTTTTTTCTTAAGAACCCCTGTGACCTGCAGCTAGAAAGGAAACCAGTTTAATTTGAAGGTGGGAAAACGAGACATGTTGCAAGTTGAAGTGTATTTTATATAGCCATTTTACAATCCTCACACGGCAAATAAAGACAAAAAGGTCACAGGGTCACAAATGAAACAGTGTAATTTGATCATATTGACATGTTCCATTCAAGTAATGTAATGGGTATTTAAGTAATGCTGTTTCAATTGTGGTAATATAACTGGTATCATGTCATAAAGACCCTGCCACGTACATTTACAATATGTAGTGCACAAAGACCGCTGTGATGACTACACACAGAGTGAATAAGCAGTTTAGTCTTCAATGTGATTGCCAAACAAATTGTACTTAGCCTGGGGGCATGTGAAAAATATAATCCGTCATTCATTCATTCTACCTGATATGTATGTTTATGTTGCACAATACACACTGAATGAGAGTGTTCTAAAATTACTACAAAAAGTGTTCCTATAGGCAACAACACTAAAATTAAATTCAGCATGACTAACACCTAATATTTGTGAAACAATAATACAGTTGGCTGAAATAGAAAATGAAAGGCAAAGTGCCATAGAAAGCAGAACAAAATAAAGTCTTTAAATATACCGTCTGTATGCCAAAATGTCAAGGTCAGAACTTGAAGGTCCCAAAAATGGTAATGTGAAGTGGGATTAATGAAAAGGTACAGCTACTAAATGAGTTATTTATTTATTTAGCTTTGTATATACAAAAAAAGAATAAGCTGCTGATTTACTTTACTGTAGCTGTGAAAGTTTATAACTTAAATGGTCGCTAACTTTTCAGACAACTTCTGATAAATGTAATTAAAAAATCTGATGTTTTCAACCCTAAAAGCAGTTTTGAAAGTCCTTCCACTAGTGGGCTCCTATCTTTTAGACCTGCTGTTCACTAGTGGTTTTTAGGTAATATATGTTCTTGGTGCTGAGATCCAGCAGCTCCTTCACGTTAGCTCTGCAAAGGCCGTTATCTCCTCACAGATTCCCTGCATGCTGGTTTTGCGGTCTCTTGGCATCTCGTGAGGTATTTTTATCACATCTGTGTTGGTTAACAGATGAGCATGGGAAAAGTCATGGAAATTAGTTAACTCTTCGGACTCAGGATAGGGATGAGACGAGAGAGATTCCTGTGAAGGATTAGTTTGTGTAGGACAATAGATATTATTTAGAATACACAGTACATTGGATATATAAGATCTGCCCAGTGCCATAACTAGTATGAAAATATATAATACATAGACAATTGCATGAACACTTTTTAAGGGTCAGACTCCAACAGAGCAATGTCCCCAGGAAGACTCTGCATGATTTTTTCCATTGAAACCTCATGTACTCTTTAACCAGTATTACAATTGTTAGGATGAACATAGGTATAGTCCAAGCATTATGAAACAACATACATGTAAGCAAGGCCCTGAATCAGATGAGCGACATCTAAGAGTCCTCAAAGAGCTATGTTCAGTTATTTCTCTACTTTTCTTGATAATATTTAGATATTTTATAATGACTATAGTAATGCCAATGAACTGTGCAAAGCAAATGTGGCACCTATTTGCAAAAAGTGTTTTCTAAGGGTGCTTGCTACACAGTGTTCCAAACACATTCATTGCTGCAGTCAGTGCTGAGGTCACGTGTAATTTCACTAGAGTAAGTGAAATACTAATTAATTACAAGCTATTTCTCATTACTGACAACAAAATTGTAAGGTCATTAATAAGAAATAGCCTCTAATTACTAAGTATTTCACTTACTTGTAGTCAAAGTACCTGTGGCCTCAACACTGAATGTAGCTATGACTGTGTTTACAACACTGTGTGACAGAACATTTAAACCCTTAATGACCCGGCCATTTTTTGTTTTTGCATTTTCGTTTTTCCCTCCCCACATTCCAAGAGCCATAACTTTTTCATTTTTCAGTTCACAGAGTCACATGATGGCTTATTGTTTGCGAAACAAATTGTACTTTGTAATGTCACTATTCAATATGCTGTGCAATGTACTGGGAAGCTGGAAAAAAATTCAGAATGAGGTGCAATTGTAGAAAAACTGCATTTGCGCCAAATTCATATGGGTTTAATTTTTACACCATTCACTGTGTGGTAAAAATGACATGTTAACTGTATTCTGCGGGTCAGTACGAACACGGCGATATCAAATTTATATAGTATTTGTAATGTTTTGATACCTTTTTAAAAATTGAAAACTTTGCTAAATGGAAAAAAAAAATTTGCGTCGCCATATTGTGTCACCTGTAACTTTTTCATATTTACATGTATGGAGCTGGGTAAGGCGTCTTTTTATGCGGGACAACATGACGTTTTTATTGATACCACTTGGGGAAAGATCTGATGGTTTGATCACTTTTTATAAAATTTTTTATAGGAGACAAAGTGTTGAAAAAAACGCTATTTGGCCATTTTGATTTTTTTTTCCCCGCTACGCCGTTCACCGTATGGGATAAATATTTTAATATTTTAATAGTTCGGGCATTTTGGAGCGCGGGGATACCTAAAGTGTTTATGCTTACTTTTGTTTATTTACTTTTATATCTGATCTAGGGAAAGGGGGGTGATTTGAACTTTTGTGTTTTTTTTAATTTTTTTCATACTTTTAAAAACTTTTTTTTTTTATACTTTTACTTGTATGATCAGACTCCCTAGGGACCTTGAAACCTAGGGAGTCTGATCGATCATACTATTCACTGCGATACTACTGTATCGCAGTGAATAGCAAAATGCCTTCACTGCTATTAGACGATGCCTATGGCATCGCGTAATAGCTATACTGTAATGACAGGCCTGGGAGCGTACTATTACGCCCTGGGTCGCTAAGGGGTTAAATTGAATATGCCACCATAAAATTACCTGTTTTTTAAACCAAGTTTTTATGTTAACATATTATTGATAATTTAAAAAAAAATTATGATTTTTTTTTATTTTAATTTTTAGTCAGTAAGCATAATAATAGGCTGACATTAACCAATTCAGTAGGGGGTTTCTTTACAGCTGTAACCTCATGTGCATCACAGATAAGATAAACAGCATCACCAAAGAAGGTAACACCCACTAACTAAAGACAGGCAAAGGTCTCCAGATTTGTTTAGTTTCAGGTTTGGGTCCAAGATTTGTTTCAGTACGAACCACAGGTTAAATTGACTTAAAACATAGTGTATAACGGTGTCAAAGCTGCTAAGATCTATCTATCCAATACACTCTAAGGCAAACAAAGTTAGTTGTGTCGGATAGTAAGCAGTGGATACAAACTCCTAACCATACACTGTCCTGCCACTGTGCTAACATTTAAAACACTTCAAAAATTACCCTTTTTTTGGGGAAAGGTGCTTGCCATGTCTTTTTAGACACAGATGCCAGTTATTTAACAAAAAGAAATGGTTTTATGGAAAAATGTGTATGTTTTGTTGATTTGTAAGTGCTACAGGCTTGTCAACGGGGGAGAGAAATTTGTGCCTGTGTGCCTACTTGAAAAGTGATGAAGAAGTGGTTTTCCAAAACGAAAAGCCATCAAAATTATGCCTTCATGGGAGAACATGTGAAATCCAAATTTTATCTAAATTCCAAATTTCCAGTATTTTTTTTTTTTATGCCAACACTCTGGCACCAACAGTGGTATAGTGGAATGTGATGGACCAGGTTGAAGGATATGTCTGGCTAAGTGGTTGGCAGTATTGGTAACTATGGGAACATGAGTAGCAGTACAGCATGCAATAATGTGATGGACCGGGTTGCAAGAGATAATGATTCTCTGGAAGTAGGAAGTACAACAATCCTGTGGCTACTGGCCATTCCACCAAAACCAGGAGTAGTTTTGCTGTTACCACCCACATTCTTATTGCTAGTACTTGCTAGTACTTTTGGTTATATACATTCTTATTGCTAGTACTTGCTAATACTTTTGGTTATATACTTGCAGAATCAAGTATCCGGGCGTAAATCAGGAGCAGGTTTGAGCTAGCAGTAGCTGTTACAGTGTAGAGTCAGGTGGGCAGAGAGGGTGAATATCTATGGCTATTGCTCAATGAGCGTCTGTTTAATCGATAACCATGAGGTACAACTCTTGAGAAATGTAGGTCTGGACATGGTGTCCCAATGTGCCAATTCTTCCATCCTACAGATGCTGTTAACCTTATTAACCCATTGAGAGAAAGGATGGGGGATGGGAGATCTCCACAGGGTGGGGATTAAGGGCTTGGCTGCCATCAGTAGGTGGGTGGTCAGGTCTTCTTTACGTGGCTGGAAGTCAGTGTGTGGAAGCCACAGAGTTATCCTCTATTGATAGATAAATTCATGATTGGTGAAATCCAACTGCTTGGACCACTATCGATCCTAAGAATGGGCCTCTGGTTCTCCTATCCTGAAGGAGCGGCAGTGCACACTCTCGGTCTGCCATTCCTTCAGGATGGGAGAACCAGAGGCCCATTCATTCTGTATAGGAGCTCCAGAATGCTCTACTCTGCTATCTCTATAATGAATGAATGGAGTGGCAGTGCACATGATCAGCTTGCTTGCTCCAGCAAGACGTAGATTAGCTGCTATAATATCTTCCATAAGAAGCACATGGAGAAAACAGATGTCTCTGCTCTCTACCTCTTAAACACAGAAGCAACATGTAGGAAATTATAGAAAGGTACTTAACCATATTGATGTTAATAAAGCATTCTGGGGTAGAGGTTTAAAAAAAAAAAAAAAAAAAAAATTGAGAGAAAAGCAAAAGCACAAACTGTAGCAATCGATTTCTCCACCCCCTCCCTTCAGAGAGTGTAATTCGATAAGTGGGTAGACATCCCATCTTGAGAGATAGAAGGTATATTCATCAGAGATTTTAGAGTCGATGCTGGTTCAAGAGGAATGAGGAGGAGTAATAGAGCCTGATAGAGAAAAATGTTTATCTTTCTTTACTTAAGTTATAGTACAAAGTTTCTTACATGCACCTGTACTATTGATTTAGACAAAGTTTGTGGAAAGTTGGTGACCATTTAATGGGAATTTTGTTTCTATTTTGTTTAAAAAATGTCCCAGCAATAGTAACTGTAATAAGATAACAGAAGATACACTTACCAGTTTTCATTCTCACCACTTTCAGTATGAAGCACTTCCATGCTCCAATCCTAATGCAATGACATCATCTCATTGGCTTCAGTACACCAGCTCACAGTGCAAGCAATTATTGATTGATATACAGCTCGTCTTATTCAGATCTTTTTCACGGATCCTAGCTGCCCATTGAAATTAATAGAACAGTAAAAAACTCTCAGATTGCAACATTGGTTGTGTGCATGAAGCCTTATGAATATTTTGCCATTTTTAAAATAAATCTGATAACCCCTTTAAGTAAATAAAATGAGATTGAACAAATGGTTTGTCTTTGTTGTTGAAATGTGTAGTATCACCATGAATAAATTCAGAAAACCTTTTGAGGCTTTCAGAAACCATAAGATAGATGCTTGTTTTATGGTGGGTTCTAGGGATGGTGAGTACAAATAAGCTAGTTGTCAGTAATTTATTTTTTTTAAATAAAAGATAAGCAGGCAATTACAATCAATCAAGTAGAAGATAATAAGCAACCACTCTTTATTGGGAGAGCTCATATGTCATACGTGCCAACATCTGAAAATATATAGACAATTTAAAGTTAACAAGAACCATTAAATGTCTAAAAATCCAATGAGCCCCCTATTATGATGTGCATTGAACCTTTATACCCTTCTGGGCCCCCTCCCTAATGTATAGAATGTTCCAGAAGTTGAGATGTGTGTCTGTGTTTTGCGTATGTGTTATGGTCACTGGTTTGGAAATTAAATTGGAAGAAGCATCAAGATTAACAAGATAAACCCTTTCCAGTACAGTGCTTATGACTGGAAAGGGATTAACATTTTTGAAGAAGCTGCATATTGTACCATATATATTTTTAAACTGTCCACCTGTGTTTTCCTTGGTATTGCACAATGTCATTTGAGATTGCTCGATGAATTATGTATGCCGCATTGATTTATTTGTTTTTTTTATTCAAGCTATACCTTAAAACCTGCAGAAACTATCCTACAGGTTGTCAGTGTTGCCTTTATTTGAAAGTAGCACAGGATTTATCAACATGTTTACTGTAGATAAGCTTTGTGTTCCCGAAGAACACTGTTATCAGCTGTCATTTCCTGTACCCAAACTCATTAACTTGACATTTGGCAATCCCTGTCACAGCCTGGAACTTAAAGGAGGTCTACAGTGTCTCATCTTTTCATTTTAGCCTTATGTTTACTAAGCAGATCGAAAAATAAAGTGCTTGTCCTCTTTCTTTTTTTTTTTTTTACATAACAAAAATTAACTCCTTCAGTGTTGTGTAAATAGAAAATATTTCCTGGGTCATTGTACAGTAACTTTAAACTACATTCAGTTAACCATCACAGACACAATCGAACATTAAATTGAATTTTACTAGTGTCCATATTTTACTGGTAAAACTCCTGTGATTCATTGTATTATAGTGGGAAAGTATCATCAGGCAAGGAGCACTGTATCCCTGAAGTGTATGTACTTATTATATGTCTAGTAGTGCATCTTTTGGTACAGTACAGTGCTTCATGTCTTATACTACTTTTACATATACTGCTAAAAATATTTTACCGATTTTTACCAACCAGTTCTTATGGATTTTTATTTGTAAGGTCTTGATATAAAAACTTCTCAGTTGTATCTTTTGTGTTATTTTGAGAAAAAATGCTCATTCCCTATTCACTACAAGAACCATATATGAGCTATACACTTCCTATAGTGCATATACTGCATTCAGAAAAGACCCAAAAAGAGAAACCAAGTGCTCTTAAAATTACTTTTGCATCTTCATTCCTGTGATTGTTGGGAGTCTTACCACCTGAGTCTTATAAGTTATTTCAGTGTTTATATAAATCTCGGTGATAATTAGTGGTTATTGGGAAACAGAAAGAATACCAGAAATGTTTTTATCTACTGTATACATGTATCTATTAGAAATTTATTAAAGGGTGTAAATATGATTAATAGGCAAAATAATGAAAGGACCATGACTGTGAACTCCTTTTTTATTTTATTTTTTTCTGACACAGTATTAATCAGAATATTACTGTTCTGTAGTTGATCCGGTGGTGGATTTATATTGCAATAGTATTAGGGTAGGTTCACACTACCTTTATTTAATGTCCATGAAAGGATGAGAGCAATGGATATTTAAATGACAGATACAGATGAAGTCCCCTCTGTTGGGTGTGTGTCTGCAAGTAAAAAAAACATGGCTGAAGCTTTCTTCTGTCATATTTTTTTACTTTTCTAATGGAAGAAAAAGTAATGTCTACAAGACTTTTACTTCTGTTTCAAAAGTAAAAATAGAAGACAACGTTGTCATGTTGTTTACATTAGAGTCAATGGGAATGGACCGAGACAGGGTGGCTCTATATGTGCCTGTTATTCTGCTATGGTTAGTGTCTGTTTCTGTCATCTTATGAGGTGCTTACTGATTATTATTTATTCCATTTTCAAAGTTTTTCGGATAATTAGCGGTAATCAAGTTACAGAAAATATGTAATAAAAGTGTACCTCCATCTGTCTAAAAACTACAGATATAAGAATCCATGTATCTTGTTACCTTGTTGTAGAAACAATACAGAGACTATAAATATCCTTGTCTCTGAGCAATCTTTCCATTTGACTCATTTACCAGTAAATTTGCTGTAACATTTCTTTTCCTCTTGATTATTGGTAAATGCTTTAATAGTAATGGTAGTAATGTTGGAATACTAGTCAAAATAATCTGGTGAGTATATGGAATCTATGGTCGCCCAAGGATCCAATGTACCAACCCCTTTTTCAAGTGCATAAAAACAATCTGATGAAATGTTCCCACTATAGGTCTGTCTGTACTGGGAACATTTCATCAGATTGTTTTTATGCACTTGAAAAAAGGAGCTTCTGCTCGGAAACGCGTTGTGCCTATTACCTCAATAAATGTGAATTTCTCCTATCATCAACTGTGACCGGGGGTTATTTCCTAAGAGCGCGGGTTGGTACATTGGATCCTTGGGCAACCATAGATTCCATATACTCACCTTCCAACGTTATCTACGTAAAACCATACCCGCTGCCACCTTGGACCACTCCACGAATTAATACGTGTCCAGGCAAGGGTTCAACCGGTCTTGATTCTTCCATTCGTGAGAACATCATACAACGTGTGGCTCAGCGTCAATCTCCTTCGCTTTTGAGCATCAAAATAATACTGGTGGTAGCTATAGAATAGTATTATATCAGGCATTATCTTTACAATTGCAGTGTTTCTTAGAAAAATGATAATTGTAATCTGATGAGTTGATGTGGACCAACTTTACTTGATGGGAAAATCCCTTTAAGAGGCTTGTGGATATGGAAAAATCCCAATCGAATGGTTCTCAGAGGTCTAAACAAAGATGTGCTGCAGCCACAGCTAATTACAGTTTAGCTTAACAATTGAAAGAAAATGCGTGTCATGTGTATGGATGTTTCACTTGCTCATATTATTTCTGACCTGTGGAAATCTGATGCATCAGTAAGGCAATTTATTCTACATGTTCAGCATTTTTCCTCAGCAGGGGTTCATTATTTACATTATAGAATGTGGCACATGCTGATAACTGTCCATGTCTTTAATAAAAGAGCTACATTCAGTATGATCAGTTGTGAGGAAACTGATTCTCATGATAACAACGGAATCTGTGTACAGTGATCTAATAAAAGGCCTGTTTGGCTTGTTACTCTGGATGATGGAAAATTGGTGTCACTACCTTACAGTAATAATTGCTTTACTTGCAGTTTATAGTATAGTATGCGATGGCAAGCAGGGCTCAAATCACGTCTTTCAGCAATGCTAAAACGTATTTGTGGTTTTGGCATGTTGCTCAAGGAATTTGTATGCCACTAATTGGCTGTCATTGCAACTTACTGATTATTAAATGAGAACTGTGGTCTTTAATTTATTACCTGAAAAGAACAACCTTTTACCATCCAGTTGGTTTCTATTAGAAATAGAGGTATGAGGTACCTATGACCAGCAGCTAAGATTAGCCTTGTAAAGTACCTGCCAAGATATTTTTTTTGGCTGCTTTCTTGAATCTTAAGATTGCAAAATTTTGTTTTGTACTGTAGCATTTAGAAAGACAAAAAATATTCATAAAGCATCCGCTTAGCAGCTGATCTGATGTAAATTAATAAGTTAATGTGTTACTAGATGGCAATGTGCTACGTTAGATAGACAATATGGTAATAGGAAAGTAGACATCCTACAGATCTCCCTACATCTAACTAATCTCTAATTTAGTTGAGAATTCCAGTTAGGGTAAGTTCACACAAGATCAGTCACAAGATAAGAGCAATAGCCATTAAATAACATACGCAGATGGGGTCTTTCTGACAGGGATCCATCTGCATTCATCCCAGTGTAAAAATATAAATAAATGAATAAAATGTCATAAGTTTTCTTCCATAATGTTTTTTTTTTTACTTTTCTTACAGAAAACTAAAATTCATGCATGTAGGATTTTTTCTTTGGTTAAAGTAAACAAACATGAGGGAAAACTGTGTCCATCATGATGTTTACAATAGACTCAATGGGAACAGACACAGACAGAGAGAGCGCCGTCTGTGCACTTTACTCTGCTATAGTTGGCATCTGTTGCCGTCATCCTATGATGGATGATAGCAACAGACATTAATAACTGTAGTGTGAACATAGCCTAAGTTACTTCACCACAATATCACATTCTAGCAAAAGCCTCGAGAGACTGCACTTCACCCTTCTCCACTAAATAGTCACACATAAGCACAAATGGGCAACTTAGCATATTTCTTTGTGATAACTTGTCATTAATCCATTTTATGCTTAGAAAATCGGCTTGTGATATGTATTTCTGCACACCTCCAGCTTGATAGGACAGATACTGTAAGGTAAGAGAGGACAAATCTGTAAGCATGATACTGCTATCAGGAGCACAGGTAAAGTGACCCAAACCTACCCATGGTAACACACCAGTCACCCACTAATCACTGCATACGAGTTACCAGGGATCTCTTTTATAGACTGTGATAAGTAAACCTGGTTCCAAATGAGGCACTCTTCAAGTCACATGTATGTGAATGCACAGTATCCTATGTACCCACAAATTATACAGTATGGGCAAAAGAGGTTACATATAGATAATAATTTTCCTGTTTATTTCTAAATCAGTGGATCAATTTGCCTAAGTATAACAGCTTTCCTCATGTGCCCAAAAATATTACACAACAGGGTGTAGCATGGAGGCTGATTTGCACATATTGGGTTCCAATATTCCTGACAATAACACTGAATAATATAAATATAAAGCGTGTAATTATAAATAATATAAATAATAAATAATATAAATATAAAGCGTGTAATTATTTAATTATCTATTATTAATAGATCAAACAACACTCAACACTGTTTGGATTCCTTATATAAATAATTATATACTAATTGTATCATTTTTGAGTGCAGTTTTAATATACTGTAAATAATATAGGGTAGATCTAATGAGGGTTAGATAGGTTCCAAATAACTGTAGCCTAAGAAGGAGCCAGAGAAGCAGAATATGCACTGAAATTATTAAAGTTCTGGGCTTCTAAAAGAATGCTAGGTATTGTCTCAGGAAAGTACAGTATTTCACTTAGCTGCCGTTCTGACAGTATTACTCCATGGACTGAACTAAAATATTTTATTAAAATATTTATGTCTAATGTTTTGTCACCTAGAGTTTGATTTTCTACACATCTTAGCAGTTGTTACGAGTATGTTTCCCAGTAGTACAGATGTACAGTATAGATCAAGCCTGGGTTGTACATACACAAATAAAATCATAAACAAAATACTTTATTTTCCATTTATATTAGTGCGTAGATGATCACGGTATCATAATTTTCCAGGGTTCTCCTACCCTATGAAAATCAGAAATGTTAACAACTAGAATATGTTAATATTGTACTGTGAAATGTTTTATTTACCTTTTTTCCTATTGCATATATTTTAGCTGTTGCTCACATTACGTTTATCTTCATTTTGGACAATTTGGAAAAGATTTGTTCCTAAATCTTTTCAAAGCATGTTCTGATAAATAATACAGGATAAAATATAGTTTAACTATATAGATTCCCATCAGTGCTGTCTCCCATTGTTCTGCTTCACCGACAGAAGATCTGTGCTTAGTTCTTCAAGATGTTTGCCACAAACTCCCTGCCAAGTTCTTTCAAAAACAAGTGCAAGCGTACTTGAAATAAATGGAAGGCAAAGGGCGGTCACACTAAATATTGAAGGGATTTATATTTCTGTTTGCTTGATTCACATAATTTTGTTAATTGACAAAAAGAAACTATTAACAGTTCTATTTCTGAAAGCATTGCCACTTTGCAGCATTTCTTCCATGTGTGCCTAAAATATTTGCACAACACTGTATGTCTATCTATCTATAGATAGATATAGATATAATGCTACTTATATATAGTGTTATTGTACATAGTCAAGTCATTGATGGGATCTATGTGTCTTCCAGGTTCGTAGTTTATTCTGGGGAAGGTTTATTTGGCAAGGTTTGAATGTTGGCTCTAGCCTAAATATTGGTGAGATGTACAGAGCTAGGTATGCTTCATAACCAGGCTGTGCTGCTCAGCTGATCTGTCTCTCAACCTGGGGGGAGAGAGAAAATCCAGATCTCTCTCAGAGGATAATGATTTTATCCTGTGCAAGGGAACTGCAGGTACATAACTAGTTGCTGTAGAAAAAAAAAAAATTG
This sequence comes from Leptodactylus fallax, assembly GCA_947044405.1. Classification (NCBI taxonomy): domain Eukaryota; kingdom Metazoa; phylum Chordata; class Amphibia; order Anura; family Leptodactylidae; genus Leptodactylus; species Leptodactylus fallax. The sequence continues at coordinate 8,420,589 of CAMRHE010000005.1, read as the reverse complement.
CAGATTTGTTTGACCGGTATGAGGTTAGCTCAGCCTAGTCCCAGTAGTTAGAGACAACCTTAGTTTAGCAGGCAGTTTAAATGTGTTTCTGTCTCCCGATTCCTCTTTTGATACAATAAGCAGACTATACCCCAGGAAAAGTTGAACCAGCAAGACTGGTTGTCACGATATATATGTTGTCCATACTGATCATCATAACCAATGTAATTTTTTTTTTTTAAGCCAATTAAACACCATACCATGGCATGCTAGCAAAAGTCAAGAGGAAAGTCAAGGAAGGACACCTCTCTATATATAGATAAAGATTTTTCTTGTATTTCCTGTGTGCAATGGTAAGGGTCAGATATTCTCCATTCATAGAACATGGCCTTAGTGTTAATGATGGAGGCTAGTCAACAATGTACTTGCTACCATGAACTTTCCTATTTCATTTGGTAAGCTTTTATAAAAGTACATCAGTTATACTCAGATTATAAGAACTGAAAACAATTGGAGGAATTTACTAAGACTGGCGTTCCCATGCCAGAGGTGCAGTCAAATTATCAAGAAGCTCAATCACTTAATAAATCAGGTACATTCCCTGTTCACCAGAATGTGAATCTATGTCAATTGGGAACTGGTGTAGATTTCCTATTTAACTTACGCCAGTTTTCTGTGGTGAGCAGAGGCGTAGCTAGGGGTTCAACACAGAGGGGGCGAACATGTCCAAGTGGGCCACCAACTTAGGTATACCGATATTAGTACTATACGGTGACCATATAGTGGTATATATCGGCTCTACACAGGGCCCTGCAGACCATTTAAGTGAACACAGTGCAGTAAAATTTAGTGACCTACAGGTGACGTCTCTGACTAATCATTCACATCTCACGTCTCTTCCATCTGGACCGCCATGACCACTTCTTTCAGTCTCTGTAAAGTTTGCAGCACAGACATCTTTAACTCCTTACTTTTCCAGGCATCTTTCACACATTGTCCTCACCTGCACGCCCATCCTGCTGCTACCCCTAATTATAAAATATATAATATAACCCCCCATAATGAATAATATGTACTTTTAAATTAATAACTTTCCCGTGTACCCTGTATAAATAGTGCCCCTTATTAATAATACCCCGGGTGTTTCCTAATTAAGAGGCAAAAAAAAATTAGTGGGTTTCCAATACCCAGGACCCCCAGGATCAGCTGTTTGAATGAATCGTGGTACCTGTGTAAGCGCCGTGACCCCTTCTCTGTTTACATAGTGTCATTCATTTCATAGAGTCCATGTAATGTAGCTACAGCCTCGTCCTATACACGTCTATGCGACAAGACTGGAATTACATCACACGGTCACTATAAACAGACAGCGTGTTATATAAACAGGTGCCATAGCCCCTTCATATAGCTGATCATTGGGGATTCACTTATATCTTATTGATGATCTATTTTGAGGATAGATCATCAATAAAAATGAAGTGGAAAACTCCTTAAGATCGGGCCCCCATGAGGCGGAAACACCACGGAAAAAAAACGCAGTGTTTTACACTTTCTAGCGAATCCCATCCAAACATTGCGGAAAAATATGCGCAGTGAACATGCTGCGATTTCCAAAACTGTTGTGTATAATGGAAGCAGAAAGTCTGCAAAGGAAAACTCTGTGGACCTCCTGTGAAAAGCGCTGCAGGAGACTCTGATGCATTACCGTGGTTTTTCCTGCATCACTTTTTTGCTGCGGCTCACTACATGGGGCTGTAGTCTTAATAAAGCCCAAATTCCACCTTAATTAAATTAATTTCCCTTTATATTATGCCCCTGATTCTCCCTGACATAAATATCACACCCCTAATAGCTCTTATATAAATGACCTCCATTATGTTCATAATGCCCCCTTATATAAATATATCATCCTAATGCCTAATTATAATTTCCCCTCCCCCTATACTATTAAATTACCCACAACGGCGTTAAAAAAACAAAAGAGAAAGTTATACTCATCTACCTGCGATCCTTTGATGAATGGAGCCGCCGCCTCCTTCTCCCAGTCCACGCACAGGACGTCTGTGTCTCGTCTGCCTGTTCCAAGAAGCAGACTTCTGTCTGTGGTCTTGGTGTCTCGTAAACTGCAGACCTGAAGTGGCTTGCGGTTTACAATACAGTTAAGTTGCAGGAGGTGTCTGCAGACACCGATCTAGTTAAAAGTAAAGCACATATTAATGGCGGCCCCGAGGTGGGCCCCACAGAGTCAGTGGGCCCGGGACAGCCGCCCCTTCTACCCCCCACTAGTTATGCCACTGGTTGTGAGTTGTAATAAATATGGCAGGCTGAGGCATTCCCATCCCTCTATGACTATATTCGTAGAAGGTGATGAACAAGGCGCAGAGCTGGAATGTGGTGCATCTTTGGTGCAAGATAGGGATGTGTGCAAAACTGCACCACATTATCACCCATCTACACCAGAATACTGGCATAGATTGGATGATAATTCCCCCAATTGTGCTTATGTTTTGTTGAACATAGTAAAGCAGTGAAACATTTTCTTTGATCTTTGGAATAAAAACAAATGAACCGAACATTCAAGTGTGAGAGTAAATAAATTGTCTGTACTGTACATAGAATATCATTATCTTCTATCTATAAAGATAAAGTATAAATGGAGAAGGAGGGTTCATATTAAAATAAATAAATAAATAAATAAAGTAAACAAATCCTTGGTAGACCAATATATCAAGCATTTTGCATTCTCTTGGGTAGAAACATGCAGGGTTATGGCTGCCAGGAATCAACCTTTCATAATAGGCATACAACTTCAATCCAGGAGGATGTGACTGGGGTAACTGCATTCGGTTCAGGACAGCTGCTGTCCTACCTGAAAAAGAGCAAATGATTTCCAGAAATAATTTTGTTCGTTTTGAAAATGGCATGATCGGATTGATACATATAAAACATAGCAGTCCATAGCAACATTCAGGCTAACCCTTGTTCATCACCACAAGTCCCAACAAGTATACTTTTTATAGTGTTCACAATGTAATTCCATTTTCTGCACACAGAGCACCCCACAGTCATAGAACAAAATGCTTAAATACGGTTAGCCTGCATTTGGGGTGATCACTGCATATGGACTGTATGACAAATAGTTGTCTCCCAGAATATGGACTACAGTGGGCTTACTCTACTGTATATTCTAAACCCAATACCAAAATTAATGTATTTTGGTCACTTTAAATATTAAGCAAATAAAGAATGCTTTACAATATCGGTGATTTTAGAAGGAAGTCTAGAATGTTAAAAATGTCTATATGAAGGATATGTTTGCCTAGATAGTATATTATTTGCAGTCCTAATAAGCTGTAGTAATTACTTAGCAGATCATTATATATTCATTTTATTGCCAGTAAATAGTGTATGCCTGTTAATGTCTACCATTCTGAAAGTGCACATTTGACAGTGACAAACTAATAGAACTCCCTAGTAATCTACTTCTCCTAATGGGATACTCTTGATTAAGCAATTTATTATTCTTAATAAACTAATTCTATTCTAATAAATTACATATTAAAATTAACTTAACTCAGGTGCCCAAATTATATCTGGCAAGCATCATTCATTTCCTGCAACTGGGGATTGAAATCACCTTGCAGACACTTAGTATATTAGTTGCTTAAAATATGGAACTTACAGTTGAAAAATAATAATTGTGTTTGTATGTGTGTAATTTCCACAATACAAAATCATAATACTAAGGATGATAACATAGAGCAAATATACTTCATATGAGTAGTGTTAGAAAGCTTCAGACCCTTTCTGTATTGTTTTTAAATTCTCATAAACTTTTACTAAATTGTATTCAGATTTTTACATATAAAGTTGTTGTACATGTACATATTCATAAGTATGTGAGCCAACATTAAAGGGATTCTCCACTTTGGAAAGTGACTACTTTTTACAAGGCAGTAAGCTGATCACAAAGTATTTCCCTGCTGGCACCCCCTTTGATCATCTGTTATCTGTGGAAAAAATCTGACAGCAGGGGTATAGATGTAAGGGGTGCAGAGGTGGCATTCTTGACCAGGCCCCAGGACCTCATGGGGGCCCAAAGGTCTCTCTACAACAAAAGAAGATACTAGTATTATAGATAGTACATGGTAATTGAGGGACCTCATTACATATTTTGCATTGGGCTTAAGAGCTTCAAGTTACTCTTCTGCCTGACAGTAAGGCCTGCTTCACAGGGGCAAGTTTGGGCTGTGAGATATGGAACATATGTCAGCTATATTTCCAGAACTGAGGATCTGGACTCCCAGCATATAATAGTCTTCTATGATGCTAGAAGTCCCTGACTTCCCACAGGATGACTGTCCTGTACACAACCACAATACAGGACAGTATTCCCATGGGGAGGCAGGGAAAGATATTGTATGATTGTTTAGCAAGTTTTTCATTGTATATATCCAAAGGATGCACAACAATGCTTCAGCCAAGCATATGCCATACACATTTATAATTCTTAGTATTTCCTTTCCACCAAATAAAAGTCTTCTGACAATCACCTAGCTGGCAATTTTAAATTGATAGATTTAGAAACATGACCGAACAAAGGTATACTTTCAATTACAATAGGAAGTGTGTCTCCAAGGACAGATCCAGCAAACAGCTAAGGTCATGTGTGCCTTTACTTTTGTTGCTTAAGCATAGCTATTATTTTTGAAGAGTTGATAAGAGTAATTTTGTTTGTATTGTACAGTTTACTTTTAGGAAGCAGTCTCTGGATACAGGATGGGAAATGCTATAACAAAATGTATGTTGGTTCCATATTACTTAGTTTTGTAATTGCTTTAGAGATTCCCATGAATGCTTTATTTTTTTATATTTATGTATATAACATATTAGAAAAACAGTTTTGACAACAGTGAAAACAATCTGATCTTCATCATAATGGGCGATTCTCAGGTGGACACAGACTATGATTAAAGCACCATATTATGGATTTTATCCAGGCCAAATAATTTAGGTACATGGATTATATCATTTTGCCTAATGACACACAGTAAACTGAAAATTTTTGTTTTAAGTATTCTATATTAATGGCAGTGGTGTACCTACATATATAGGCAGACCACGCAGCTACTAAGGAGGTGATGAAGGTGGGAGCTTGGTGTTTCGTAACTATATTTATTATGTAGTAATTCCTATGCACCAAAGGGATTTAAGTGCATAACATATAAAGCTACTTATCAATCTGTCCAGCTCCCCTTGCTATATAGCATATTGCCTGCAGATCAGACATTATGTTTAACATGACAGATTGCCTTTAATTGCTCCACTTTATTCTCCTCATGAAACACTGAAACATTAAAGGGGTTGTCCAGCCCTAAATTTTTCATACTGATAACTAATTTACAGCATAAATCACCAGTATATGGCTTGTGGGGGTCTGGTTTGAAACCTTCACCTCTCATAGATCAGCTGTTGCAGCAGCCTCCGAGTGCTGGAAGCTGCTAGTGGATAGGTGGTGTGTTCAAATAATAGGAGCAGCATTGTAATTCCCATAGCACCACTATGTAGTGGACACAGCTGTTTTACCACACCTATTACTTGAATAGGAGTAGCACTGCACGTGATGCCTGTTCTCTAGCAGCTTCTGGAACCTGAAGGCTGCTGCAGCATCTGATCTGTGCGGGGTATGAGGGTAGAGCCTCCACAGATGACATACTGAAAAATTGGTTTGGGGCTGGAAAACCCCTTTGAGGCATCTTAATAATGCTTTACACTAGATTTCTTTTTTGGTGAACGAGGGTACTTCTGAATGTTTACAGAGATCCTTCAGCTAGAGGGAAACTATAGACCAACTGAAGATGCCTTGTCCATCTTAAAAAAAATATATACAGTATTATAGTTTCATATATTCACATGTTTTGCAATTACATGGGTACCCATTATGGAGATTTTTTTTTGTTTACTTTTCAGATGGAAGATAAAGTCCTGTACCCACAATTTTATTTTCTGTCTAAAACAATAACAAAAATATAGAAGAAAACTTCCCTCCTGTTATAATGTATATTACAAACATGTTCTATTGACCTTTCTTACTTCCTTTAATAAAAAACAGACTCTAGTGTTTTCCTTGCTATCAATACTCTAACTAAACATTGCAAGGAAGAGTCTGTCCCATACACAATGGGGAGATTCATCAAAATGAAGATACAGGCCTCCTCATGCCAAGCAGTACACCTCAGCAGAAATCTATGCCACTTGTGACTATTGTGGTCACAAGCGGTAATAAAAAATTGCAAACCACCGACTTATGACTTTGTGATGTCGAAAAAGTGGGGCAGAATTTAACAAATTTTGAACCTGTCCCACTGTGTACTGTCAATATGTACAGGTATTACATGAACTACTGTATATAAAGCTTACGTTCCCATCTAGTGTTTTTTTTTCCTTTATCGCTAGAACTGTGATTCTGGCAGCATATGAAAACAGAGACTCATTTCATATGATGGTATATAATTGGAGATACACCCCCCACCTTTGTCAATTGCGACATCTATACATACTGGCAGTACACAATAGAGCAGATAAAAATGTATTCTGATATAATTTGCGCAAAAAAGGTGTACATGCTTTACACCTCACTTTTTATATATTTTAGACAAAAACAGTTTCATCTGACAGGCATCGTCTTTGTTGAAAAGACGGCAGAAAATTGTGCACCAGAAATGCATCACAATTATAGAAAATTTGTCAAAATTTTGTCGGAAACTAAGCCAACTGTTAAGAGGTGAAAAGTTTGACTAAACAGTTTATCAAACTGCATTAGACACTTTGGAAAATCTGCTGCAATCTAACTTTGTACTGTCAAAATGTTAGGCAGCATTAGTTTATCTGTTTCAATGTCTATGGGACAGACTTTGGGAAAACTTTAGATACTGTTTTATACTAAAAAGAAGTAAAACGAGTGAATATCTTTGTAATACAGTTTATTAACCTAACACCCCATACACAAACAAAAGGGAAAATTGTACACTTTAAATGTCATGCTAACGTGTTTCTGTATAATTGTCTATTCTAGAAATATGACCACAGTTGATGCACAAAATTCTTTCCCTTCCACAAGGAGCTTTTTAAATACATTTTTACAAAGCCATTTTTGCCAGTGTTTAAAGTGAATCCATAATCATACTTGGAGTTTAATCCGAGTAATTATATTTCTAGTTTCCATTGGCTATTTCAGTTGTGTAGATAGCCTGAGGTATTTTATCTAATTTCCATAAAAATTCTGTAGTATATATGTTTGAAAGCAAGTGCTAAATTTGCTGGAGGCAGTTCTCAATCATAAGCTGTGTCCTGATCCTCTTTCCATTTTTCCAGTGGATGGTTGGGACCTGGAAATTTTCCCTTTGTAGAAAGGTTTAATGAGACATTGGATACTTTATTCTCCTTCTCATAGCAGCTACAGTAACATGAGGAAAAACTGTAAGATGCAGTGATATACTGTACATATGATACTTTGGGTTGGTACCAAATATTATTTGACTGTCTAATGATAAATTATTATAATGTTTGCATAATAATAGAATGAACTTTATTTCCTTTTTTTCCATTTCCCTCATTGCACTGATTTTATATCTATCTATACACACAGATGTGTATTTGTAGTTTTCATTTTTTAGTGGCTAAACGTTAAGTCAAATTTGGCTCTTATTACAATGAGTATATGGCTTTGTGAGACCATATTATGGCTACTTAAAGTTGTATGGATGCATAATATGGAACCCATAAATGTCTGTGGGGCCCCAAATGTACCTCCATTTGCCCTAGATTTTATACATACATTCCCCAATAGTTGCCTTTATAACAGAGCTATTTTCCTCTAGTAGCCCTGGTTCCATGAAGCAATCTTTCAGTAACATGGTACTGTAAAGATGCACGACACTGTGGGGTACTGTGTGCCTCTGTAGAGGCTTCATGCACATGGTATTAGTTGTACACCCAATATAATACTTGGTAAACAAATTTTCTTACACAAATCTTTGACTGGTTTTGCTGTACAGTCATGGCCAAAAGTTTTGAGAATGATACAAATATTAATTTTTACAAAGTCTACTGCTTCAGTTTTTCTAATGGCAATTTGCATATACTCCAGAATGTTATAAAGAGTGATCAACTTAACAGCAATTACTTGCAAAGTCAATATTTGCCTAGAAAATGAACTTTATCCCCCAAAACACATTTCAACATCATTGCAGCCCTGCCTTAAAAGGACCACCTACCATCGTTTCAGTGATTGCTCCATTAACACAGGTGTGGGTGTTGATGAGGATAGGGCTGGAGATCAATCTGTCATGATTAAGTAAGAATGACACCACTGGACACTTTCAAAGGAGGCTGGTGCTTGCCATCATTGTTTCTCTTCTGTTAACCATGGTTATCTCTAAAGAAACACGTGCAGTCATCATTGCACTGCACAAAAATGGCCTAACTGGGAAGAGTATTGCAGCTAGAAAGATTGCACCTCAGTCAACAATCTATCGCATCATCAAAAACTTCAAGGAGAGAGGTTCCATTGGTGCCAAAAAGGCTCCAGGGCGCCCAAGAAAGACCAGCAAGCAGCAGGACCGTCTCTTAAAAGTGTTTCAGCTGTGGGATCGGGCTACCAGCAGTGCAGAGCTTGCTGAGGAATGGCAGCAGGCAGGTGTGAGTGCATCTGCATGCACTGTGAGGCGGAGACTCTTGGAGCAAGGCCTGGTCTCAAGGAGGGCAGCAAAGAAGCCACTTCTCTCCAGAAAAAACATCAGGGACAGACTGATAATCGGCTCTCTCACAGTCTTGCCTAAAAACACAGCCATGAATAAAGAATGGTACCAGAATGTCCTCCAAGAGCAACTTTTCCCAACCGTCCAAGAGCAGTTTGGCGCTCAACAATGCCTTTTCCAGCATGATGGAGCACCTTGCCATAAAGCAAAGGTGATAACTAAATGGCTCAGGGAACAAAACATAGAGATTTTGGGTCCATGGCCTGGAAACTCCCCAGATCTTAATCCCATTGAGAACTTGTGGTCAATCATCAAGAGATGGGTGGACAAACAAAAACCAACAAATTCAGACAAAATTAAAGCATTGATTCTGCAAGAATGGACTGCTATCAGTCAGGATTTGGTCCAGAAGTTGATTGAGAGCATGCCAGGGAGAATTGCAGAGGTCCTGAAGAAGAAGGGTCAACACTGCAAATATTGACTTGCTGCATTAACTCATTCTAACTGTCAATATAAGCTTCTGTTAGTCATAATATGAATGCAATTATATTTCTGTATGTGATAAAAACATCTGACAAACACACATAAAAACCAGAGGGCAGCAGATCATGTGAAAATATAATATTTGTGTCATTCTCAAAACTTTTGGCCATGACTGTACTTATATTTGTCATAAACAGCAGAGAAACCTTTAATTTTTGACATGCATTGAGGTATATTTGATCTTTAACGATGCAAAAATGTATGACCTTCAGCTTTCATATTTTACATGAGTAGTTTTGTTTTTGGGTAACTTTACATCACGTGTTACATCATTAGCAAGAAATAAAACAGTGGATCTACCACACGTGTCCTTCATTACATTTCCTCTTAGCTGGACATGTCTAGATGTGTGTCACAAGATGACTGACTTTTAGGCATCATGCACTGGAATTTTGAAAAACATGGACATTAAAAACAGAAGAACATCAAGCCCATTTTGCATCCTTGGAGCATCTGCTTCCATGGATCCTTCATAGACCATGAAATGGACAAATATAGGACATGTTTTATTTCTTGTCAGTCCTTTAAAATGAACCATAAAAAAGGACATATGAACAGCTCCACTGAAAATGATGAGTTTTAAAATGGTCATTATACAGCTATTTTACACTGCCGTGGGCATCGGGCATTAAATTCAACAAAGGTGATACTCTGTCACATAATGATTTATCCTATATGTGTGTATGTTTGGGCACCCTGTGGTTGTGTTGTGAACTGCCACCTGTCAATGTTATTTTCACAACATTGCACTGAATATGTTTCATGAATAATTGGAGTTCTTTACCAAATTTGGGTGGATAAACATGTATTTCATTACATGCATGGAAATAGGGTAATTATTCCATTCTATTTGCAACATGCAAAGTCCCCATGAGCAAAATGTTGCTAATAAGACTCATTTGGGAGTTATTTGAACACCAGACCTACACTGTATGGCAATGCAAACCTGCATCCTATTTATGCAAAAACAGACAATTTGTAAATTTATCACTTGCATATAACCATAATAGAAGACAAGACAATGTCAAGAAGTTTCCATATAAATCTCATCATGCATTGAAGTAATCTATTTATACAATAAAATTTGAGTGAGCATCCCCCTTAATCATTGCTATAAATAATTTTCCATATAGCTATGTTAATGACAACATTTCTTCTTATAGCAAATATTCTGGGTTAGTTTTACTTTTAAATTCATGTAATAAACTATAATGGCAATTACTTTACTCCTAACAAATAACTAAATTAAAATAATGAAGTAACAAACACAAAATAAACCACAAAATAAAAGCCTTATGCTGGAGAACAAAACACATTCTCCATTCCACAGTACTTTATACTTATACTAATGTCTTCAAAATGCTTCCTTTATTTTGTTTTATAATGCCTACATATTTTAGCTTAAGGAAATTTAGCAAATGCTATTGCTGCTTTGCACGGAAAAGCCAATAATGTTTGTTAAACCAACATCCACTTTCCTGGAGGATATTGGGATGAGATTTTTTTTTTCTCTTTCTGCTTTTCATGCTCGATGCATTGAGAGCACAGATTTCATAGCCTGTCTTCAAAACATAATAGTTTTTCCTACGACTTCCTACTGTTCAATCAAATAGCTTTTGCTGACTTCTGCTCCCCTCCACTGCCTGGAGTTGATTCTAAATGTCAAGGCTTAATGTGTGCTGTAATCTACTTGATTTTGTCATGTGTATTTGAAACTTCATTTACTACCTAATCTGAAAAAAAAAAATAACTCCACAACTGATCATTTTCTGTTACTAAGGCAGCAGGGTTTTTTTTTAACTTATAATTACAAAGTCTGCTAATTTCACTTTTCTTTAATAGGGATGTAGCAGTCTTTAACTTGAATAATGATAAGACACTGCAGCATATCACATAACAAAAGCTAGTGGAAACCACTACAACATCGAGTTAAGGCGCCTGCACCTGTATATTTAACTTGTTAAATGTAATCTTTCATCTTGCCTCTAGATATCCTGAGCTGAGTGGCTTGAGATGAGCAGCTTTGAGGAAAACAAAACTTTAAGTTACTGTTGAGCTTCACTTTTTCAAAGCTGGTTAATTTATTATGTCTTGGGGATTAATTATTCAAAGCTGGTCATCTCCGTATATCTCAGACAGTATGAAAGCACCCTAACAAGAATTAAAATTGTGGTACATAAATGATCAAGATGTTGGGTTGTGAGATTCTCCACTCTTGATTATCTGTGTGTATCAGGGGAACCATAATGTTGAGGCATTGGGACATTTGTAATGGGATATTGATTGATGGCATCCATTGCTTACAGTGAGCATCCTGCAGTCAGTCAGTGTTCAGAACTTTGTTGGACACAGTTCTCAGATGTAGATCATGAAAGTGAAATTGTTGTTGGAGAGCCCCACCAAATACTGTAGTTTCTATTAGAAATTGCATTATTTTGAAACCTATGCACTTGTGCTATGTTTCTTAACGCTAGTCCACATATGTCTGTGCTTATTCCTGATGCAATTGTAATAGTTGTATCACTTGTATAATACAAAGACTATCCTATAAACATGATCTGTTGTTGATATAGTGCGTGAATACTTGGGATGAAGGAAACTATTGAAGACTTTGATATAATATATGGATTCATACATTTTAACAATCAGAAAGCGTTTAGCTCCTTTTTACTGTATTGCACAATAGACTTGGACTGCCTACTGTGACCAAATATACATGATGTTCAATGTCATACTACTACTACTATAGTGAAATATGTGTTAGATGGGTTTCCAGTTTTAACTTCTAAACTAATAATTTTTTTTCAGCTAACACCAGTTGGTACCACAATCTTTACTGGCTTTTCAACTAATGGTGCTACAGATATAGACGATGGTCCTAATGGTCAAATTGAATATTTCATCACTTACAACCCCAATGACACAGTAAGTAGATACAAAAAAAATAATGTTTGATTATTCCTTTTTTATTCATTTATCAAATGATTTTTTGGATGCAGCAGATGAAGTCTTTAAGTTATTTTCATTTTGTTTGAAGTTAACTTCTCTTTAGCAGAGTATGAGCACAAATTCATATGTGTATCTTCTAGTTTATCTTATGTGTATCTTGAGTAGCAATGCAGACTTTTTAGTCTGTTTATATGGGGCCCTAATGCAAAGAATGCGGCTGTGGGGGACAACTGGACAACCTTTGCCATGGCTAAAGGAAAGCTTAGCTACAGCCCTGCCTAATGGTCCCTCTGCCGCATAAGACCTTTTAGAAGACATATACATGAACATATTGGTGACATACTGAATGAAAGGGACACTTCGGTGGTTAGACACTTTGTACAGTGCCATCAGGGGGATATCACAGGTTTACGGTTCGAGGTCATTGAATATGTGCGCCAGCCACGTAAAGAGGCACAATGGACATATAAATTATGAATGGTCCAACCTAGAGGCATCAATGAACAGATGGATTTTGCCTGTTTCATATGAATGCCCTTTGCTGTGTTTTTTTGACATGTTTTTTGATCTGTCCACAGGGATAATCTCCCCATCTTTTTTGTTACTATTGTAATCCCTTTTTATTTTTTTCCTTTCTGTTTAATTTATACAGCATCATGTTTGAGGGGTTTGGGATAGGATTGTCGGTTATCAAACTTACCTAGCTTATTCATGATGTGTTGTTCATGATATATTCATGATATGTGGATTTTATCTGGTGCGTACTTGGGGCTGATATATCAGGTATAATCTGGGTCGGTTGGCCCTCTGGATTATTTATTTAGGTCTGTATCATTTCAGCTCTGTGCATCTTTTGCACCGATCCCTGTATTTTCAACTTTTTACATCTGTTTGTTTATATAAACCCCTTCTGTGTCACCTTGTAGCACTTGCCTTACTATGAAATTTCTTGTGTTCTGTTTACCTACCTGCTGTGTATTTATATTGGATCTGTGGTCAATCTGTGCACGCTGGGACGTCTGTTTGGGCATCCCTGGTTCCCCTGGCAACCAGTTCACCTCCCGTAGCATATCTTGCTATCACATTGCCTTCTCTTGGTACGTGATGTTGGGTTAGTTGCATCCGGCCGGCATCTGCGTGCCTCTGCTGTGGTCCCGCCTGAGGGCGGGCATAGAGATCCTGAATGACGCATAGGTGGAGAGTAGGAGTCTTTCCAGTCCCAGTCTAGCGATCAGATTGGCTGTTTTCTCCCACACCGACGTTTGTCCCACCAATTGGATGCACGTTACCCTGTACGGGAGGAGCCTCGTGTATAAAAAGGTGGATCAGCTGTGCTGTAGTTACCGCTGCCATCAATGGCGGTCACGCTATACCACCACGTACTATAGTGTTTCTTGAACTTGAGCTATCTGTGGCAACACTTGAATATGTACTGCATTACTTCATCATGACCCCTGATTAATTTTTGTTATAAAAAGAAACGCGTAGGGTCGCTATTTATGACAGTTTAGGAGTGTTTCTCTCTCCCTTTGCGCTAGTCTGGGCTGCCTAGAGACTCTGGGCACTGTTGGCGTGGTGTTAGGCCAGTAGCCTCAGTGCCTGTTTCTCTTTTCGTATTTATGTGCAGCATACCAGTGTTCTGTGTGCATTAGGAGATTTGAGTAACCCTCATTATAACTTTAAGTAGGGAGATTAGTCTGTAGATAGGGTCTCATTTAGTGCTGCTGTTTACTGGTGCAGTGTACATCGCTACGGCAGGAAGTTTTTGTCCCAATTCTAATGTTACTCCCTTTTTAATATCATTATTGTTTCATCAAGGAACATATTTTTATTTTAGCTTTATTAAAAGTTATGTTTTAACTTAGAAATTTCCCAAATTTATTGAGCCTATTGATGACTATTATTGTCTGTGAGTCATTCGTTAAGGAATGGGTGAGATATTTATAGCCATCCGTTAATTTGTACTTAAACATGTACTATCAATTTGTAGTTATCAATAATGATCTTTACAGTAGGACAATTAATCTACTAAATATTAGTTTTATTATTTATCAATGGTCTATCCTACCCTTCTGTTGGGCAATGACCTGAAAACTGGTCTTGAGAGAGGAATCATTCTAGAGGTATTATTTGCTGTTTCATAAACTAGCAAATTACTTTGTGTTTTCTTGGCCAGCCTCAAATTTTTCGGTCTCTAGTAAAGAAATCTCTACCTCACATATCACACTTTTAACCACTGAGCCACTCCTCCATTATTTTTCCCCTACAGTTCCAGTCAGTATATGTCTTAGTAGTGCAATTCCTTCATAACTGGAGAATTTCAATTTTATCAAACCATGCAGCACAAAGAAAACATCTCCTAAAGGAAGTATTGTTCAAAAGGATAAAAAGACATACAAGGCTTTATATTTGTGCAACTTCAAGGCCTTTTGCTAGCTGCTGGAAGGTTTTTCTGATACAGGATATGACAGGTAGTAATCAAAGCTCAGTGTTTCAGAGTGCACATTGGCAAAACAGCATTAGCTACATTCTGTTTAATTTTCATGAGCCATAGCTGCAGAATATGAAAAAAAAAATAAAAGAAATGGCTTTTATTGCTATGCACACTTGTCCTTGACTTTGCTCCTCTGGATGTATTCTTGGCCATGATCTTGATCCAACATGTAGTTGGAAATTGACATCTTTTTATGAGCACTACTTTTTAACATTAATATACGTATGCTTTAATGGAGATGAGTGACTTCTACAGTAGATGTGCTGTAAAATAACTATATAATTAAAACCATGTAGCACACCACCTATAGTCATGCACTAGAGACAATTAAAAAAAAAAAGTATTTTTTTTCAAATTTTGTTAAAAATAAAAGAAAAAAACTTAAGTGGTTAAAGTGGAAGAATAGTAAAATCTTTTTTGGTCCCTTTTGAAAATGAGTCTATAATAAAATGTTATTGAATATCTTACTAACAGCTTTATTGTGAAGTTATGTGTTCCTTTTGAAGCTATGACCTCCTTTCTATCCCTTTAATGCACACACAGTTTCCTGTACAAGCAGGAAGGAAAACTATCAATGCTTTGGGAGTCAGGTTGCAGCTAATAAACTTTCATTGTGAGTTTGATCTGCTGTACAAACAGGAAACTCAACATATGTGTTCTCATTTATGTGTCCAAATGGCTGGACATGTTAATATATGTGTATCACAAGTTAAGTATCCTTTCCGAACACAGTATAGTTTTGTGACAAGTTATCGCAAAGTGATATGCTAACTATGCTATTTGTGTCAATGTGCTACCACCTGTGGGGGAATTGTAGCCTTTCAAGGATTTTGTTATCATGTTGTCTGATTGTGTTGAACTGGCTTCACGACTAGATGAAATCTACCAGAGGTGTCTTATAACTTGATAAAGAATGAGTTATTACCTTGCAATGCATACTATTCCATGGTTCTGTTTTTAAAATGACTTAATAAACCTTGGTATGTTTAGCTGGAATGTCTACAGGAGCCCGCTTTATCTCTCATTTTCGAAGCATCATGCTGCTGGAACTGTATTAATAGGGGGCTGAAAAGTATCTCTTTTGTGTTGAATCAAGTGTGCCTTGGATAAGCCCAAGGTAAAATATTAAATATTTTTAACTCTTCCAGACATCCAACCAGACCTTTGACATTCCATTAACCCTGTCTGGAGCAGTGGTATTACGTCGCAGGTTGAATTATGAAGAAAAGAAACGATACTTTGTCATAGTTCAAGCTAATGTAAGTAGATTTTATAATGGTAAATTTTAACATACAGTAATTGGGAGAATTACCTTGTAGACAAACATTGATTTGTTTTCTTGCAGTGTGCCTTTTGAGGCTTGTTATTCACCTCCCCTCATAAACATGGTCTTTAGCACACTCTGGCATGCAATTACTTTCTAACAATCTAAATGGATGTTCTAGTGGAATTACAATCCATACATATGCTGGCCACTGTATGTATAGTAATGATTGTCAAGTTAGCACTGTATAGTGGTTATCAGTTGTAGTACTATATGTATTCTCAAATGTCTTATACTGTAGATCAAGCTAGTACGAAAAAAAATTAATGGATTACTGCATATGAACTCCCCTCTTGGGAGTATAGTCTTCCATTAAAGTAATGATAATATTTCTAATATGATCTTTTTGTTTTGTTTTTTTAATTTATTTATTTTAAATAAACAGGCTTATATTTTTCAAAACCTCCTTATTGTTGGGCACAGCAGGGATAAGAACGTTGGGAGAAATTCATGAAAATGTAAGGAAAACCGGTCTTTGTTGTTCATAGCCACCAATATCAGAACAGCTTTCTTTCTTTTCGTATTCTGCTCATAAAAAATAAAAGCTGTACTGTGAATGGTTGCAGTTGGCAACAAATACAGTTTTTCTTTTAGACAATTTTCATAAATCCGCCCCATTGTATTTAGGCTGCTTATTTATTTGTTACAGAGAAAAGATATGTTCATAATAAATTTACATGTAAATAATCTTTATCTTAATTTGACTTTTTTATCCCACTAGGGGACTATAAACAGCATACTTTCACTTATGGCAGACTAGGAGACCCTGTAATAATAGTAAAAAAAAAAATATATAATAATAATAATAGTAGTAGTTGATATTATAATGGCCCTTAAAAATAAATCAATTATACATATCCCAAAAATTGTTAAAAATGAAAGTTGGCCAAAATAAACAAGCCTGCAGATGGATATATTAAAAGAAAAATAACACGCTTTGGGTGTTAGAATGTGGCAACATAATTTTTATTTCAGTAAATAAGCTTTTTTTATTGTTTTCATTTCAAGCTCTGATCATTATGTGCATATTAGACACGGAGGTGTGACTGACAGTCTTCCTTGTTTAAGTGTTCAGAGAAAGCTACTAATCACTGAATAGGACCTCCTTTCTTGACTGCTAAGATCAGAATGAGCAGAGATTTAGATGATTTAAGTTTGAGATTTTTTTTCCCTACAACACTGTATATCATTCTACTCAGCTCTGCTTTATAGCATGTTCACTGCAGATTGAACTGTATTTTCAATATGAAAGGGTAACTATAAAGGCTTAATGACATTCTCCCAATACTCTTCTGGAACATCCAAATGCTCTCTAGCAAACTTCATATGGGCCCGGATATGTACTGGCTTAAGCAGGGGGACACGTCTGGCACTGCAGGATCTGAGTTCCTGGCGGCGTAGTGTGTTACTGATGGTAGCCTTTGTTACGTTAGTCCCAGCTTTCTGCAGGTCATTCACTAGGTCCCCCTGTGGTTCTGGGATTTTTGCTCACCATTCTTGTGATCATTTTGACCCCACGGAGTGAGATCTTGTGTGGAGCCCCTGATCGAGGGAGATTATCAGTGGTCTTGTATGTCTTCCATTTTCTAATTATTGCTCCCACAGTTGATTTCTTCACACCAAGCTGCTTGCCTATTGCAGATTCAGTCTTCCCAGCCTGGTGCAGGTCTGCAATTTTGTTTCTGGTGTCCTTCCACAGCTCCTTGGTCTTCACCATAGTGGAGTTTGGAGTGTGACTGTTTGAGGTTGTGGACAGGTGTCTTTTATACTGATAACAATGTCAAACAGTAGCCATTACTACAGGTAATGAGTGGAGGACAGAGGAGCCTCTTAAAGAAGAAGTTACAGGTCTGTGAGAGCCAGAAATCTTGCTTGTTTGTAGGTGACCAAATACTTATTTTCCACCATAATTTGCAAATAAATTCTTAAAAAATCAGACAATGTGATTTTCTAGATATGTTTTCTCATGTTGTCTCTCATAGTTGAGGTCTACCTATGATGTCAATTACAGGCCGGCCTCATCTTTTTAAGTGGGAGAACTTGCACAAATGGCGGCTGACTAAATACTTTTTTCCCCAATGTATAAAACAGCACCAATTTTGTCCAAGTACATCATATTATTTGACTGGGACTAAATCCAATATCAGATAGTCCATGGTCCATAATGGTGTTTTTTGGAGAAAGCAGTTGTGTTTTTGTTTTTTTGTTTTTTATTATCTCATGTAGCCACATTAAGCTCTTGTATATCTTTTTTGGAGTGTCATGATAACACTAATGTAGAAATGGTAGGAGTGACTCCAAAAAAAGAGAGGTAGGGGACCGCGCTTCACCAAGGTTGCTTTAATAAACTCTAAAACACAACGCGTTTCGAGGATCAATGGTCCTCTTTATCAAGTGTACAAGAGACTGGTTAAAAAAGGAAATAAACATGAACAAATAAGAATAGAAAAACAGATAATGTTCATCAAATAATCAATGTGAAATAAAATAATAATAATAATAATAATAATAATAATAATACACATATACAGTACTTATAAATTGATTAAAAGTGAGAAAAGTGGCTATGAATGTGTATCAACCACAATATCAATTATTTAAAGGCTATGTGTAATAAATAAGGCGGACAATAAATTAATTAAAATCGTATAAAAAGTGGCTATGAATGTGTATCAACCACAATATGAATTATTTAAAGGCTATGTGTAATAAATAAGGCGGACAATAAATTAACAATTAAAATCGTATAAAAAATGAAAACAATTAAGAGAAATATTTATAAATGTGGGTAACATTAACAATATTGAGTATAAAGGAATGTTAATAAGTAACAAAGATATGAATAAATATCAAAAGAGATACATACATAGTAACAGAGATACGGAAAATAAATAAATCATGAATTGCCAATGGTAATAGAATCTGGTACTTGGAGATTATTAAAACATGGGTAAAAGTGTGTGTGAGGAGTTGTGGAGGTTGGTACAAAAAAAAAAAAAAAAAAAAAAGGGAAAGAGGGGGGGGAAAAAAAAAAAAAAGAAAAAGGAAACTATATAAAATTATTGTATATATTACCAGTGCCTCCATAATACCTCAGGACTGTTTTAGTCATATACAGATTCAAGTGCTTCATTGAGACCAGCTGGTGTCAGTGAATTAAATTTGAATATCCAGTACATTTCTTTTCTTTTTAGTTTATCAAACCTATTATTGATATGTGTAGGAATATGGTCTAATGGTGTGATTTTAAACCCATTAAAGCTGGAATTGTGTACCAATAAAGCATGTTTCGAAACACTATGCTTGAGGTAACCATTCTGTACATTAGACCTATGTTTATTTAGTCTTTCTCTTAGTGGTCTAATGGTTCGGCCTATATACTGAAGTCCACAGGGGCATTCAAGGACATAAATAACGTAGGAAGAGGAACAATCTAAAGAATGCTTGATCTGAAAAGTTTCGCCCGTGACAATGCTAGTGATGTCTTTTGCTAAATGATTGATTGTATTACAGCATTTACATTTCTTATGTTTACATTTAAATACGCCATTTGTTTGTAAGTGCATGGAGCTCGGATCCTTGGGCTTGGTAAGAGATCTAAGTTTACTTGGGGCCAAGAGATTTTTTAAAGTCTTGGCTCTTCTGAAGGTGATGGATGGTTTGGAGGGGATATTGGGTTTGAGTAGTGGATCATTGAGGAGTATTGGCCAGTGTTTATCAAGAATCATTCTGATCCTATTATGTGCATTATTATAGGTAGTGATAAAATTATGTCCGAACCCTCTAACATTATTTTTCTCAGAGGGAATCAGACAATCGGACTGGGTCAAGGATTGTGCTTTTGATTCTGCTGCTTGGATAATCCTTTTCGGATAATATTTCTCTTGAAATCGTTGGGTTAGGATTTTACTCTGTATTTTGAAATCTGCATCACTAGTACAATTGCGTCTGATCCGTTTGAATTGGCCGAAAGGTACATTGTCTCTCCATTTCCTATAATGGGAACTCCGATAATCTAGTAGGCTGTTGCAGTCCACTTTCTTAAAAAAAGTTTTAGTGTTAATACCATTAGGGCCACCAGTTAGTTCCAAATCTAGGAACTCGATCGTGTTTATTTGGGGTTGGCCACTTAGGGTGATTCCCCAATCTTTATTGTTGAGGTATTTGGTGAACTCTTGAAAGGATTGTTCAGTGCCTTCCCATATAAATAAGAGGTCATCAATATATCTTCTATAAAAAACTATGTTATGTGACCAGAAGTGTTTGTTTTGGATGAAGGATTCCTCATAGCGTCCCATAAAGATATTGGCATAACTGGGTGCGAAACGGGTACCCATGGCTGTACCACGTTTCTGTAGGTATAGTTTAGATTCAAAAGTGAATACATTGTGCTCCAAAATGAATTGGATGCTATTTGTGATAAAGGTTTTCTGTTCAATAGGCATTGTCTTATCCATGTGTAATGTTTTGGTTATCATTTCCAGGCCTTTGGAGTGGGGTATATTACTGTATAGGGCCGAAACATCAAGGGTTGCCCAAATATAATTGGGCTTCCATTGAATAGTTAGCAGTTCAGTAATTAGATGAGTTGAATCTTTCAAATAGGATGGGAATTTGGTTACATACTTTTGTAACTGCAAATCTATATAATGCGAAAGATTTCTTGTTAATGCGTTGACTCCAGAGATGATGGGTCTTCCTGGCGGATTTTGTAGATTTTTATGAACTTTAGGTAAGTGATAAAATTGTGAAATCGAAAAGTCATTGACTAGTAGAAAGCCATTTTCCTTATCTGTTAGGATGCCTTTGGTAAAGGCATTAGTAATCAATTCACGATATTTGATGTAGTGTAAGTCAGAAGGGTCTTTATGTAAAATCTGATAGTAATTGGAATCGGACAATATTCGAACGGCCTCTGAGATATAATCAGCTCTGTCTTGTATAACCACACCCCCACCCTTGTCAGCATTTCTGATTACAATAGATTTATTATTAATAAGGGATTTAATGGCTAGTTTTACGAAAATATCCGATTATTACAGCCCAGTAAGTCTCAAAAGGAAATTGGAACATTCTCCCACTCAAGAAAACGCACAAAAAGACAAAGAGGCTGTAGAGGGGGCCACAAACATAGAACCAAAAAATCCAAGTCCGGATGCCAAGAGAAACAAAAATTCAATAATAACATTTTCAACCTCTCCAGCTACTCTCTAACAATACAAGAAACCAATTTATTATCTAAAGGCCTTTCATTTTGCCCAGACCAAAAATCGGATGATCTTGATCTATTCATTGATCTTCATACATATATACGGAAATTGACACTCACTCGTCATTTCGCTCTGACTGCAAATAATCCATCAATTATTAACCATTCACAATCCCCTTCCATATACAGTACAACTCCTGTAATCAAACCCATTCCCCATACAACCACATTAAAGCCGAAATCTAACTTTTATCCTCTCCAACACAAAGGACACCATATTGAAACTTTTTATTCCCTAGTGGCCAACGATTTTCGAGATCTGAATAAATCGAATGATCCTAAGGCAAAATCCAACCTCCGTCCATCTGAAAAACTAGCCATTAAATCCCTTATTAATAATAAATCTATTGTAATCAGAAATGCTGACAAGGGTGGGGGTGTGGTTATACAAGACAGAGCTGATTATATCTCAGAGGCCGTTCGAATATTGTCCGATTCCAATTACTATCAGATTTTACATAAAGACCCTTCTGACTTACACTACATCAAATATCGTGAATTGATTACTAATGCCTTTACCAAAGGCATCCTAACAGATAAGGAAAATGGCTTTCTACTAGTCAATGACTTTTCGATTTCACAATTTTATCACTTACCTAAAGTTCATAAAATCTACAAAATCTGCCAGGAAGACCCATCATCTCTGGAGTCAACGCATTAACAAGAAATCTTTCGCATTATATAGATTTGCAGTTACAAAAGTATGTAACCAAGTTCCCATCCTATTTGAAAGATTCAACTCATCTAATTACTGAACTGCTAACTATTCAATGGAAGCCCAATTATATTTGGGCAACCCTTGATGTTTCGGCCCTATACAGTAATATACCCCACTCCAAAGGCCTGGAAATGATAACCAAAACATTACACATGGATAAGACAATGCCTATTGAACAGAAAACCTTTATCACAAATAGCATCCAATTCATTTTGGAGCACAATGTATTCACTTTCGAATCTAAACTATACCTACAGAAACGTGGTACAGCCATGGCTACCCGTTTCGCACCCAGTTATGCCAATATCTTTATGGGACGCTATGAGGAATCCTTCATCCAAAACAAACACTTCTGGTCACATAACATAGTTTTTTATAGAAGATATATTGATGACCTCTTATTTATATGGGAAGGCACTGAACGATCCTTTCAAGAGTTCACCAAATACCTCAACAATAACGATTGGGGAATCACCCTAAGTGGCCAACCCCAAATAAACACGATCGAGTTCCTAGATTTGGAACTAACTGGTGGCCCTAATGGTATTAACACTAAAACTTTTTTTAAGAAAGTGGACTGCAACAGCCTACTAGATTATCGGAGTTCCCATTATAGGAAATGGAGAGACAATGTACCTTTCGGCCAATTCAAACGGATCAGATGCAATTGTACTAGTGATGCAGATTTCAAAATACAGAGTAAAATCCTAACCCAACGATTTCAAGAGAAATATTATCCGAAAAGGATTATCCAAGCAGCAGAATCAAAAGCACAATCCTTGACCCAGTCCGATTGTCTGATTCCCTCTGAGAAAAATAATGTTAGAGGGTTCGGACATAATTTTATCACTACCTATAATAATGCACATAATAGGATCAGAATGATTCTTGATAAACACTGGCCAATACTCCTCAATGATCCACTACTCAAACCCAATATCCCCTCCAAACCATCCATCACCTTCAGAAGAGCCAAGACTTTAAAAAATCTCTTGGCCCCAAGTAAACTTAGATCTCTTACCAAGCCCAAGGATCCGAGCTCCATGCACTTACAAACAAATGGCGTATTTAAATGTAAACATAAGAAATGTAAATGCTGTAATACAATCAATCATTTAGCAAAAGACATCACTAGCATTGTCACGGGCGAAACTTTTCAGATCAAGCATTCTTTAGATTGTTCCTCTTCCTACGTTATTTATGTCCTTGAATGCCCCTGTGGACTTCAGTATATAGGCCGAACCATTAGACCACTAAGAGAAAGACTAAATAAACATAGGTCTAATGTACAGAATGGTTACCTCAAGCATAGTGTTTCGAAACATGCTTTATTGGTACACAATTCCAGCTTTAATGGGTTTAAAATCACACCATTAGACCATATTCCTACACATATCAATAATAGGTTTGATAAACTAAAAAGAAAAGGAATGTACTGGATATTCAAATTTAATTCACTGACACCAGCTGGTCTCAATGAAGCACTTGAATCTGTATATGACTAAAACAGTCCTGAGGTATTATGGAGGCACTGGTAATATATACAATAATTTTATATAGTTTCCTTTTTCTTTTTTTTTTTTTTTTCTTCCTTTTTTCCCTTTTTTTTTTTTTTTTTTCTTTTTGTACCAACCTCCACAACTCCTCACACACACTTTTACCCATGTTTTAATAATCTCCAAGTACCAGATTCTATTACCATTGGCAATTCATGATTTATTTATTTTCCGTATCTCTGTTACTATGTATGTATCTCTTTTGATATTTATTCATATCTTTGTTACTTATTAACATTCCTTTATACTCAATATTGTTAATGTTACCCACATTTATAAATATTTCTCTTAATTGTTTTCATTTTTTATACGATTTTAATTGTTAATTTATTGTCCGCCTTATTTATTACACATAGCCTTTAAATAATTCATATTGTGGTTGATACACATTCATAGCCACTTTTTATACGATTTTAATTAATTTATTGTCCACCTTATTTATTACACATAGCCTTTAAATAATTGATATTGTGGTTGATACACATTCATAGCCACTTTTCTCACTTTTAATCAATTTATAAGTACTGTATATGTGTATTATTATTATTATTATTTTATTTCACATTGACTATTTGATGAACATTATCTGTTTTTCTATTCTTATTTGTTCATGTTTATTTCCTTTTTTAACCAGTCTCTTGTACACTTGATAAAGAGGACCATTGATCCTCGAAACGCGTTGTGTTTTAGAGTTTATTAAAGCAACCTTGGTGAAACGCGGTCCCCTACCTCTCTTTTTTTGGAGTCACTCCTACCATTTCTACATTTGGAATACCGTTTGGATCCAGGAGATCCTGACGCCTAAAGGTCCCGCTGCTCCCTCATCCTGTGACATAGTTTGGACCATTCCACTAAAATATACGACATTATACCATACCTAACCATTCAAGGTGAGAGCTTATCTACACTGTGGCCAATCCACTACTAGTGGGCTAATCAACTGAGGGGGTATTAATATACACTATACCCATTCAGGTGTATGCCCATGCATTGTGGACCCACTCTACCACTTTATCCACCTCCTCTCAACCTTTATTAGTGGACACGTCCTAGTCACTTTATTCTTCCCACGTTTTCTGAACACAATTTACATTGTGTCATTCAACTTTTTGTAAAAACAATATTACCCTATGTGCCGCTCGGCGTTGTTGTTTTTGTTTTTTTACCTAAGCTCATGATAACACTAATGGGATTTCTATATTTTGGCTCACCATAATGGACACCACGATGGACAGATCCAAGATTGTGAAAACCAGAAAGAATTAAAAAAAAAAAAAAAAAAAGGTTTTCAGTATATTGGGCAGCCACTGTCTATGCAAATGCTAGCTTGGTATAGTCTATGCAAGGATATTATTAGTAAATTGATTTTTTAATGTCATATGCATTCTAATGAATTCTACAAATATAACCCATGTCCTAAAAGGATTGAGATTCAAATGATTTCTAAACAGTTTAAACATATTGCAATCTAGATGACATTATCTATGGACTAATAAAGTGCCTGATATATGTATTTACCATGATAGCGTATTCAATAGTGTATACAAGTCTGTTTGCCTTGTCTGTGTGCAAATGGAATTTATGCCCGTGTAACATGATGTTCCCACTTACATCTGAAGTCAGCTTGTTTCATCAGCCTACAGTAGTACCTTAAACTCTCTAGTTGTTGCAGCCTTGGGAAACATAGTGTTGTATTTGAGATAACAAGTAAGATATAAAGTCCACTCATTTATCAAATCCTAATACGGTAACTTTCCCTCAGTAACGAATGCAAGGTATTTCTTCATACAGGCAGGGCTATCTGTATCTCTGTCTGTATCCATATTATTTACACAATTCTCAGCAGACAATTCTCGATAGCACCATGAGATAAAATAATTGCCATGTAAAATGAACAATGCCCTTAAATATACAAAAATTCTATTCACTTTTTAAATAAACATACATGTAATATACACCTACAGAAAAAGATTAAAAAGTTTATTTAGAGCCTTACAAATACTAAAAAAAAAATCTTTCTTGAAATAGCAGGCACTGCTATAATTCCTTAGTTGGCTATTATTTTGGAGTTGGCAAGGTGGCCATAAACATTAGCTGTACATTGGTTGAATGCACCCATTTTGACAGGACCAGCCAAACATCCAATGCATATGGCTTCCACCCGATTCTCCTCTAATGAAAGATGTTGGAAGAGAGAAGGATGGGTCTGTTAGACTTCAACATGGCCAATCCTTTTGTTTTCAGGGAGATGAGCCACTACCAGAGGTGTCTGGCAGCAGCGTACATGTGCCCTGCTCTATCCTCTATAATCTGATTTAACAAATACTTCTTAGAATATAGAGTGAGTTTATTCATTGAGTTTTAATGACTGGGTAGAACATCACAAACACATGCCATCTGCTAGCACTAAGAGCAAAGTGAAGTTCTTGGCACATATTTTGATGACATTGTCCATCTGTTGGAAACCTCTGTAGATGGGACCCTACACTACAAAGACTCACCCCTCTTTACACTTCAGGGGACTCGCCCCTTTTTACACTTCAAGGGAAGTGTAATTCAGCCATATTGTGCCCTGATTAAAACCAGTCTTAAGCAGATGAGTGATTTCTGCAGGTGCATTCTAACACAATTGCACTGTAAATGCAAACACAAAAAGTTGTAACAGGACTCTGCTGGTGCTAACAGCTATATTCAACAATATTATGCTCTATTTAAAATGAGTTTTGGGCAGATGGGTGGTGTGCATGACCGAAATAGAGACAAAATGTTGGAATATGGCAATTCTTCAATTTGTGCATTCTGTAAAAACAGCTGTGAGCCTACACATTTATTATATTTGAAGGATATTTCTGTTTTTCTAACAAATCATTAAAATGAAAGTTGTGGTCTACCACAAAGTAATTAAACTGTGAATTTCAGCGGAGGATATGGGTTATTAATAGTCATGTTATAACAACTACTAGTCAAGTATGATATACACTTCTTTAATAATATGCAAATCTTCTCTGGATATTGGGAAAAGTGATTTATGGTGATCATTGCTTGATATTATTATACAGCTTGATAGATTTGTTCTATTAAAGCTTTAATCCTGAATATGTTATTGCTTACTTATACCAACACTGAATAAATGTGTTTTACTTAATCTACAAAGCAAATATTGACCAGAAGACTTTTCTCTTTTTTTTTGTCATCACCAAAAGATATTAGATTGTGTTAATGGACTCTATTACCAAGATTAATTGCTTTACCTTTGTTAAGGGTATGACCCTCCCCCCAACTTGCCCAAGCTCTGCCAATCAACAGAATGAATGTCCCCTTTATTATTCACAAAGGGTGTACTGCACTGTGCCTGTAAAAACAATGTAATGGACCAGGATAAGACACAACCTTGTTTACTGCACTGGAGCTGTTAGAAATAAAGGAGATCCTACAATATCCTCAGTACTTAACCCTTTAAGGACCAAGGGTCATCGATGTCCCAATGCTCAGGCCAAATTTAGCACTTTTAGTATGCATTGCTTTACACACCAATATCTTTTTAATGTCTTTGCATATCTCAACTATTTTTACCATATGTGTTTTTCAGGACACATAAGGCTTGAATTAAATGGCATTAAATAAGTTGAATTTTTTTTTTTTTGCTAAAAGTAGAAAAATATGTAAATTTTGCTTCTTTTACCTAAAACAAAATAGTTTTTATATATACCATTGCACATAAACATATTAAAATAAGCATATCCAGTTCTTCTGATTACAGGGGCTAAACATTTATATAGTTTTTTTTTGTTAATAAAAAATGACATAGCATATGGTTTTATATTCAACATGGCTTAATTTATGAATGCCTAGTCCATGTGTAAATTAACCAGTAGTTTAGTATAGTACAGGACTAGCATTTACCCTGAACCTCTTGTACTCTCATTGTGTCATGGTAACCCAGTAGTAGTGGATGCCTTCAGCCAGGATTGGGGCTCAAAACAGAGGTATGCCTTTCCTCCATTGTGTCTGGTTCTGAGGGTAAAGAGAAAGACTCGAGAAGACAAAACAGCTGTGTTTTTCATAGCTCCCTGGTGGCCCAGAAGTACCTAGTTCTTACGGCTCCAAGCCCTATCAGTATCTCCTCATTGACTACTGACCCAGGGTCCTTTCTGCCACCATCGCCTAGGGCCTCTTAGTCAGCCCTAATCCTTCCTACTTAATTTTTTTGCCAGAGGGTCTTGATAGACATTTGAAACCTAAGGCTCTTAAAGTCCAGGTTACAGATGCTGCACTTAGCACTTTCCTTGAGGTTAAACTAGCAGATCATCCCTGGGTTACAAGATTCATTGGTGCATCTTCCAGTTTCAGACCTTATGTTAGATATGAAGTTCCTCCTTGGGACCTGAAAGTCTCAGGATGTAGTTCTGCCTTCCTTCTGTCCAAGTCCGACTAATCCTCAGGAAGTTTCATTGCCTGGATGTGAGGAGATGACTGGTTAGATATTTAGCGGCCTTTTCAGAGTGACTGAAGGACAGAAATTTTCTTCTTCATTTTCAGGGAAGTTGTAAGAGGTACGTGGCTTTCACAGCCACTATTGCAAGGTGGATTAAGCTGGATAGACATCTTGCATATTATTCTATCTCACTTACTCCTCCCTGGGGGTACAGGGTCCACTCTACGAGAACTATAGCTGTTTCCTGGACAAAGAGGCAGCTGCCATCCTAGCACATTTCTGAAGGGTGGCCACATTAAGTGCCTCCCACACTTTTTTTTAAGACATTAGAGAAGGTGTTGCAGACTATTGTCTTTCCCCTATTCTCCCAACAGCTCTTGGGCAAGGATGAAACAGCAATTACTGTCAGTAATTGTCTTTCTAGAAGATCATGACAGCAGCCGGTGTACCCATCCCACTGTTTTTTCTTGTATGGACATCATTTTCAACACTGGGTCTCTTTTATTTTATTTGTAGTTAGGTTATAGGTCAGTAGCAAATATCTGATAGGTTAGTCAGCGTAGGGCATGATTTTCCAGCCCTCCTGTCTCTGTTTAGTGTTCTCTCCATGTTTTTTTTTATTTGTTATTTCATCCCTTGGGGTTTCCAGTCTTGCCAATCACTGAGCAATTCCATGCTTCCTGTCCTGTGGATGGGTTGTCTCCTTGCAGGAGTGCTGTCATGGGCTTCTAGAAAGACCATTAATGATAAAGGTAATTGCTGTTTTCTGGCCATGAAAAGATTAGGACAATGCACAATGTGGCAAATTTTGTCTACTGGTATGTTATTTAGCAACATAGCAAGTAATATGAGCCATACTTATGTAGTCAGTGCATTGGGGTTTTGTATTACATTGCCAGTATAGGAAGAATGACTTCCCTAAATACATAGTAGTTCCCTTGTGATTTAACAGGTTGGGAACCACGTTTTTTAGATTGCTGTCAATCAGCAGTGTCAAGAAGGGTCCCATGACTATTTCCTTACAGTACTGTTTCCTATAAAATAGAAACATATCATATCATACACATACCTCTCCAAGCTATACCAATCGAAAGGAAACCTACCATAATGTTAAAGGGCTTACACCATTCTGAACATCTAGATTCAGAATTGTGTAAAATCTTACTCACCTGACCAATCCCTGACACTCCCATTTTACCATTTGCCAGGTAAGCAATCAATCTAATCTAAATAGACCCTAAATAGACATATATGCCATTTTACCCTTGTGAATAATCTTTCTCACTATACAATTATGGACTTCAAATTGTTTGGAAATGACCTCATAAACCTTTCTAGATTGATGGACATTAACAGTTGCATTTCTAAGATCATTGCTGATGCCTTTCCTCCTTGGCAACATGTTAGCACATGCCTGAATGCTGCTTACTAACAAACTGTGAAAACATATGCTATTGGGCTGCAGCTACACAGTTTCATTTTGCACATACGTTTCAGATATATATATATATATATATATACAGTACAGACCAAAAGTTTGGACACACCTTCTCATTCCAAGAGTTTTCTGTATTTTCATGACTATAAAAATTGTAGATACACACTGAAGGCATCAAAACTATGAATTAACACATGTGGAATTATATACTTAACAAAAAAGTGTGAAACAACTGAAAATATGTCTTATATTCTAGGTTCTTCAAAGTAGCTACCTTTTGCTTTGATTACTGCTTTGCACACTCTTGGCATTCTCTTGATGAGCTTCAAGAGGTAGTCACCTGAAATGGTTTTCACTTCACAGGTGTGCCCTGTCAGGTTTAATAAGTGGGATTTCTTGCCTTATAAATGGGGTTGGGACCATCAGTTGTGTTGTTCAGAAGTCAGGTGGGTACACAGCTGATAGCCCTACTGAATGGAGTGTTAGAATTTGTGTTATGGCAAGAAAAAAAGCAGCTAAGTAAAGAAAAACGAGTGGCCATCATTACTTTAAGAAATGAAGGTCAGTCAGTCCAAAAAATTGGGAAAACTTTGAAAGTGTCCCCAAGTGCAGTGGCCAAAATCATCAAGTGCTACAAAGACACTGGCTCACATGAGGACCGCCCCAGGAAAGGAAGACCAAGAGTCACCTCTGCTGCGGAGGATAAGTTCATCCGAGTCACCAGCCTCAGAAATCGCAGGTTAACAGCAGCTCAGATTAGAGACCAGGTCAATGCTACACAGAGTTCTAGCAGCAGCCACATCTCTACAACTGTTAAGAGGAGGTTGTGTGCAGCAGGCCTTCATGGTAAAATAGCTGCTAGGAAACCACTGCTAAGGGCAGGCAACAAGCAGAAGACACTTGTTTGGGCTAAAGAACACAAGGAATGGACATTAGACCTGTGGAAATCTGTGCTTTGGTCTGATGAGTCCAAATTTGAGATCTTTGGTTCCAACCACCGTGTCTTTGTGCGATGCAGAAAAGGGGAACGAATGGACTCTACATGCCTGGTTCCCACCGTGAAGCATGGAGGAGGAGGTGTGATGGTGTGAGGGTGCTTTGCTGGTGACACTGTTGGGGATTTATTCAAAATTGAAGGAATACTGAACCAGCATGGTTAACATAGCATCTTGCAGTGGCATGCTATTCCATCCGGTTTGCGTTTAGTTGGACCATCATTTATTTTTCAACAGGACAATGACCCCAAACACACCTCCAGACTGTGTAAGGGCTATTTGACCAAGAAGGAGAGTGATGGGGTGCTACGCCAGATGACCTGGCCTCCACAGTCAACAGACCTGAACCCAATCGAGATGGTTTGGGGTGAACTGGACCGCAGAGTGAAGGCAAAAGGGCCAACAAGTGCTAAGCATCTCTGGGAACTCCTTCAAGACTGTTGGAAGACCATTTCAGGTGGCTACCTCTTGAAGCTCATGAAGAGAATGCCAAGAGTGTGCAAAGCAGTAATCAAAGCAAAAGGTGGCTACTTTGAAGAACCTAGAATATAAGACATATTTTCAGTTGTTTCACACTTTTTTGTTAAGTATATAATTCCACATGTGTTAATTCATAGTTTTGATGCCTTCAGTGTGAATCTACAATTTTTATAGTCATGAAAATACAGAAAACTCTTGGAATGAGAAGGTGTGTCCAAACTTTTGGTCTGTACTGTATATATATTTTTTTTTTAAGGAAAGAGTATATAAAGAGTTTATATAAAGAGTTTGTGGGGGGGAGGACATGTGAACCCAACCTTACAGAGGTGATGGACAATAAAGGGCATTTGATTAGAAGCACCTGCTGCTAATCACCCTCTTAATGCCAAAATAAGCAGTAAGGGTGTATTTAATTTTTTACATACTGCTTTTGCTTTTTTAACCACTTCAGAACCGGGCCTATTTCTGGTCCAGGACCAGACACATTTTTGTGTATTTTGTATGTGCGGTTTTGAGGGCTGTAACATTTTTATCATTTGGGTTATTCAACTAATTTCTGCATAGAGCTTTATTTTTATGTTGTTTTTATTTTTGCATGTTTTTTAATTTCTTTTTTTATATCCAGGAAAAATATAAACAAGAGGAGGTAAAACGTGTCTATTTTTCACATTTCATTTTTTTTATTTAATAGCACAGTAGCACAAAGTGCTACTAAAAATCTTTTAGTTTTTATTTAATTTATTTTTTTTATTTTTATTTTTTCACATTGTGTCCCCACAAGGTCATAATAGACCTTTGGGGACATCTGATCACTGTTTCTTTTGTGGGGGAGCATGATTTCCCCTGTACCTGGGGCTGGTACATTTAGCCCCAGTTGCAGGAGGAATACAGCCTCCTGCACGTTACTATAGAACTGATCTGGGTCCTGTAGGACCCAGCAGTTCTAACATACTCTGATCCTGGCGGATCACGTGACTACCGGGTCAGAGGGCAGCCGCATCACGGCGGCGTCCATAGCGGTGTATACACGCTCATTGGCTGTATATCAGCTCGGGAAGGCAGGGAAGGTAATAAACCTTCCCTGCCTTCTCTCTGGGACCTTCGGCTGAAGTTACAGCTGGTTTCTTGTTTCAGCAGCTGCTGAAAACTGCTTGGAAGTACTGGTACGTCCTTGCAGAACAAGGAAGCCACTACCTGGACATATATAGTCTATGGGCAGTCCGGAAGTGGTTAACATAGCATTTGTTATATAATAACATGGTGTAATTTGCCATGTGGTGTTGTTCATCGGTCTTGGTATTTACTTAAGTTTAAGACGTCTTTAGCACATTTATTTTTATTATATCCTAATACATATAGCCATAGAATTAAAAGAGACTGGACTCTGTTTTACTGATGACTGTTTCTGTGTATGTGTAGGTATAGATACAGTATAATAGATTTGAATGAATTGGTCTTACAAATTAAAACAGATGGGGTGAGCAGATAGATAGGCAAGTTTATATGTATACCACTGCAACAAATGAAATAGATGTCATAGAGTTCTTATGCCCACACCTTATATGTGAATTTTATATAAGCTAAAAAGGAATCTTATGGTATATAATGTATGACTTGAATAATAAACATGAAACAAGTACAGTAAATACTATAGTCTATAGAGCATATTTTGTTGTATAGTGTTTTTGCAAAGTGAACCATAGAGTGTGTTTCTCAGATACTTGACAAACCCTATAATGAAGGAAACCTTTATAATGGAAAATAGGTTTCAGCTTGAGACAGGGATATTGCATTTTTCCTTCATGCTTCAGAATGTTATTTTCCATACTGTGGGGAGCTGTAGACTGCAATCATAAGAAAGCCATAAAGTTTTTTACTTCCCATTTTTTATATAACAAAGAGTCTTCTTGAGATTTTATTGCTGTCATCCTGCAGTTATCATCTCACTTAAAACAGCAAATATGATCCTCTCTTTTCAATCCCTTCCTTTTCAATTTCTTAAGAATTATTGTGAGTGACTTTTCAAGGCATCTTAATGCATGAAAGATTCCAGTCAAGGAAAAACTGTGTCAACCCACTATTGTTCTCCTATTGCTCTTATCATAGGAATCAATACCCATGCAACTGGGTTACTTCACCCTCTGTTCTCTATTGTTCCGGTATAATATAATATTTGGAGGCCTGTAATTTTGAGTGCTTTATTTTGCTATATGGTATGACGAATTTTGTTTGTGCAAGTACTTTATAATGATTTTTATTCTACAGCAGACAGATCTAATGCATGGAATAGGAATATTTCTCACATGCTTGTGCTTGATGTTTTATCTCTTTGAGATAAGTATTTTCCTTTTTGTAGGTCATTGTTGTTATGATTGTAAAAGATATTTATCTCAAAAATGGCTTTTTTCAGACAAAAACTTAAAATTACAATCACAAAACCACAGTGCCCAGTATAGCAGCAAGCAGACAGAATAAACTATACAGTATCCATGATGACTTAATGCCTATGAAACAGGAAGGGGGGCATAGGGGTACATTAACTAGAGATGAGCAAATTATCTAAACTTTCAAATTTCTTCAAATTCATTCAATCAAATTGACTGTCTGATTTTGTTCAATTGAATTAATTGCAAATCAGAAATGCCCGATTGCCCTGAAAAGATGTGTATGCCACAATGAAGCATCCAAGAGTGTATCCAACACCTTTCAAGCTCTTTAATACCAGGACAGCATTAGTCATGTCAAAGTAAGAACAGCATATATGGCTATAGTTACATGGATGGTAGCTGGTGGTAACAAGTAGCCTTTAAAACACAGTAACATTAAAAACACAGATCGGATTATACATAAGGCTTTTGAAGCAGTACATTAGATTCAGTTTGTTTAGGGAATGTGCCATGCATTTCGAGAATACAGTATGTTACTCTCACATTCTTGTATGCAATCAAAGTAGCCATAGAAATATAAAACAAAAAACAATCCATTAACACAATCAGTTCTTCCTTTATTAAGAGGAGGTCAAACTCTCAATACAATTTTTTATTTTTTTTTTCTAAACAAGACTTGATAGTAATTTGTGGCATTGTATGGTTAAAGACCCGATGACCACAGAAAATATCAGTTTATATGAAAGGTATACACGTCTTTCCAGAAATAATGTTAAACCTCATGCAAAATACTAAATTACATCTTTATACAAGAAATATGTTGGGTTCTGCTAAACCTCCATATACCTCCACTGTCATATTGAGGTGTACAGGATTTTTCTGTAAAATCTTGCTAATATGTCTGGAGACTCCACATGGCAGCAGACAATAGGTCAAAAGTGCAAAAAAGTAGACAGGCTCATTAAATAATGCTGCAATATTTGCTTTGCATCAGTGGATTTATAGATATATTTATTATTATTATTATTATTATATATAAATATTGGTTTGCTAAATCAGTAGATGCTATTTCAATTCCAGGACCGCCCCATCAATCCTAACGAAAGGCGAACAAGTACAACTACTCTGATAGTTGATGTCCTTGACGGTGATGACCTTGGTCCAAGATTCCTTCCTTGTATTCCTGTAGTAAACACCCGCGACTGTAAGCCATTAACCTACAAAGCAAGCATTCCAGAACTCAGCCCTCCAGTAAGTACTCATAACAAATTACTCACACACACACACACACTATACTGTTCTGATAGAATGATTGGTATTTGCCATTTTGTGCATCTTTGTTCTAATATGTATAGTCTACTTCAGTGTTTACATATCACAAAGAATTTTGTAAAGCAAATATTAAAGTGGTTGTGCAGAAATAGAACACATGGCTGCTTTCTTCTTCTCAGGAACTGACCTCACATCCATTGGTCACATGGCAATGCTACAGCTCAGTCCCACTGCAATGAACGAGACTGAGCTGCAGCATGACTATATGACCAACGGATGTGATGTCACTTCCTAAGAAGCAATAATCCATGTTTTCTAAATCTGCACAATCCCTAAACATATCATGTATTAATATTAGAAATCCCTTTAATACTGTAGTTTTCAGATACATGTACTTTCTTATGGTCCTTTGTAAGACATTTTCTTTTTGAAGTCTGCATTTTGTAAGAAGTAAACTTTAATTTATGACAGAATATCTATTTTACATACTGTTCAGTCATTTTCTACATTTTTTTGTGTCTTTTGATCTTTTAAATTTTGATTTTTCTTCTTGTTCTGGTTGAAAAAATATGCTTTGAATCTATTGCATCCTGTTCATGGTTTCCTTGATCCCACTAACCTCCAGCTCCTGTGCTTGACCTTATGTTCTTAAATCCTGCTGTCTTTGAAAATGTTTCAGTCTTCTGCATTATTGATCTAATTCCTACTTTTTAAAATCTCCATCAAATCCCTAGATCCCATTTGTAGTCCTGTTTTGTCCCCTCTTGAAGAAAAACACATGAAAGTGTATTTCATGCCCATTAAGTTCCTGCGTGGATAGCATGTGTTATTGTAAGCTGCATTGTAAGCAATCAACAAAATACTTGAAATTGCCTACATGTGAGGCGTGTGAACTGTGACTAATTGGATGCTTGACAACATTGGATGTTTTAATATTGAATTGGGAACACTTGAAGGTTTCATTAATGATTCACTGAGATTAAATACAAATATAGCAAACTGGTGTCCTTACTTTACAGTACTTTATTGTATAATGGAGTAAAGTATCATTTTAAATGTTCTAATATACAAGAAATTGGTTTGTTGAGCTATTTTCATATATACAGTGTTTGAGAGACATATATGGTCAGCATCACAGCAGCATTGCTTTTGCAATCCTTTAAATTTAATCTGTAATTCATCTTTAGGGCTCATGCACATAGTCATATTAAGGCCCAATTTTGCACTGAGCTGTTATAGGGCTTCCACAGAGCTATGAGAGCTCTACATACTCAATACATATGATGGTATTCTCATCTCTAGGGGAAAATCCCTCCTTATATACAGTACAATACCCAGTGCTGATGTCAGTCTAAAGAGCTCTTAAATCTCTCCAAATTAAATGGATAATTTGATTGGTGGACAATGGCTACTGGCTATTTGATAAAGGCCACTACTTCAGTACTAGGCCATTTTCCTTGGTTCATGACCAGGCACATTTTCATGTTTTTTCGTACATTTTTCATTGAGGTTACTCAAATAGTTTTAGGTGATAAATTAATCTTTATTGTTATGTCATTTTTATTCTTAAATTTTTTTTAACCCCTTCCTGCTAATTACTTTTTTTGATTTTTGTTTTTGACTCCCCGCCTTCCAAACCCCATATAATTTTTCTGCTCACAGAGCCATATGAGGCCTTAATGTTTGCGGGACAAATTGTTCTTCATAATGGTACCATTTATTATTCTATACAATGCACTAAGAAGTTGGAAAAAAATCAGA
Source organism: Leptodactylus fallax (assembly GCA_947044405.1). Classification (NCBI taxonomy): domain Eukaryota; kingdom Metazoa; phylum Chordata; class Amphibia; order Anura; family Leptodactylidae; genus Leptodactylus; species Leptodactylus fallax. The sequence continues at coordinate 8,384,230 of CAMRHE010000005.1, read as the reverse complement.
ATGGGGTGGAATTTCTTACGGGCTTCGTTTTTACGGCGTTCATTGTGCAGCCAAAATTATTTGTCACCTGTATTCTATGTTTTACTAGGATGTCGGGGATACCAAATTTATATAGTTTTATTTACATTTTAACCCCTTAACAAAAATCCAAAACTTTGCAAAAGTCGCCATATTCTGACACTCGTAACTTATTTTCATGTACAGGGATGCATAGGGCGTCTTTTTTTGCGGGGCCAGCTCTTCTTTTTAGTTATACCATTTTGGGTAACGTCTATTGCTTTGATCACTTTTTATCAAAGGCTTAACTGTGCGGTTCAACACTTTTGAATGCTTTTCCCACTACGGCATTCACTGTACGGTTGTACGGTTTGTACAGTAAGTTTGTAGACTGGATACAGGGATACCTAATGTGTATGTGTTTCAAAGTAATTTTCTACTTTTATATGTATTCTAGGAAAAGGGGGGTGACTTGAATTTTTAATTCTTTTTTTTTTTAATACTATATTTATTAGACCCCCTAGAGGTCTTCAACCCCAGGTAGTCTAAACACTACTGCAATGCATTACAAAATACGGGCATAAAACAGCCTGTCATACAAATTAATGCCAGACAAGCCTGGGAGCCTTCAATAGGCTCCCCGCAGTCATTATAATGAATAGTCAGCCCCAGATCTAATTCCAGGTACTAGGGACCTTAATGTCCGCGATCAGTATGGTCACTGATCGTGGGCATTAGCATGGGGTCTTTGCTGTTCCTGAGCGGCTGCCATATTTAAATGCCTGACATCGGCCATACTATTTAACTTTCAGGAAAATGTAAATAAAAAAGGAGGGGAAAAGTGTCTGTAGTTTACATTTTTTTAAATCACAAACTGCTTCTAAAAATCTAGAACAGGGGAAGCAACCTTTTTTGTTCGGCGTGCTGATTTTAATTAAAAAATCAAAGATGAGCTACTCGGAGTGCCGGTCAATAATTGTAAGTCTGACGACCCCTAAACTAAAGTCATATACCACAAACCATAGCACAGAAGTGCTGCCACCAGATGCTTTAGGATGCATGCGTTTACTGCTATTTCCTGGGATGCTCCTGTACTTTCTGATTAGAAGCAATGAAAGTCCGTGTGCATCCCGTAATTAGTGGTAATGTGAGTGTCCAGGAGCATCGTATGGCGGCATCCTTATGGTGAATACACATTATGTATCTGGATGCAGCTATATTCTTAGGCCACTGGAACTTTTACTTCATTGTAAAACTGGTGCATTTTTGCACACAAAAAAAAAGCCTGAGTTTTCTGTGCAAAAACATATCATTAATACAGAAAACACACCGTTATACAGAATAATGTCCTATAGTGATCCTTGCACACAGTATTATGTCCCACAGCCATAGCAGTCCCTGCACACAGTATTATGTCCCATAGCGGCCCCTGCACACGGTATAATATTCTAACTTTTATAATATTCCAATTTGTGCCACTAACTAGCTATTATTATACTGTTGGGTCTCTTCAGACCACAGAGTATAATAAGTGGAGGGCGAAGAGAGGTGACAAACATAAAAAAACAATGTACTCACCATTCCACGCTTCGCAGCCGCTCTGTCTCTCTTCGGGCGCTTCTGCCTGTAGTCAGCTACCGCTCATTGGGTCTCGGGTCACGTCGCATCATTATTCGTAATGACGCCAGACGCAGACGCGACCCCTGGGAGCCTGTCAGCTGACTTCAGGCAGAAGCGTCTGCAGAGCACACAGCGGCTGCGGAGTGTGGTATGGTGAGTACATTGTTTTTTATGTTTGATCACCTCCCCGGGGGGCTCCGCTTATTATACTCAGGGGTCTGAAGAGAAGACCCCCCACAGTATAATAACAGCAGTTTCGTTTCGGCTGTGTTTGGTCCGATCGAAACTGCTGGGTGAGTACCAGGGAAATATGCCTCGCGTGCCACTCTGGGCATTCGAGTCGGGGTTACCGACCCCGGATCTAGAACATGTGATGTGGATATGACAGTTGCATTATTTATTTATTTATTTATTTATTTATTTATTAATTTGTACCTCCCATAAGGTCATTTTTTCTGAGCTCCCCTGTAAATAGGGCTGATGCATTAGCCCCAGTCACAGGAAGAATGTAGCCTCCTAAAGTGTAGTGCAGATCTGAGTCCTCAAGGACCCAGCATCTCATATGGTTCCCAGCTCCTGGTGGATTGTATCACTTCTGGGCTGGAAGGCAAGCCGCATCATGACGGCTCCCATAGCTGTGAACACAGCACTCAATGAGAGCTGTGTATACAGCAGTCAGGAAGGAGGAGACTGTAATAACAGCCAGCTTCATGATCTCATACCCACTGCCTGGTTGTATATAGTCTATGGGTGGTTGGCATCTGGTTGAGGAAGAACTTTTCACAAAATTATTATTCTATGTCCCATTAGAAAAGTATGTGATATAAATTTTAAAGGTAAATTGTAATACTGAAGGTAATCTTCTTACCAGTGACTAGTTATCAACTATGTTCTGGTCCTCTGCTTCGTCATGTGACTAACAATAATATTGTTCATCTGGCACAGTTTCATTGTAGTCAGCAAGTCAGTTTCTCCATTCATTCCTTTATTTCCCTTTTCTTCTGTAGGAGGCAGTTGTATCCTCCAAGTCATTTCATCTATTATTGCAGTGGAAATAGGTAATCCAAGTGAGTGCATAAAACAATACACATTTAAAAAGTGGAAAAAAGAAATATAGGTTCTTTTTAACTAAAGCAAAAATCCTGATCATGAATTATTTCACTGAAATACCCCAAAGACAAAAGCTTTAAAGCTTAAGGCAAGCTTATGAGTGACACAATTGAGAAATTTGGCAGGTTACACAGAACAATGCAAAGTAAATAATAAGACTTTCTAAAGGTCAAAATGAGAAAAAACAACTTAGCAGTAAAGTTCCTAAAAAAAATAAACAAAAGAATGAAATAGAAGATGATGAAAGGAAAGAATAACTTTTTCAGAGTAGTCAGGATATCACATCACGTCTGAACACGTGGCAATTTTATTTCGATCATTAAATATCAGAACACATATAATAATAATCAGACATCAGAAATAAATATGTAAAAATATTTAACATATCAAACAATAGGAACGACGACCTTGCTCACAAGTGCTTGTAATCTATGTAAAGTCTACTACATACGATCATATTTGGGATCTGTAATAAATATGGTGGTACATGCAGATTTTTTAAGCTAATTTCACAAAACAATTGCCACAACGGTGAATTATAACTTGTGTAAATAGCCACTGCACAGTACCACTTCTTTTACACTGCATAAATAGCCTCTGCATAAATGCCACTTCTTTTATAATGACTCATTGCACTGTATCACTTCTCTTACACCACATATAGGGGCACTGCACAGAACCACTAATCTTATCCTGCATTTATGGGTACAGTGCAACTACTCTTTTTCTGCATGTAAGTACCACTTCTCTAATTCTGTATACAGGATATGGGCAAATCACAGTACCACTACTCATCTTCTGCATATGTAGGCACTGCATACTACCACTTCCCTCATCCTGTATATATTGACACATCATAGTTCCATTTTTCCAAGGCTAATTTTACATTACTGTGTTTGGGTTTGATACTATGATCTGTCAGAGGATCAGAACAACGGATGTAAAAATGACAGATGGACAGAAACAAACTGAAGACTTTCCATCTGTATCTGTCATCACCAACTTCAATGTTAATGTAAAAATGGAAAGACCCTTCTGTGGGCTTTCTGTTTTTTTGATGGAAAAGAACACAACATTCTGCACTCTTTTTCTACCTAATCAATCAAAAGTCAACAGAAAGAATCCTCAATTTTCCCTATACAGTAACTTTGCTTCTGGCACCTTATCCAGACAGTAAGTGTCTGGATTATTTTAAACAATTTAGACTGGTGAGGGGCCAAAATCTTCACACATCCCAAGGCCCAATGTAGCGGTAATCCACACCAAGGGGCTCTTATATGCTCTCAGTTGGTATAAGGAGGACCAGGACATTACTGTAAATAACCCACCAAACCAGGGAATTACTGTAAGCGGCGCTCTATACCATGCACAATATGTATCCATATTGCACTCCATATTGCAGGCTGAAATGTACATTTTTGTGAAAAATCCTCAGTTGATAGATACCCAGATTTTGCAGTAATGGCATTAATAAACAAAATAATTTTATTTGAGAAAGTTTTTCAAAGAATATTGGTAAAGTGAAATGGTTTGAAAAGAAAATGGGTAGCCATGTGAAATTAGATGGAGAGTGGAGAAAAACTGTTAAAATGCTGTTAATAATGACACACTGGGGCAAATTTAATAATGCTGTCTAATATTTAGACAATGTAACCTTAGACTAGACAAACTAAAATGCTCCCGATTTATCAAAGTTGCTGATGGGATCATAAATTTACAGCATCTTAGGCTGGGTACCACCTGACACACTGCATAATGTTCTTGAAAGCCGCAGTCGCAAAAACCACCTCAAATCAGTTTTGGTTTGCTTTGGTACACGTCTAGGAATTTCCATTGATTTCCTGTATTTTTGAACCTGTGCATTAAATGACAGGCTGCTTTTCTAAAACCCACAGGACAGGTCATTTTAAACTCTGACTTTTAGTAACAGTATATGGATGAGATTTAGTGAAATTGTATTTACTATTGTGCAACTGTACACTGCAGCAGCTAACCGTTTGCAAATATGCTGAGTGTGCGTGTCTCCAGGCTTGGAATGCCTAGTCTGAGTTTATACCACTTATTAGTTGGCCTACTTTTGTGGCTGATTTTTGCTATAAAATTTTTGTGCAGTCATGGGTCACAATTTTGCATCTTAACTCATACCGTGTCACAGCTCATTAAAAAGTGGAATGGTAACTCCAAGCTGTCCTATTTATTTATATAAATATATAAATAAATTATAACAGCACAATATACAGTTCTAGAAAAGATACTCCAGAATTGCTATGTTATGTGAAATACAGTATTTACTAAAACACACATATAGAGAGCTGATAGGTCTTTTTATGTTTTGTTTATTAACTTTCTTTATATAGGTTATCCAACCCAAAAATTTAAAGGGGTTATCCCATTATGGACACTTCTCCCCTATCCACAGGACAGAAGATAGGTTTCTGATTGCTGGGCACCTGATCACCGGGTCCCCCAGAGATCAGAAGGATGGGAGACCGAAAATCCCCCTAAGGCCTCCTTGTGAATGAAGCAACAGTGCACTTCTGTGATTGGTGCTCCATTCATTCTATGCGGCTGCTCGGACTGTAAATCTCTGGCATCGTCTGCAGCCCCGTAGAAGTGAATTGAGTGCCGGTCATGCAAACACATTGGTGCTCCATTCACAAGGAGGACTTAGGGGGACTTTCAGTCCCCCATCCTACTGATGACAGGGGACTGGGCGATCAGGCCCCCAGCAATCGGACACTCATCCCATCCATAATGGAACAACCCCTTCTTACTTATGAATGGAAATTTAAAATAAACTTCATGCAGATGACCATTTTAGTTGAGGTCCCACTAAAAATGACTTGCATTGGTACATAAATGTTTCACTTTTGTGAGATATAACCTTATAGTAAACTCTGTCCAATGTGCTCTACTAACTAACATAATTTTTCAGAAACTATATAAAAGAAGGATTTGGTGATATTTATCTTTTGATGAGCAATTTCCTTCTCAATTCCTCTTTGTCTTCGTCATTTGTTTCATTTTACAATCCTCTTCCCACTGAATTATAGACCTTCTTAGTACTCAGCACATGCAGTGCATTGTCTGCATAAGATACAAAAAGCACTTAGTAATGAATACTACACAATGAAGACACTTTTCAAATCCATTTATGTTGTAGTGTATCAGAAATGCTAATTACAAACAGCCAGGGCTTAAACACTTTGCTGGTATGGATTTGTGATTGTAGTCATTAAAAATGAAGCCTAGATGAAATAATTAAAACAATATTATGTGTTGCTTCTAGTATTTTTCTGTATTAATGATTGCTTTATTTATATACTATTTACCTTGATATAATAAGGGCAAGGGCTTTCCTTCTATGGAGAAATCCATGTTAGAGCCTATAATTATTTTCATTAGAAATATATTTTCAAAAATCATTTTACTTTCTTTTGCTATTTTGGATCTGTAACTCTGGAAGACTTAAGTTGTTCATTTTGAAACAATCATACAGTTGAAGAAAAACTAATCATTAAAGGGAATTTGTTACAACAATGTCCAGTATAACTTGTCATTTATTCATTTAAATTTCTATTCTTAGGAGCCCAGTGGGTGGTCATACTCTGTGACTGACAGCCTTTATTAAATTAGTGTGCACCATTGTCAACCAGTGACTATGACCGCCACTTAGCTCCTAAGCCCAGAATGATCAAAGATTTAAATCAATGTTTAGTTATACCGGCACTTCTCTAACAAAAAAATATAAAGGAATCTGCTCATCTCCTCTTCTCTATAACAAGTTGCCTGCAGTCTACATTTTCCAATGTGACAGGTTTGTCCTAATTTGTCTCCTTCTTAGACTAAATGCACCTTGAAAATCAGGCACAGGTTGAGACTTGTCTATAACTCATGATCAGGTGATAATGCTGGGAGATGATGCCATACATTATCCCTGCTTGTATTTTTAGTGGTGTTATCCCATTTAAGATATTCTTCGTGGATATGACATGTGGAAAGAAGTTATGCAAATGACACAACTTTAAAATTCCACCTTTCCAAATTCAAATTATATATGAATGAATGTGATAAACCTGTATAAGAGTAAACCACATAAACTTGTTCTACCATCTTCATGTATGATCATATCAAAATGGTTCAGAACCTCCTGAAATTCCACTTAAAATGCTAATTCTGGAGCACCTTTTTTTTTAAAAAAATTTATAAAAATGTTAATCTATTTGTTTATGGTTTTTATGATCAAATTGATAACTGGTTGCAACATTTCCTTTGTCAAAGTGGTGTATCCTGACCAGTCAGTGCTAACCATGTCAGTTGTCAATGAAATCCTACAAAAATTACCACAAGTCTATATTGTACTTAGTTTTTTTTTTTCTTTTTTATTATTACATATAATGTTTATATCATTTTAAGTAGGTACGTGTCAGGCTAGGTTCTCACCTGCACTTGCTCTCCATTCGGGGATTCTGACCCCAAATCTGCTTGGAAACCCAGCGGACCCCATTATAGCTATGGGGTCTGTGGGTTTCCGCTGGTAACCACTTTTTAAGCGGATTAGGTTTCCATTTCTCGGGTCCCAACTCGAGGAATGGAAAGCCGAACGTTAGTGTGAAATTAGCGTCAGGGACTTAAATACATATACTATAGAAATAACTTATGAACAAGTCTTACTACAAAAATGCATCATTTGGAGAGAGATCTTTAAATGTGGAAATTTTAGACATCTTTAATATAATTAAACAGGTTCTATATTGGCCTCTTTTGTTCTAATGTTTTACCGTTCTTTAAAGCATTTTCAGCAAGGATTCTATTTTCTGTTCTGTTTGCTTTAATGCAGTACAAAACAGATTTGAGTGTTTTCCAGCAAATCTTGTTCATTTTGAGGTGTCAAGTGCAATGCCATGTGTAATTTTCTCTCCTTTTGATATTGGTAAAAACTTGGTTAAATCATAGCTGGATGCATTGCTGACAAACGAAGGACACATTTAATTTCTTTTTCCTCTTTTTTTTTTTTTCTTTCTTCTTTATGAGAAAATACCCTTTTTCTCAACGCTTTTTCAGTCCATAAAGTCTTTCAAATAGCATTCACAAGATTCTCAGACTTTAGCACCTTGTCACACATTTAATTGCAAATATTTAGTTTATTTTTTATGCATGCCATATCCACCAGTGAGTAAGGGCTTTAGTTTGGTAAAGGTTCTGACATTAGTTTGTAATCTTACAGCTTTATATAGTTCTGATGAATGATTTTAGAATGTTAAAAGGAGTATTTCCATCTCTGGGATAATATTTTAACTCTTAGTTTAAGCCAACTTAAGTGTTTTACCCAATACATTGTCTATCTTGCTTTATTTGTCGGATACTGCTCATTATGACTTTTTAGTGTTTACTAATAATTTCACCTTGCAATATTTATAGTCATTTATCTTTGGGAGAATATCATTGACTGCTCACTTGGTCATTTTCCAGGCAATCAGTTTTATTACAGGTTGTGATATTGTGTTGAAAATGTTTCATGAGAAATTGTATTAACTATACTTTGGTCATCAGTATATAAACGCTGGACAACCCCTTTAAATTGTATGTAAACCCAACAATTTTCAAAGACAACTGTATCCACACTGAAACAATCTCTAGTTTGCTTTAGTATTCCAATGTGTCTGTAAAAAACAATTCAGCACAATATCAGGACATGATAACAAAAGTCTTCATGCTAGAATTCACCTTCACTCACTGGGTTGTCACACACAGACATAAAGAGTATAGTTTACATATCATTTTGTAATAATGTGTCACAAAACATGTTGAATTTAGAGAAGATACTTGATTTTTGTTTATATCTGGACATGTCCAGCCAAGATGACTGGTAAGGGGATGACACATCTGTATGATGTGAGATATTAAACATTTAGAAAATATACATTCAATGAATGCCTTGATGTATGCCATCCATCGGACATCCATCAGCCTTCAGTCACCCTTAGGCTTCCATGGTAAAGGATGTTTGCATTTAACACACATATTTTTCTTACTTGATGATTGTGATGGATGCCTCTGATGAATTTCCATTTTTTACTGAGTGTTGTGAGATTGTATTGTATTGACATCATGGCATATTGTTCAACTTAATGCATTTCAAGAAGGGTTAACACTAAAACCAAATTTCCACAGATGGGCACCACACAAAATGATAGAAAAATAATAATAGTAATCCTGGTGTATCAAGTCATGCTAATCATAAAACAAAAAAGAGAAAAAGGACATGTCTCATAAGATGCACATTAGAAAGAAATTCATATTCAATTATATAAAAAAAAATTATTGAAAAATCCACAAGGACAAGCTTAAAAACATTTAAAAAGTTAAACTTAACAGAGTCCACTATATGATAGTGAAGGAATATATATGGTACTGTGGTACATGCATATATACCCAAAACAATACAATACACCCATGTTCCAATTGAAAATAGCAGATTATCTCAATGAATGCAGTTCATAGATACAGATATAGAAATATCCATTAACCCTTAAGCTGCCAGGGGTTTTTCGGATATTTTGCACCTCTGGTAGCCAGGGCAATTTTCACAGTTTTGAGATGTACAAATAAAACCTAAATTACAACATGAAATAAATCATACTAACCTATATAATCATACCTAACCTATAGTAATCATACTATACCTATATATTTTCTGAAAGTAGACACCTGCAACATTGTCAAAATGCCACTTGGCACTGTATACGAACAGACACCTTCATGCAATTTTGATTTAAAGTGTATGTTTTATAAAAAAAAAAAAAAGTTATATGCACCAAACCTCCTAAAAATAAGAGTTCAACATATGAAAAGTTCATTCATATCACTAATGCCTACACCTGCATGCACATATCTTCATAAAGTCACCAGAGCTGGAAGGAACAAAAATCTGCTTTTAAGCTAGAAATGTTAAAAAAAGTATCACCCTATAAAATGTAGGGATTGCACACCATGAAAAACAAGTGCCACCCCTAAACCCTATAGATTGTATGAAAGTAGATAACCCGAGGATTAAATTTGTCTCAAAGATTTATTGATAGCCATGTCTACTTTCATGTAACTTTGTGACAAACACAAATTATTTTTTCAAAAAATGCACTAAAACCTATATTTTCACCTAAAACTCATATTCAATCATACATTCGCATACAAAACACGTATAAAATAATAGATCAAGGTGTACACAATTTATATATACTGCAAACTACAACGAGAGCTCGTACTCTCCAAAAACACTGATACAGAAGACAAGCAATATTTTGCTGTTATTCACGAATATGTTAAAAATCTATACTGCACACAGCAAACTGTGACTGTGATACTAAAACCTACATTTTTTAAGATTGCACAACATACCGTATATAAAAATACAACTTAATATTTCATATATACAACCACCTTCATGCAACTTTGCAGTAAATAGATATTACAAGCAAAAATTGCACAACATTTCTAATTTGCCACTAAAGTGCATGTTCAAGCAAACCTCTACTGCAAACAAAATGTACCTTACAAAAATTTGCAAGTTGTGAGGAATTCACACATACCACACATGAATATATTTACAGGTGTACGTGTTAAAGAAACGCCAAAATCGCAGAAATGCAGCAACCAAGTTTGTGCATGCAAATTATATAGGGGCTTACATAAGAATATAATTTTCTATCCCACTATAAAAATTGTAACTCGACTAATTATAATTTCTATACCTAACTAATGTGATAACTAGGGCCGCTTTCAAATTGAAGTAACATGGGCGCTTTATGGCTTGCATATTCTGGACGCAACCTCTGAAGTTCCTACGGTCCATTATTACTGCAGTTTGAGAGCCATAATTCTAGATCTGATGAACAGCTGGTGTTTAATCCGTACTGAAGGTACATTATGCCCATCTGAAAGCTGCCAAAAACTTGACTTTATAATGGTGACATTCAATGGGTGAAAATGTGTCATCTGACTGATGGATCTTTTTCCACCTGTCAGAAATGTTTTATACATTCATCTCGAGTGATAATCATTATTGCTATTATTTTAGCGTGTAACAGATATCACTAGAATGGTGATCATCATATTTTAGGTATGGGCAGGATAGGACAGTGTCAAATGTAAACTTTATTGATGACTTTGTGTATGTGTTGTGTTAGTGGGGCAACTCAATAAACTTCCTGGTTATGTTCAGAGGGTTATTACATAAGAATACCCCTCTGATTAGGCTCAGAGGTGTATTATGTTATCGTATGTGATAATCAGAGAGCAAAAGTATACAGTAGTATGCTCTGTGATTGATAGGATAGGGGATAACATGGACAGAAGTCCATGCTATACTTCCCTCTGGAGTCACATACTGTACAGGTTATGCACAGACAATGATGATTTATCATTGTCTCTGCAGTCTGCAGCTCTGATCCTCTGCCCCTCCTCCTCCAACACCCTAGCTTTGATTACTTCTTATTCAAATTTTTAACTGAGGCAAAACAGCGAAAAAATGGCAGTTCAGCACTTTTGATTTTTTTTTTTTTTTTTTTTTGTTACGGCGTTCACTGTGCAAGAAAAATATTTTTATACGTTTTTAGACCGGCCATTTTTGGACACAAGGATCACTAATGTGTATATTTTTCACAGTAATTTTCTACTTTTATATGTGTTATAGTGAAAGGGGGCTGATTTCCCTGAATTTCCCCATTGTGGGACTATTAAAGGACTATTATTATTATTATTATTATTATTATTATTATTTGAATTTTTAATTATTTTTAATTATAATATATATATATATATATATATATATATATATAAATATATATATATTTTTACTACTCTATTTATTAGTCCCCCTGAGGGTCTTGAACCACAGGGGGCCTAATATCTAATTTAATACATTACAATGCTAATGCATTGCAAAGTATTGCAAAATATCGGCAGTTGTATGAGAGGCTGCATAGAGCATCCTGCAATAGAAGGTAATGCCAGACAAGCGTGGGAGCCTTCAATAGGCTCCTGGCTGTCACAGCAATGGATTGCCAGCCTGGATATTGTTCTGGGTGCCCGTGATCCTCCCCAAAATGGCAGCGCTGGTGGGAAAAATGGGGTGGGCACTGATCATGGGCATTAGTGCTGTGTAATACAGCAAAGACCCGTCGACTCTTGAGCGGCCGCCATATTTAAATACTTGACATCTGCCATACATCGCCCTCTCTCACCAGTTTGCCTGCTGTCTCTTCTTCTCACTTCCTGTATTCTTAAGCAAGCTGGTTGGTGGGTTTTAGTTTCAATAATTTTTATTCAAGTTTTTAGAATATAAAAATAAAGAACAGTCTCGATATACAGTGTGATATACATTGACATGCACTGTGGTACACTTTTCTAGATACAATCTTTGAACTGCATATCTCCAAAAACAAATGAGAAATATTACTTATACAATAAACATTAACGATAACATATAACTATTAGGCACACGTCATAGGGCTATCGTGATTTATGCCCAGGGTAGATGCTCTTTGAAAAATTTTCCCTTCTCCCCTGGGTTTGCGTTCATGCAAATGACATTTGACACATAACTGCGGCGCTAGCTGTTCCCTCCCGACTCCTCTGTCAATTGTTTTGGCGAATCTGACACCCATCCCCATATCTATTACAACCACCTCGAGTGAATTCTTGTAGCACTTTGATGTCTTCTATATAAGGAATCTAGAGTAAATCCACGCATCCCAGACTTTCTCAAATCTAGAAAAAGAATTGTTTCCCATTGCGATTATCCTCTCATAGGAATATGTGTTATTAATGGCTAGTATCAGAGCTGACATGGATGGAGAGGCCGCTGACCTCCATCTCTGTACTAACATCAATTTAGCTATAGTTAAAATTTTACAAATGAGTTGCTTATATTTATTCCACTCTTCAGGGATTCCAATTAGCAGAATAGCCATATGAACCGTATGGGGGAGCTGGAGGCCAAACAGTTCTGAAAGCATGTCAAAGACACTATCCCAGTACCCACGAATTACAGGGCAAGTCCCCAGAATATGAAGGAGGGTTCCTCTGCCTCCACAACCCCTCCAACAATTCCCAGACACCGAGGGATATGCCAACTGTAAAGTGGACGGGGTCCTGTACCACCGTAAAATGATTTTTGTAGCTGTCTCCACGTGAGTGCTACATCTTAAAGACAAATGGATCAATCTAATCGCTTGCTGCCATTCCTCTGGATTAAAAACCATCCCCAGGTCCCTCTCCCAGCAGCGGAATGGGGTAGACTTAGTAAAAGTCGACACTCCATCCATTTTGTCATATAGAAAGCGCAGTCCTTTCATATTAGTCGATAGCCAGGTGAAGAGTGAGCTACTGTGTGGTAGGGTCGTCACAGGATTTTTAGATATGAAGTGCCATATTTGAAAGTATTTAAGGAAATCGCCTATAGGAATTCCGTATTGTTGTCTTAGATCTACAAACGATATAGGTTTTTTAGCATCAGAGTATAGTTGAGAAATCTGTGTGATCCCCCTCGATTCCCAGCCCGAGACCCCCACGTCTTCAACCACCCAGGCCATCAATGACAAAGGCATCTCTTCAATATAAAAATGCTTCATTGAATTTGCTTTCTCATGAAGTAGATTCCATGCCGTTATCGAGGCACACATAATCGGGGGAGAAGGACCTCGGAGCAGGGACACCCCAAAAGGGCAACCATAGAGCATCCTCCAGTTTTAAGGGAGATATAAACGCCTGCTCTATTTGCAACCATGGGACCGAGGTATCTGTTGGCTTCCACATCGCGCACTGAGCGACCAATGAAGCTATATAATAGTTCCTCACTATTGGTACCCCCAGCCCCCCTACCTCCCGTTGCTTAAATAGAAAGCTTTTATTGATTCTAGGTCTCCTTCCATTCCATACGTACTTTGAAATCACCCTTTGTGCTGTTTCAAAAAAGGAATTAGGGATGGGTATCGGGAGTGTGCGGAACAGGTATAAGAGTCTTGGCAATAGCAACATCTTAAAAGCCGCTACCCGTCCTATCCAGGAAACATCTGTTTTGGATAGTCGCTCAGTCTCCTCCTGCAATGTCTTTAACATTGGTGTATAGTTACTTTTGTAAAGAGTCCCCAAGGATGCCGTCACCTGCACTCCCAAATACTGGACGCTGTCCTCCTTCCAATCAAAATCATAAGTCGATTTTAGGTGCTGAAGCAAGGGTGGGGGAACATTTAAAGGCAATGCCTGCGATTTAGCCATGTTTAATTTGTAATACGATAATTGCCCAAATTTATTAATAATTTCCATAAGGCGGGAAATAGATGTGTGCAGTTTGGACAAAGTGAGAATAATATCATCTGCATATAGCGAGATAATATGAGATTTATCTCCTATGTCAATGCCTCTTACTCCCGGATCTAGTCTAATTACCTGGGCTAAGGGTTCTATAGAAAGAACAAATATTAGGGGTGACAGGGGGCACCCCTGTCTGGTCCCATTTGTTATTAGGAAAGGATCTGATACTACTCCATTAGTGAACACCCTTGCAGAAGGTGCCGAATACAGCGCCTCAATTGCTCTTAAAATGGCTCCAGAAAACCCCATGTGTCTGAGTACCAGGAAGACATACGACCCGCAAATGCGATCGAACGCCTTTTCTGCGTCTAATGCAAGGACCACTGTCTCAACCCTCCTAGATTCAACATGATGTATTATGTCTAAAATACGTCTAGTGTTATCGTATGATTGTCTTCCCTTAACAAACCCCACCTGGTCATGTCTTACCAAGCTTGGAAGGCAAACTGCCAATCTACTTGCAATTAGTTTAGCATAAATTTTTAAATCTGTGTTCAATAGCGATATAGATCTAAAGTTTTGGGGATTGTCGGCGGGTTTGCCAGGCTTTGGCAGTGTAACTACCATGGCTTCTTGGTTTTCTTTTGGGATGTTACCAGAGTCCACCACCGCTGTCAAAAACGACAGGACTGAAGTGAAATATTTGTAGTATTCATTAGTAAGGCCGTCAGGGCCCGGAGACTTGTTGGACGACAATGATTTAATTATGGCTAACAGCTCTACGGACGTAATAGGTGCATTTAGGGAGTCCAGCTGTGACTGAGTGAGTGCAGGCAGCTGAGCATCCCTAAGGAATTTCTCAATATCGTAATTGGTTGGAAGGACCATGGAAGAGTCCCCTGCTAAATTATAGAGTCCTTCATAAAAAACCTTAAAGGCGTTGGCGATACCGTTTGGGTCGTAAATTTTATGAGTACCATCTTTACTATGAATAAATGGAATCCTGGATTTGGCATGCTTTTGTTTAAGTCTAGATGCTAAGAGTTTGCCCGCTTTATTAGATTGAGAATAATACGTAGCTCTAACCCTTTTTAGGTTCTTCTCATATTTGTGGAATAGACAAGCGGTCAGCTGCTGTCGCAGTGCCATCAATTTCGTTGCATTTAAAGGAGAAGGAGACTGTTTGTTGCTGGTATCGATAGTTCTTATTTGACGGAGCAGTCGATCCATTTCTGCCATTCTATTTTTCTTTTCTATATGCCCAAGGCGAATAAACGTACCCCTTATAAAGGCCTTGTGAGAGTTCCATAATATTTCAGGGCTAGGAGCAGAGGGGGCATTAATCTGAAAGAATTCCCTCAGATCATTCTCTAATGTCGCTTTTAGCTTTGGCTGTGACATTACAAATTCATTACACCTCCATACATATGCTCTAGCGGATTCATATTTTTCCGCTATAGACATGGTTATCGCTGCATGGTCTGACCAGGTTATTTGAGATATCTCAGACTGCTTAACAAGGGGAATACTAGATTGCTCGATTAGGAACAAATCTATTCGTGAGTAGCTATTATGGACGATAGAATGATACGTATAGTCTTTTTCTGTGTTATGAAAGATACGCCAGACGTCAAATAGTTCATGGCGCCATAAAGCCTGCGAGAAAGAGGGGTGACGCGTCAATATACCAGAAGTAGTATCTACTAACGGGTCCGGGGCCATATTAAAGTCACCCATTAATATTAGACACCCTTGCTTCTGTTTTTCTACCGCTCTCACAAGTCTCCCTAGAAATGCTACCTGTTTCTTGTTTGGAGCATAGACTGATACCAGCATATAAGTGACGTTATTAATAGCACAGACCAATATTACAAATCGCCCTCCCGGGTCAGCGTAGTGAGACAACAATTGAAACGCTACTGAATCTCTAATCCCAATTAGGGTCCCTCTGCGCTTTGAGGAGTAGTGAGCATGAAACACATGTGGATAGGCAGGGTTATTAATGCGAAAGGCATCCGCTTCCAAAAGGTGCGTCTCTTGTAGAGCAAAAATGTCACAGTTATGAGCTCGGACCTCACGCCATAAATTGGCTCGTTTTTGAGGGGAGTTCAAACCCCTGACATTCATGGACACAATTTTAAGCACCATGATATATAGTTAGAAATGCTTTAAGAATCTTACGGCAAATACTTATACCAGCAGGTGTCACTGTCATTGCGAGGTGAGGCCATCTCCACCTTCTGTATTCACTTCGCCCAATGTGCCAAAACCAAAAATAAAACAAACCATGCAAATTACATAACCAATGAGTAAACCCTTGTAGTAGAGTCACATAACAGAAAAAAAAAGAACGTGGTACAGCGGACCAGCGGCTGTCTTAATCTTGGGGGGATAAGTTCAACAACAGTGGACATGCGAAATCCCACAGAAAGTGAGTCTTTAGCTTTATAGCCCTTTGCGTGGATGTCCTCGGGCCTTCACTTGATGCCAACCTTCCAACACGGGACCGGGTGATTGTTTGGGTGGTATCTCGGCAATCGGAATGTTCCATGTTTTGAGCAGGCTTTTTCCTTCCTCCAGACTTTTGATAACATGCACCATATTATCCCGGGAAATGATCACTCGGACCGGAAATCCCCATTTATATAAGATGTGATTCTGGCGTAAGGCCGTGGTAATAGGGAGGAATTGTCGCCTTTTTTGTAAGGTTACGGCCGATAAATCCAAATAAATGGATATCTTGTGATATGGTTCAGGTAGGCGGTCCACTTTTCGGGATGTCATCAAAACCAGTTCCTTAGTGCGATAGAAATGAATTTTAGCTAAAACATCTCTAGGTATAGCTTCATCTAAATGGGATGGTCTTGGAACCCTGTGAGCTCTATCAATGGTTAGATCTATCGCCGTGAGGTTCGGTATCAGCGATCGGATCAGGTCCTGGAGAAATGTCGTTAAATTATTCGTATATACGGACTCCGGAATCCCTCTAAATTTTAGATTGTTTCATCGTGAACGATCTTCTAAGTCAGCTATTTTAGCTTTTAAAAACGACACATCTGTCTCCACCTCCTGGTGAGCATCTATAAGCGCATTATGTGAAGTCGCAAATTCCGCCATTTTAGTTTCGACATGGACAGTATGGCTTTTTAATTCCTGAAGATCTTTTTCTAGCGGTTTTACCATGAGAGACATGTCCGTCTTTAATGATTTACAGAAGGCCATAAGCATATTTTTCATGGAGGCCTCAGTTAGTGGATTCTCCGTCTCTGGTATATCTGCAAAATAATCGATGGATGGAGGAGTATGCTGTGCACTGACACTCACCTCTTCATCCTGGGAATCGCTATTCTGGAGTCTGGGTCTTTGCTTAACCGGGCTAGCGGTAGGTGACTGAGTCCCCTCCAGGTCAGCGATGTGCGTGAGTGTGGAGGCACCATGTTGCAGAGGCCCGTTATTAGCATAGGCCCCGGCCTGCCGGGGAGAAGGCCCAGGTGACTCCGTGCCCGCACTGTCCAGAAGCTGCGGCAAGGAGGGGGCCAAGAGCGCTCTCTCCTGTGTGCGGAGAGCACGACGATCCCCTCCGGAGGGTCGCGAGAGGGAGTTGAGGCTCTGGACTCCGCATTTGAGCGCGGGCCGACTCCATTTTGACCTTCCCCTCCCCCGTGCGGGAGGTTAAAGTCAGATATCTTTTGCGGATTCACCGCCGACTTCCTTTTTCTGGGCATCTCCGCAGGTAAGATACTGTCACTATTGAAAGCTATGCCCGAAGGCCACGGGCTTGTCGCTATAAACGTCGCTAAACAAGACTCAGGCCGGGAGCTCTCAGACTACGCGGCCATCGCTATCCACGGCTAGGCTCCGCCCCCTGGTTGGTGGGTTTTGACTGTTCGAAGGACAGGACACTATGAAGTACCTCAGTAGATATGGACACTGCCTTTACTATGAGGAATTATCTCTCATCATTACTATAAAGCTATAATAATGCAGTTCAATTATGCACAGTAAATATATATTACATTACACAGGGTTGGCGAACACTTACATGCTCCATACTGGAAATGTACTTGCAGTAAACTCAATGTTATCTTTGTGTTAACATAGGCAGATAACATTCACTCTCCAAACCTTTATTAGCAAACTGCAATTAGCTGATCCAATTGGCAGAGCTGTAGATAATAGCTCTGACCATAATACAGAAAACTCAGCCTCCCCCCTTCCATGGAGCAGTAAGTTACATCATCCAACAAGGCAATGATGTATAAACAATAGAAGGAATAGTTTCACATAGCAGGCAATAGAAGCAGCATTGCTAAAGCGATGTATTTATTTAGGAAAACAATTGAATTTGCATAAATTAGCAGTATAGATAGGCTTCTTGGGATGGGATTACTCCTTTAAGGACCACTGCACACATTCTCCAAACCCTAGGTGCAATTAAATGGAATGAGGCAGACATTTTGGTGACTCTGCATTATGTGTCCTTATATACTGTAATTAACACTTTAAACAGATGTGAGGTGGCTGTGTTTTTCCTAAATCAAGCCAATAAATTCACCAAAGACTAGATCAAATTTATTGAGAAAAGTATCTGTTTTATTATAGAGCATAACCTCCTAATGGGGGGTTAACTCCAGATTGGGGTAACAGTCAAGGGCACTGGATTCACTCCTAGCAATGGCAATTTCTATATGGGGAGTTTGGAATATCTCAGTATTGTTCCAGTCTGCAAGCTTCAGTAGGGTCTGGTCCTCTAGTAGTGATTGAATAATTTATGATGTGATTTTAAATGGGATACTAGTAAAGGGACTATAGAGATATCCTTGGAGGAATTGCAGATAAATTATTTTCATATAATATTTCTGCCATACATCAGTTCTACAGTAACTTCTTGGACCTTATGATCTTTATTAAGGAGGGTCACTTACTAAGTAAAAGCTAGTTTCATCTTAATAATTAGCTGTCATCTTTTGGTGTGGTTAAGTGACATATTGAAAGGACAGTTTGCGAGGGTACAGCATGACCAGAGATGAGCAAAGTTTTCAAAAATTCGATTTGGCAACTTCGCCGAATTTTCCGAAATGATTCTCTTCGATCCAAATTAATTCATGGCAAATAAACAGCTATTTCCTGTCTGCAAAGAGCTGGGGTGGGCGGCAAAATGACAGAAGCCCTTGGATGCCGCAGTCATATCTCTCTCTCTCTCTCTCTCTCTCTCTCTCCAAGGACAACTTTTATTCATGTGGAAGGATCTGCTAACAAGCAAAGACACGCCTGCCCAATCACATCACTAGAGAATATCTTGTGATCGTCTGATGTCACAAAGGTCCCTACTAAATATTCGTTACTGCGAAGCATCAGGAAATCCAGATTCCATGGGAATCGAAGACTTCCTGAAATTCGGATCGAATTCCACTTTTGCAGCTTCAATTCGCTCATCTCTAACCATGACCATAAAAAAAAAAAAAACAGATTTACAGTTAAAAAAAAAAAAATAATAATAGTAAAAAAAGGGAATAGGGACAGAATTTAATATTCCAGTGATCAGTCAGTATAATAACCAAAGGAATGGTTTTAGAAGTAGACACTGGCCAATTTTGCATCAAGACAAGTATTACTGTCACCGTATCCAAAAAATATGGAAGAATATCTCTGTTGGAAGTCACTCACCCCAAAGCCATGAAATCCTCAGAATAAGAAGTTGTTTTTTTTCCATGTGGAAAGTATAGAGCATGTTTAAAATTTTAAATGCAAATTACAACATTCAATCCCACAAATTGAATATAGAGTTGGGACCAAGATATTTGAGGGAATTGCATTGTGCTTTGTGGCATGTGAGATATATAACCTACAGTGCCTGTGCAAAAAACATGAAAGCTGCCATGTATATCCTGAAAATATATTTCTGAAGTTGTTTTTGACATGTTGGTAGAACAAAGCATCCCCTCTACATCTAAGGAATGTAAACATAAGATTTGAGACGCGTAGGCTGACCATCTATTCAACCAGGAATGTTAACTGGCATACTCTGGTCAGAGATCAGACCCCAGCCTGCCATATAGTGACTATGGCAACACCCGAACATGTCACAGGGGGGCAGATTGGGGACACAAATTACCGAAAAACCCCTTAGATGTCACTGTCATGTTTCACGGTGGCATTTAAGTGGTTAACAGTAACACCCACAATCAGAGCTCAGTTCTGACCGTGGGTGTTAGAGAACAGTGTCAGCTGTTTTTGAATGTGCACCATGCATCTGCTGCAGTAGTATGGCGGAAGGCACGAAACCCTTCCCGGCTGTGCTGTACTATTATAATGCATGTCGGGAAAGGGTTAATCCTGTTCCAGCAGGAAGTTATATGAGGATCTAGGACAATAGGTACTGTATATAGAACAAGAGCTGTACAATAATGTTTAAAAAAGTAGAAGTTATGTTTTAAAGAGAGTAGAATGTATGTTTTAAAAAATTTCTCTGTCTTCGGCTGTACAATATTGTTTAAAAAAGTTTTTCTTTCTAAAGTTGTACAAAATTATTTTCAAAAGAGTATAATTTAAGTTTAAAAAATTTTCTTTCTACATCTAGGAATATGAATGGTTATTATGTAATACATTTCCTTTTATAAAAGCAAAATAAGAGTGTTTTAATGTCACCTTCACTTAGTGTGTATTTCTGGTGTAGCTGTTAACTTGTCTTGGAGTATATGCTATTTTATTTCATGAATGTAATCTTCTAAAGGTCAAGGTCATATGTTGATGGGGTGACAGCACCAATTTGGTTAAAAGTAAATTCATTTTTTGACAGTGCCATATACTGCATACTTGTGTTATTGTATCTTATAAGCCTACTGTGCTTTTTGCATAGAAACTCAAGATAAGACAAATTATAAAAATAATTTTAATATTTTTACATTTTAATTTGTATTCTATGAGAAGCACATTTGAAAATCATTTCCCCTCCACTTACCTATCAGTTTACATTATTACTAAACCCTAAACCACCTAACCACACCATCCCATAGTTCTAGGGCACCAGCTGTACAGGACCCAATTTTTTAATAACACATTCTGTTTCCTTTTTGACCCCTTTCTAAACCCACTACGAAACTCAATAAATAACAATAAAAAAAGTGTTTACTGATACAATGATTCACTTAGTAAAAAAGGTAGCATATACTATACACTTAGGTCAAGATGTATTTGGTAAGTGGCACAATGTTAATAATTTTGAGTCTGTACGACTCCCCTGAGGATTGAAGCTGAGAACTCTAACTTTGAATAAAGTTTTAAGTTTTAGTTTTCAGTTAGATATGTTTACAAAAATGTTGCATTAAAGGGATGTTCCAAGTCCTTTTTTTATTTTTTTTTAACCTCCAGCTAGGCAATAAGTAGTAAGTGGCTGTGCAGTAATATATTACCGTACAGCTATTGATTAGCTGAACATCTCCCATGCAGGCAGAAGGTAAATAAAGACTGGGGACCTGAATGGAGACTCTCTGCTAGATCCACAGCGGAATGGAGAGATGTGTTTGTTAGTGTTAGTTATTTGTTAGTGTTTGTTATTTTAGGTCTCAATAGGGAGTGAATAAAGGACACCCCTTTTAACCATTTAGGAATACTTAGCCTTTTTTTTTAACCTAGTATCAAAAGTAATAGGGCGATTTAACATAATTATAAATATACGGATTATTTTGAATACTTGGATGTTAATGATTTACAATCAATGACTGCCTGAAGACTGAATCTACATAACCAAATTTTGAGTTTCCTCCCGTGAGATGCTTTGTCAGGCTACTTCTAGTTGCTACTTGTTTTAGGGTCCTTCTGCATTCAGTTTTGCCTTCAATTAGTAGAAAACATACTCATTGAAGGTGAGGGCAGTTGACCTGGCCATTGAAAAATATTCAGTTTCTTTGCATTAATAAGCTATTGGGTTGCTCATGATGTATGTTTTGTCGGGCCATTATTCATTTGTACTTTAAAGCATGGTCACTTCATCTATGCAGAATTCGACTAAATCTCAACAGAATGTATAGATTTATATTTATAAATATATTATTATATATTACATATTATTTCAGAATTCACCCTTCTGCTTCTCTCTGCTACTTCTAAACACATGGCTTCATAGTTATCATAAAGTCCCGTAATATGATATCTAATGTGTGTCTATTTATGGCTATCCAGTAGGGGAGGATGAATTGCAGCCTTTCAAGACTTTTGCTAGCATGTTGTGATATTGTATTGAATTGACTGAGAAATTTGAGTCTTTAAGTGGAGATAAGTTAAGTGTGGACACATCTGTATATCCACAGAATATTGTTTCATAAATGGACCGCTTATATTGATGTTTTATGGCCAAGTCTAATCTGTATTTTTAGACTCTATATTTGTAGTTATAGGTGGTGCAATTGCTACCAGCCCTGGAGAATGAGGGGCCCGACAATCTCTCTAAAACATAAGACAACACCAGTAGTATAGCTAGTACATGGTACATGGATGCCCATTACAAATTTTGTATTGGGACCCAGGAGCTTCAAGAATATATTGACTGATGGAAATACGCCAATGAATCATTCTGCACATAGATTTTCTAAAGCCATTGAAATTATATGAACCTTATCACACATCTCTATTTCTATATGCCTACACCTCTGCAAAGATTACTCAGTCCATTGAACGCCATATGATCACTGCATTCTCCAACAGAAGTTAATAAAGAAAAAATGCATTTACCTAAATTTTATATCCGTGTAGAATTTAAATTAGACAATTGAATATATGATTGTAATGAGAGAAAATAATGGTGACAATACAAAAATAAAATACTGATGGGAAACTGATCTGATAGCACACCAAACATCTGATATATTGACATAACACTGTCATTAAATCTTTATATAGATAGTGACAAAACTATCCAAATTTGTCAGTGTCATGTGAAGAAGGATGTACGTCAGTTGTAAGCAGACTTGGACAGGCTGAGTGTTTGGACATCCATGTGGCAAATCAATGTGGATAAATGTAAAGTTATGTATTAGGTAAAAATAATCTGCATGCAATATATGTCCTGGGAGAGTCACTGGTGGAGAAGGACCTGGGTGTACTTGTATTTAATAGATTAAATTATAGCATACAATGTCAATCAGTTGCTTCTAAGGCCAGCAGGATATTGTCATGTTCAAAAGGGATATGGACTCACAGGACAGGGATGTAATATTATCACTTTATAAATCATCGGTGCAGCCCCATCTGGAATATCCAGTTCAGTTCTGGGCACCAATTTATAGAAAGGATGTTCTAGAGTTGGAAAAGATTCAACGGAGGGCCACAAAGTTGATAAGGAGCATGGAGGAACTCGGTTATGAGGAGAGACTAAAGGAGTTCAATTTGTTTAGTCATGAGAAGAGGCGTTTAAGGGGAGATATGATAAACCTGTATAAATATATAAATTGCCCATACAAGAAGTATGGGGAAAAGTTGTTCCATGTAAAATCCTTTCAAAAGACAAGGGGGCACTCCATCCTTCTGGAGAAAATAAAAAGGTTTAATCTCCAGAGGTGACAAGGCTGCTTCACTGTAGGAACTGTTAATTTATGGAATAGCCTACCCCAGGAGCTGGTCACAGGAATAACAGCTGACCGTTTCAAAAAGGGTTTAGATGCCTTTCTAGAGAAAAATAGCATTGATGCTTATAGAAATGAATATAATGTCATGCTCTTTCCCATTCCCTGGTTGAACTTGATGGGCAGATATCTTTTTTCAACTGTACTAACTATTAAACTATGAGTGAGGTCTGTTCCTCATGTATTAAAAAAAAAATGTCCATTGCAACCAGTAAGATTTCAACTGCTGGTTTTCTGGTATGCACCAAAAAATAAAAAGTTGAGTTGATTGTTTTCTAGTCTAGTCAAAGCAATCAAACAAACAAAAATAGGCAACTTAGATATTTCTTGTACCTGATCATGTATGAATTTACACTGACATATTCTGAAGATTGCAGTAGACTTGGATAGGAACCAAGGAAATGGCAGGACAACACGCGCGCTTGGACAATCAGGGCTTGTAGTCACATATGGTTGGACTGTAGTTCTCACTTTATTCATTAAAATAACAACACGTTTCAGGAAAAAAGTATCCCTTTTTCAAGTGCAATAATTAAATTAGTGAGATTTTTACCCGGGAAATTCCTTAGATAAGACACTCCAGACACTGTTTATAAGGAAGATAGCAGCTACCTGAACCTCTGTTTACATACTGTGGATTCAGAAGCGCCTATACTGATTTAATTATTGCACTTGAAAAAGGGTACTTTTTTTCCCGAAACGGGTTGTGCTTTTAATGAATAAAGTGAGAACTACAGTTCAACCATATGTGACTACAAGCCCTGATTGTCCAAGTGCGCGTGTTGTCCTGCCATTTTCTTGGTTCCTATCCAAGTCTACTGCATTCCTTGACTTCGTTACTCATGACGTAGGACAAGTCCGCTGCCACCTGAATTTTGGTTGTTTATACTAAACGCTATTGGTTGTTGTGACTAATTCACAACACTATAAGGTGAGAGGCCATCCTTTTGGCCCTTTAACAAAATTTCTCCTCTGCATGATACCGTATCACACAATGTGCCGCTCGGCGTTTCTCTCTTTCTTTTTGTGATAGGGCATCTGTTTGCATCAGTGCAGGAGCCAAATAGTTCAGGAGGCTTATTTTCACTTGAAAATACAGTAGCTTGCTGTCTGTCAGATTGCATACATGTGGCTAAGGTAATAAATTTCATAGGTCATAAGGTCATAAGTACTGTGATGAGCTATTATGGATCAGGGGGCCCATACACTGTTATCATATGGGATCTTTTACAATCTGTGACTGCATCACCTTTTAATACTGTGAAGCATTAAACAGCCCAACATCCCTGTAATTTCAAGGAGGTGGTTGATGCAATTTCTCACATCGACTAGAAAAAAATGAACCAAACATAACTGTGCTCTCTCCAGGCACTTCCATAGCCATTAATGTAATTCTCAAAAATGATGACCAAAGGTACAGCCAATATAAGTCAATCAAAAGTCCTTTTATTGTAGCAGATTAAAATGGTTACGCGTTTCGGAGCTATTGCTCCTTCCTCAGACCAAAAAATGGCATACTGATGTTATTGCAGCAAATTTGTACAAACACATCCTCATCATGTGATTAGAAAGGTTAAGAATGTCACCCAGGTTTATAAACACATAGAGACACATATTTATACAATATGCCCCACATCCACTGTCTATAGTCAATAGAGAGACATATGCATCATAAGTATGAAAAAAACACATTATATATTAAAAAATGTTATATATGTGCCTGCAAACCGGTGGTAAAACCTGATATCCGTATCCACCCAAGCCAATCCAATATGATAGCAGGTAGTAAATAAACAGATCATATTGGAAATGAATGTGAAAGAGCGTTTGTCTGTAAAACAGCTGGTCCTGCTGCTCAAGAGCTTACTGAGTGTGGCCTGCCGATTGTTTGGTCCAAACAGCGTCTTTAAGGGCTGTTCCCAATAGTGTATGCTCAGCACATGTGCAATACTGCACTGGTGGAGCTGAAGTTTATGGTTATATTTACTATGTACATGCCAGCCGGCTGGCCAAATCATTGGTAGTAATGTCAGGACATACTCAGCTATAGCTCTAGATGATCGCCCACCTGCATCATTGTGTGTTCAAACTAGCTGATGTTTCTTACTCAATATTCAGAAATATAACATATAAGGATCTGCACAAGGAAGCACCCTATTGTGTTTCTTTTTCCTTTTTAGTTCTATAAATCTCTGTAAATGTAAAGTTCTACAATTTGAGTTATTATTTTGATTTACATTTTATATTTAACCACAAGATACATATAGTAGCACCATGTCTGACACCACTATAAACAAAATTTGCTTATTGTACATCTGAATAAGGTGAATTGGATATGATTCCAATTAGGACCATATAAGTACGATGAATAATTTCTCGATTCATAAAGTATCTATAGAGATATACCAGAACTTGGGGTAAACTTTCAAAAGAGGGGCCCAATGAAGGGGTTTTCATCCCTGTAGTTATTTCATTCACCTTAGTGAGGTTTTCTATGAATTTCTCCTGTCTGCTGCCGAACAGTGGAGTATGGTAATGTTGTTTTCACCTTGACATATTCTGTAGTGTACACTAGGACATTGTCATTCAGTTATATTACATTAATAATTCATTTAGAATGTTAGCTAGCATTTTCTGAGAAGTTGCATTTTAATTACTGTAGTCTATAATAAGCTGTGTGCAGCTATGAAAATCCCCTTGCCCAAATTTTATTTATGAATGCACAAGTAGTATTTTTTTTTCTCTTTGCCTTTCCTCATTATTCTAATCCTTGACCTTTTAAGTAGTATTGTGTCATAACATGCTACCAAAGATCCTATTTTATTATTACAATCAAATAAAGAACTATATAAAGGAATCTTATCTCTGTTATCTGTGTCTCAGGAGCTCAGCCATGACCTCCCCACACACGTACACCTTATCCTCAATGCCCTATGCCTGGCTGAAAGTCAACAGACTGGTATAGCGGCCTCTCACCTGTGTCCTGTTTGGTATAGGACAGAAGATTGTTCAAGCACAACTAAACTTTTTTTTTATTTTTATTTTACTTTGTAAATGTTCATATTTCTTCACTTATTTGTCTCCATCTGATACTGATCAAATCTGCAAAATAGACGTCTGTGAAAAGGGGAGAGCTCCTCAAAGCAGAAATACATCTGCACTACAGAGACAGTTTTCTTTCAAGGATTACTGTCCAACCTTCTCCTGACAGAAATGACTCATTTAATGCTGTAAATGGCCTTATATTTCTGTCTCTCATCTTCTCCTCCTCCCCTCTCCATAGACTTCAATGTAAACTAATCTGCTTGTGTACACAAACAGATGGTTAAGCAAACAAACATTGTGAATCCCTCATTTTAAAAAGCTTGTCAGACTATCAACAAAGCTTTACTACTCCCAAATCAGCCTTTTTTTTAAAGAAGGACTTAATATAAGACTGTTTTCTCAAAATCTAGGAGCCCCTTGAAGGGTATAGAATGACTAAAACAATCACAAAATCACATGATGTCTAATCTTTCATCAAAAACTTAAAATATATGACAGTCAAATCATTTCTAGCAGAGCTTGCATCAGTGTAATGATATACACACAGAATATTAGTACAATAATTCCACAACAGTGTTTTCCCGCAGTTCCTGGATACCCAACAGTTGCTGAATGTATTCTTCTAAACTGCCTTTTTATGTCTACCAGGCTTATAAAAGCAATTGCCTTGTACGTACCAAGTAGGAATCATCAAATGGTTTATTCAGAAAGGAAACAAAGCCTGGAATAGAAAGCTCTATACTTGCAGGTCTCTACAGGCATTTATTTTATCAATGCGAACACAATAAGAACTTTCATTTGTTTCAGTGACTTTGTTATTATCACCAGTCAGCACATCCAGGATCTCTGTTCTTAATCTTCAATTGTTTTATTTATCGTAAGTGGTGCAATCTATGCCACAAACCATTTGACTCCTGAAAGAATTAATAAGTGTAGAGAGAAAAAGAACACTGTACAGCTTTAACATGATATTATAATTTGATCGCAATGTTAAAAGAAGAGTCACTCATTTGATCTTTGGGAGTAGTTGTAGCTCTGATACTTAAAAGACAAAATGTATTAATATAATGTCACTGGTTTTGATAGCTATGCAGGATTTACTACATAATACTAAATAAGTCCACTTTGAAAATAAATAACTTTTACCATTGCAGGAGTCTGTAGATTTCTGTCATATCCTAAAATGTGTATCCACAGCAACAAAAAGTAATTATTATCCTAATTTGTACTACTTTGAAGGTGTTTTTATACGGAAAACAATCATTCTCTACTTATAGGTTAGGGTATAAACCTAAGCATACGTATGTCAGGTGACATACGTGACCCCTGAGGGCCAATCACAGGCCTCAGCAGTCCATGACCATAGGCAGAAGACAACAGAAAGTCATGCCAGAGCCCAGGAGAGGCAACACTGGCAACTACTAGCGTATAATAGTAGCAGTTTCGGTTTGGACATGTTTGCTCTGAACGAAACTGTAAATATTGTAATAACCGAACCAAAATAACTGACTTGAACAAAATCACATCGGTTAACTTGGTTGATGTCCAGCTTTTGGTTATTTTTCAATTAATTGCTCAGCCCCACCATACTGTACAGTCATGGCCAAAAGTTTTGAGAATGACACAAATATTATATTTTCACATGATCTGCTGCCCTCTGGTTTTTATGTGTGTTTGTCAGATGTTTTTATCACATACAGAAATATAATTGCATTCATATTATGAGTAACAGATGCTTATATTGACAGTTAGAATGAGTTAATGCAGCAAGTCAATATTTGCAGTGTTGACCCTTCTTCTTCAGGACCTCTGCAATTCTCCCTGGCATGCTCTCAATCAACTTCTTGACCAAATCCTGACTGATAGCAGTCCATTCTTGCAGAATCAATGCTTTAATTTTGTCTGAATTTGTTGGTTTTTGTTTGTCCTCCCGTCTCTTGATGATTGACCACAAGTTCTCAATGGGATTAAGATCTGGGGAGTTTCCAGGCCATGGACCCAAAATCTCTATGTTTTGTTCCCTGAGCCATTTAGTTATCACCTTTGCTTTATGGCAAGGTGCTCCATCTTGCTGGAAAAGGCATTGTTGAGCGCCAAACTGCTCTTGGACGGTTGGGAGAAGTTGCTCTTGGAGGACATTCTGGTACCATTCTTTATTCATGGCTGTGTTTTTAGGCAAGACTGTGAGAGAGCCGATTCCCTTGGCTGAGAAGCAACCCCACACATGAATGGTTTCAGGATGCTTTACAGTTGGCATGAGACAAGACTGGTGGTAGCGCTCACCTCTTCTTCTCCGAATAAGCTGTTTTCCAGATGTTCCAAACAATCGAAAAGGGGATTCATCAGAGAAAATGACTTTACCCCAGTCCTCAGCAGTCCATTCCCTGTACCTTTTGCAGAATATCAGTCTGTCCCTGATGTTTTTTCTGGAGAGAAGTGGCTTCTTTGCTGCCCTCCTTGAGACCAGGCCTTGCTCCAAGAGTCTCCGCCTCACAGTGCGTGCAGATGCACTCACACCTGCCTGCTGCCATTCCTCAGCAAGCTCTGCACTGCCGGTAGCCCGATCCCGCAGCTGAAACACTTTTAAGAGACGGTCCTGCCACTTGCTGGTCTTTCTTGGGCGCCCTGGAGCCTTTTTGGCACCAATGGAACCTCTCTCCTTGAAGTTCTTGATGATGCGATAGATTGTTGACTGAGGTGCAATCTTTCTAGCTGCAATACTCTTCCCAGTTAGGCCATTTTTGTGCAGTGCA
Source organism: Leptodactylus fallax (assembly GCA_947044405.1). Taxonomy (NCBI): domain Eukaryota; kingdom Metazoa; phylum Chordata; class Amphibia; order Anura; family Leptodactylidae; genus Leptodactylus; species Leptodactylus fallax. The sequence goes on along the minus strand of CAMRHE010000005.1, from coordinate 8,354,772 downwards.
ATGATGACTGCACGTGTTTCTTTAGAGATAACCATGGTTAACAGAAGAGAAACAATGATGGCAAGCACCAGCCTCCTTTGAAAGTGTCCAGTGGTGTCATTCTTACTTAATCATGACAGATTGATCTCCAGCCCTGTCCTCATCAACACCCACACCTGTGTTAATGGAGCAATCACTGAAACGATGTTAGGTGGTCCTTTTAAGGCAGGGCTGCAATGATGTTGAAATGTGTTTTGGGGGATAAAGTTCATTTTCTAGGCAAATATTGACTTTGCAAGTAATTGCTGTTGAGCTGATCACTCTTTATAACATTCTGGAGTATATGCAAATTGCCATTAGAAAAACTGAAGCAGTAGACTTTGTAAAAATTAATATTTGTATCATTCTCAAAACTTTTGGCCATGACTGTATATCTCCCCTTTTCATCTATGCTGATAGAATATACTGCCTATCCTATTGTCCTCTTATACAATGTATTACCCTCATTCCTGCTATTCAGTAATAGATTACATAATACAACATGTAAAAATTTTAATATTAAAGTTTTTTTCAGTCCATCCAGTCTTGTTTGGCTTTTTAAAGAAGGCCACTGCCATTTGACTTTCAGCCCACGAGGCTGCTACTTTTTTGTTTTGTCTTGATCTTGTTCCCCTGACGAACCAGTAATATCAGACTGGGGAAACGCGTAGGAAAGAGATCAGTAGTATAGACTAGGGAGCTTGTGCTTGTTATGGATGCACTAGTTTTTATGTAATTTCCTATACAGTGGAGGAAATTTTAATCAGGTGTTATAGAGACTTTGAAGCAAAGACGCTCTTTTGAGAGCACTGCTGAGGAACAGTGTAGTTGTCTGACCCATGACTCTGTCATAAATTTAACACCTGGTAGCGCTGAACCCCATAAGGGTAATGATTTTAGTACCTCACCAAGTCAGCTTGTTGTGGTTAGCGCTATTAATTTACCTTTGTATTAGGGACCTTTGGGACTATATGAGAGTAGAAACAGGAATATCTGGTGACAATAGAAACTCGGTTAAATATTTGGGTGTTTCTCCTGGTTTCTAATACAGCTCTTATGAGCCCGAGGTATTCCCTTAAGAGGGTTATAAATATTCAAGAGGGATGTAAATATTAGTGCATCAGTTCACTCTACACTAAAAATGAGATTTATGGTCTCATGTGGACAGTTTATTTACTTACCTCTGGTCATCGTTGAATGAACACATTTTAGGTATCCTGAGTTAGGGCCCATACACACTTTATCTTGAATAAACGTGACTTTCCCTCTTTCTAATACTTACCTCACTGTATATAGCGTTGATAGTAGCTCAATCCTTGGGTATGAGGCAGGCATTTATTTGAGTATTATATGTGTGTTTTGTCCGAAACATTTTTTATATTTTTATGAAATAAAAGTTATATTTTAATATAATATGATTTGTAGAGACCTATTGAACATAAATTTCTGTGATTAATAGTGGATAGTGTCCTTGGAGACGCCATTTCTCCTTTACTACTGTTAAGTGGTTGATTATTTAGTATATTTTCAAAGAAAATAGTGATTTCATTCAAAACAACTTATCATTCTGTCAGAAATAATAAACCATATTTGTTATTTCTAATTCATAGCTGTTTTTTTCCAATTCCATAAATTAAATTTTGACACTTCAACCACATAAACAGAGTAAAAGAAAATTTTACTTCCATTATAAATATGTTTGCACTGTCCTCCCTTTAAGTAAGTCTCTATTTCTGGAGGTCGGTGAGCTCGATTTAGTTGAACTGGCCTAAGAGGAACTCTAAATGCCCTTTCCATGAAATTATTCAAAGACATTCTCATTAGTCCATGTAGCAGATATTGCATAAATTAAATTGGGTCAGTCTGTATCCTCCACGTTTGTATGCTGCACATTTTCATGCCTGAACCACTTCTCTATGCTAGACAAATCAGCCAGAGAGTCTTTATATCACAAGGCATTATGGGAAAGGAGCTGGGGAGCTCATGCGCCCTCTGTTGGATGTAACAGATCCTCAATTTGCTTTTGACTCACCGAGCCTTGAGACAGCAAAAGGGATTTTAGCCAAGCCAATTTCACTTATCTGCATACAGCGCTGTTTCCGGATTGTTGTCCTTCATCAGTACAGAGCAAAGTGAATTGGCTGGCTTAGTGGGAGGCAATGAGTGGGTTAGGGACAAGAATCTCTCACATTGAGGAGAGCACCAGTGAAGGTGTGTAGAGATTTAATTGCCTTTTGAGCTCTACTTAGCATCTACATATCACAAGGCATTATGGGAAAGGAGCTGGGGAGCTCATGCGCCCTCTGTTGGATGTAACAGATCCTCAATTTGCTTTTGACTCACCGAGCCTTGAGACAGCAAAAGGGATTTTAGAGTCTTTATATCAGATATTGGTATCCTTCATCTATTTTTCCATTTTCTTCAATGTTAAAGATTTCACTTTCCTTGGCTGTCCTCTTGACTGGACATATCCAGATATGTGTATCACAAGTTAAGCAGCATTTCTCAACACAACATGGTTTTGGGATAAGTTATCACAAATTATCCTGTTAATAGCTATGTGTGATCACCCAGTGGGAGATGATGAATTGCAGCCGTTTATGGCTTTTGTTAACATATCATGATATTGTGTTGAATAAGTTTCCAGACGCATTGAAATTTAGGCAGATTTAAGATCAGTTGAGTATAGTGTTATCTGTAGTATTAACTCACCTATTCTTATTCTAATTTGGAACTACTGTATGTTTGTGAGTATCCAACCACATACAGCCTATGTTATAGAGTCAGCACACTGGACATCTTTTACAGTTGGTTCTAGGCTTCAGTTGAGGAGTCACAGGTGTCAGGTTGCTTTTTCTTTTCCTTAAGACAAGCTCCAAAGTATTTTCGTATTCACTTACATCAGGCTACATTTGATGTACATTGATGCATTATGTAAAAATAAACTCTTGTAATGCATATCTGCTTTTGATATTCTAGTATTTTAAAGTCAGCCACTTACTAGTCCCCCATATGCCTCATTTATTTAGGAATCCTGAGGTTGTTGGCGGCATTCTCTCTCAGCACTGCAGTAAGCTGGTCACACATGAGAAGTTTGATTTGCTCTCCTTGCTCCTGGAACTGTCAGTTCTGTATTGGTGCATCTATGCATGTGCAAACACCACAGTGACAATCCTCTATACTGTGTAGAACTGGCTTTTAGACAGTAATCATTTTCCTACTCTATAATCATAGCAGTTTACTGATGTAACACATTCAGGGGCCATCTTCAACGATTAATATCATAGGCTCTAACATCATCTATGCTTTGTAAATGAAGGCAAAGAACTCCTGATACAAGGCACATGAGCTATGAGAGCTGCTGGTGGTTGCTGCATACAGTCCTAGAGTATGTTATCAGTAAACTACTCTGTCTCTCCACTGAGCTGACCTAGCCTAGAAGCGCAACAGTACACAGGAAGACAGTGATGGCATGGTGAGGTTAAACAAGAAAACAAAAGAATTAAAAATATACTAGTAGTCTTGCCTGTCATCACATAGGATTTTAAGAAAATAAAGTTGATGGAACAACCCTTTTAAATCATTTTTTCATCTGTGTCCACAGATGTGCTGGTGGTGTATTCAGACTTTTTAATGTTCACTGGCAATACGTGAGCATATTTCTCCAATTTTGCCACAGTATTTTCTTTAAGGCTGTCATTTGTTTGTTATATCCACTGAAGAGACATGGCTAATAGTTTTACCCTGTTTCCCTGACATTTTTTCTGTCATGCTTTCTGTGAATATAACCCAGCAGACAAAACACATGAACAATTAGTGGAAAAGTTATTCAGTAAATACTGATTTTCAGTCCACCAGAGTAAGGCCCACATACGCCATAGACTATAATGGGGTCTGTGTGGTTTCCGCACAAAACAAGCGGAGAGGAGTGTTGCATGCAGGACTTTTCTCTCCGTTTGCTTTGTGCAGAAACGGAGTGGAAACCAGACGGACCCCATTATAGTCTAAGGGGTCTGCGGGTTTCCCAAGTAAACCGCTTTTTGATATGTATAGGTTTCCGTTCGGGGGGTCCCCAAGCGGACTCCCCGAATGGAAATCCAAACGCAAATGTGAACCGGGCCTTAGCCCATTTATTTCAGACTGATTCCCCTTTTTGAGTACAAAATACTGGCTGTATGCTTAGCCCATCTGAACATACAGGATGTTCAAATGAGGATGTGCCTCATTTATGATAAGGCACACGACTCATCATAAATAAGGTGTATCCTCTGGCTCGTTCATATGCCTGCACTAAAATTTAAACTAAACTGGCTTAAATTTTCATAAATACGATGGGGCCAGCGTCACGAAACATCAGAAAATTGGTGAGGGTGGTCTAAAAAAGGAAAAAATATGCATTTTATGGCCCAAAATAGACTTCAGCAAAATAATTGCTTTGTATGACACATTTTCCCTATGGATTCTACAGAGGAGCAGGCAATGCAAAAATCGGCATCAGTCAGTCTCAGACAACAAGTCACTGAGTCACCAGCCCATGAGCTCTCCTTGGTCTGTGAGTCCATTCACCTCAGCAGTCTAAAGCTGGCTAGATCAAACAGCTGCCTGCTGCTGTAAATACATTTCAGGACTTGTAGTCGGAGCATCAAGGTCTGCAGCAGGTTCCTTGGATTCTCTGGTACCTTTATATTGGCTCCTTAGCACTGAGCTTGTCGGCTCTCCACAAGGACATGTGGAGGGGGGAGGCAAGGTCTAACACTCAAATGCTTCTTCTTTATTTCCTATTTTGATTTCATGATCTCTCCCATTTTATTTATACCACTGACAAGAGATATTGATAGGATTTACTGGGGTCTGATCCATTCTTTATTCTCATAAATGCAAATCCGTATCATTTGCCTGACATTTTGATCTTGGAATATAAATAATAACCTCTCTGATTCTGATCTACTAATACTTACATAGTGACATAATATATACTTCTTCTAACTGGGAAAAATCTGCATCAAGCTTAACAAGGAAACAGAAGAGGATGTGAATAAAACGAAGAGAATTGTTTTCCCTATTGATCTAGATGGGTATGTTCACACAGAGTTTTTTGCAAGCTGAAAAAAATCAGCTTCAGATTTCAGATGAAACCAAAATCGAACTTTTTGGCCACAATGCAAAACGATATGTTTGGCGTAAAAGCAACACAGCTCATCACCCTGAACACACCATCCCCACTGTCAAACATGGTGGTGGCAGCATCATGGTTTGGGCCTGCTTTTCTTCAGCAGGGACAGGGAAGATGGTTAAAATTGATGGGAAGATGGATGGAGCCAAATACAGGACCATTCTGGAAGAAAACCTGTTGGAGTCTGCAAAAGACCTGAGACTGGGACGGAGATTTATCTTCCAACAAGACAATGATCCCAAACGTAAAGCAAAATCTACAATGGAATGGTTCACAAATAAACGTATCCAGGTGTTAGAATGGCCAAGTCAAAGTCCAGACCTGAATCCAATCGAGAATCTGTGGAAAGAGCTGAAAACTGCTGTTCACAAACGCTCTCCATCCAACCTCACTGAGCTCCAGCTGTTTTCCAAGGAAGAATGGGCAAGAATTTCAGTCTCTCGATGTGCAAAACTGATAGAGACATACCCCAAGCGACTTGCAGCTGTAATCGCAGCAAAAGGTGTCGCTACAAAGTATTAACTTAAGGGGGCCAAATAATTTGGCACGCCCCACTTTTCAGTTTATTTTTTGCAAAAGTTTAAAATAGCCAATAAATTTCGTTCCACTTCACGATTGTGTCCCAATTGTTGTTGATTCTTCACCAAAAAAATTAAAATTTTATATCCTTATGTTTGAAGCCTGAAATGTGGCAAAAGGTTGAAAAGTTCAAGGGGGCCGAATACTTTTGCAAGGCACTTTATCTATTTTGCATGGCCAGATTAGGCGGTCAGCTATTTGAGCATATATTCTGTATTTACTTATTTTTTTCTATGGAGTACTAAAAGAAAATCAAGAAATCAGCCGCTCCATTCAAAACGGGGGTGCAAAAATCAGTGCGGGTCCCAGTGGAGAGATACCCACCTATCAGCAAGTTGCCCCCTATCCTTTGCTCTAACTGGAATACCCCTTTAATTTTTAGCCCACTTTTCTGTACCTACAAGGGAACAGAAGAACAGACCAAAACATTGCATGTGTGAGCCTATACATACTCTAGAAGTTACAGCATCAGTAATAATAATTAATAATACAGGTCTAATATAACAAAACCAGAGGCTTTGAAATGCCCAATCAGAATAGCAATATAATTAATAATAATTAATTTTACATGTGTAAAAATGCTTCAGTTTATATAATAATAAAACATTTAATATTTTATAGAGAGTTGTTGCTATGGAAAATATGTTTTCAGACAAGTCTTTTTTTATTATAAAAGAATGAAAGAATAACATGCATATGTGATGGATATATTTACTCTATTGTACTGAAAGCATAGCTTTGTTGAAGCCTTGTCATATTGAAAATGGATTTTAGCACTCTACAAAAAAAAAAATTATGTATGCACAAATGGATTTTTATGGAGTTTGTGTATAAGCTTTCTTTGATATCCACTGTGCACTTGACAGTTCATGTGTACTTTTGTGTGTGTGTGTGTATATGTATTGTGTGCATACTGTAATTTAACACAAAGGGATGTGCAGACTCCTGTTTATGTCTGTTTGTTCCCTCCCTGTGTGTTGGGGGGGGGGGGGGGGGTGAATTGTAGCATGTCGCTGCTTCTATTATCATGCTGTGATATTGTGTTGAACTGATTTAATGAGAAATTAGGGTTTTTCATTAGGCGAAGCAACCCTGAGGGTTCTAGGCAGGTTCTGAGAACCCCATGATCAGAACCAGCCTCTGCCCCCAGAGTTGCTTCACCTTCTCCTTCCCCTCTTGATTTCACATGTAGTTACCTGTGCTATGGTGGCTGACAGACTATAGTAATAATACATTTTTAATAATACATTTTATTTATATAGTGCCAACATATTCCACAGCACTGTACAATTTGTAGGGTTCAAGTACAGACAAAAAAAGATACATGACAAAGAAATAGTCAGTTCACACACTGGGACTGAGGGCCCTGCTCTCAAGAGCTTACAATCTATAGTAAAGCCAGTGCAAACAGAAAAGTAAGATGGAAGCAGACTAACCTTGGGACAGGTGCTGGTTCCAATCATGGGACCCAGCATATCCAAACCAGCCTGGAACACCCAGGTCCAGCATGAAAAGAGAGAAAAATAAATGTTACTGTCTGGACAGTCCCTTAAGTCTGTACCCATCTCTCTCCTACATATACAGTACTGTGGAGAAGTTTTATTCATGTGGGGAAAACTCAAACACAAGTCAATAGTTTCAAGTTAATAGTAATATTCCTCACTCACTGGCATTGTTTTAAAAGATGGTCAAATAGAAAGTGTATGCTGTATATTATTGGTATGCCAAGCATCTTTTCATACCGTCTGTGCTAGTACATACCTAAATGTGTCAATACTGTGCCTTACAATATTATGAGAACAATGTATAAATGTCACAGATGATGGGATAAACTTGAAGGTCTATGCTACTCTAACCGCACCCTTCAGATTTACAGTACTGTGCAAATATTTTAGGCAGGCATACAAAAATGCTACATAGTAAGTGTTTTCAAGTTTTGTCAATTAACAAAAAAAGTGAGTGAATGAACAAAAAAAACAAAAAAATCAAAATTAAATCAATATGTGTGACTGCCCATTGCCTTCAAAGCAGCATGAATTCCTCTAGATACACTTGCATACAGTTTTTGGAGGAAATCGGCTGGAAGATGGTTCCAAACATCTTGGGTAACTAAGCACAGACCTTCTGTAGATGTAGGCTTGCTCCAATCCTTCGGTTTCTTCATGTAATCCCAGACAGACTGGATAATGATGAGATCAGGGCTCTGTGTGGGCCATATCATCATTTCCATGACTCGTCCTCCAAAGGGCAAAGGTCACACCAAATATTGCTTTGATTTAGAGTTCTCTTTTGTTAATACAGATAATTTTGTTACTGAACAAAAATAAACTATTAAAACTTCTATTGCTGAAAGTATTCTTACTTTGCAACATCCACCACTGCACTATGGGTGAATAAAGTACCCCTTGCTTTTTTTCTTGGAATTCATTGCAGTGCTGCCTTTTTTCAGGAACTATTTTTAGGTTGTGGTATATGCTTGAAAATACCAACTTTTGGGTTAATAAAGTACCCCAGGTTTTATTTTTTTACCCATTTTTGAGTGTTGCCTAGTTCATCTATCTAGTGTGTGTGTGTGTGTGTGTGTGTGTGTGTATATATATATATATATATATATATATATATATATACATACACATATAATTGTTTAAATATTGGATGTAGTACATATTATACAGTTTATTCAATAATTGGACATACACATTAGAATTGTACTCTGTCCATTTTTCATAAGTTTTATATTTGGGCATCTACCATATCTAAGAATATTAATATGTTGGGGGGGGGTTTTAATGGTGGGGTTAAGTCTTATGAGTGAGTTAATTTGTTACTGACACTTATACTTTACGGAGCATGGTTAATAAGTTATAGTTGTCATTGGTTATACTCACCAATTAAGCATGAGTAGCAAAAGTTCTCCTTCCATCCTTCAATGCTTGCATCGGGATGTTCAACATATGGACAGTTCTGCTATGTAACCAGTAATTAAGAGGTGTCTGTCACTGGGTCACTCCCTGTATTTTAGAGAATATGTTATTGTGGTGCATGTGAGTATCCCAATATGGTCAAGAATATCGAATTAAGGGACACAACATTCTCATTATATGTACCGTATATGCCGGCGTATAAGACGACTGGGCGTATAAGACGACCCCCAACTTATGCCCTAAAAATATAGAATTTGGTATATACTCACTGTATAAGACTACCCCTCTCCCAAATGAAAAAAAAGTCTGCTTTGATTTCAACATGTTAATTTTAATTCAAATGCATATGACATGCAGGTACTGTATATAGCAGCAAAACTGTCACTTATAAACATAAGGTTGTTTCAAACATGTACGGTAAAGCTAAGCTCTTCATTAATATCACAGCATGGATGCGAGGGGAATCTGGCGTTACTGCACCGCCAGCTTTCCCCTCGCATCCATGCTGTGATATTAATGAAGATCCGACATGCTTCTGTAAGTGCCGCCTGTGACGCCGACCGCTGTGACGGGGCGGCTGCATTAGCATACAGCGCGCCGCCCCGTCAGCGCGTACTAAGCCTCTTCTAATGACTGTGAGAGGCGGATTGCCGCGCATGCGCGGCGGTCCCAGGAAGCGGCTCTCTACGCGCTGACGGGGAAAAAAACACCTCACACAGTGCGGCCCCCGTATATCCGGCGTATAAGACGACCCCCCACTGTAGCCATTATTTTAAGGGGTTAAAAAGTCGTCTTATACGCCAGTATATACGGTAAATTAGAGAACCAAAAGCACAGCACATTAGCTACTTTTGAAAAAATAAATGTGTAGTTGTATAGAGCCCACATTGCACTTACAAGAGGCTAATTGATTTGAGAACTTGGATTCTGAGTTCACACATCATATATTTGTTGTGGAATTTCAGTTGCTAAATCCCAAGTGAAATTTTACAACAAACAGTACAATGTTAATGAATGGGGTTTAACACACTGCACTCACTCACAGTATAAAAAAAAATCTGCAGCTGACTGGCATGCTGTACATTTTCATATCTGCAGCATGCCCTCTCTGTTGCAGACATGATGCAGATTTTCATTCATTTCAATGCATGGAGTTAAATTCACAGCCAAATTTTCGCCATGTAACACATTCTGGTCCAATAATCGGTCGAGTGTCAGCCTCTCTCAATCTTTATCTTTTGTAAAGGTCCCTATGATCAGTCAAAAAATGAGCAACATCTCACTTATTGGGTGATTGTCTCTTATACAGATGTCTCCTCTCTTTTTCTCTTGGCTGAACTTGTCAAAAGTTAGAAACCTTTTCTAGAAGCAACATGATCTTGTGAGTTAACTGATCTTGTGAGTTAACACATAGGGATATGCTAACTATCCTATTTGTGTCTATATGTGACCATTCTGTAAAGAGTGGGGAAAGAGGAAATAGGTGTGAATTGCTTTTAAGATCTTTGTTAGAATGGCATGATTCTGTTTTGTATTGGTTCCTTGGGAAATAGTTAACTAAACTGAAGATCAGCTAATTTTGATTTCATCTGTATTCTGACTGAAAAATCATTGTTATAGTAATATGTCTTCCCATGTAAACAAATAAGGTGCTGTCAACATTATGCAAGCTGTTTAGGGACCAAATGATTCTATTAATTATTGTTTATCCCTAAGCAGTTTGTATCAAATCCTGATTGACTTGTTATATTGATGGTTGGGAGTCAGGATTCATCCTAGGCAGAAACCCAACTGAGTAAAAGGACCTTTACTTGTCTAAAACAATTACTGTTGTGAAAACAACTCGTGAATGTGTTTGGGTAGCTGTGGAATAAGAAGTTTGGCTGGACGTTTGCCAGATTGTAGCATTCTTAGAATTGCAAATACCCAGCCAAAGACAGAAAATACTTTATGAACAATACTACTTTGTAGGAGACATTTTATTTTCACTATCCAATACCTATAATGGCTACAGTGTTTGTTGAGACCTTAACCAAAGTAATTTATGTTTCTAAGGCATCAGTGATCACAGTAAATAAAAACATCACCTGGGAAAACTTCTTTAATGTTTTGAAAAAAAAATTACATACAGGTGATTTCAGAAATTAGAAAAGAATGCCAGATGAGAGACCCTTAATAATGTGGTCTATAGATTGTTACTTTACTTCTAAAGTGACCTGCACAGTATGTTAACATGGCAATAATATACGACAGATGAGCAACTGCTTTTTGCTGCAGTTACAGTTTTGAACTGCTGCTTATCCCCATTTATTTTGGGAGCTCGAAGCAAAATCATGCCTAATTAAAATTTTTAGGCCATGCCCCCGCTTTACTGGAAATCCCCTTATTTACAGGGCAAAAAATCCCCCTTTATTTATTTTTTTTCCAATTCAAAGTTTATTGATTTTCAAAAAGACATAAAATACGATGAAAACATATAACTGCAACGACAGCAGTAGCATTCTATACAGTTAATAGCGGGGAGATCCTCGAGTAGAGGCCAAAGGACAAGAAGAGGGGGCAAGAGAAAAAAAAAAAAAAAAAAGGAGGAAGGGAAGGGGGGGCGAGGCAACAAAAACAGACACAGAACGAGAGGGAAGAGGAGAGGGGAAAAAAATTTTTGTTTTGGAAGGGGGGGATGGGGACTATACAGCAACAGTATCCGGGTCCAGGTGAGGACACCAGGGGTGTAAGCAATCAAAAATTCTTCCTCAAAAAGAATAGTAAAACTCACAGGGAGCGAGGCCAGAGGGTCAAGAATAGTCCGCAATAAGTGACCCATCAGTCAGCTATAAAAACCACAGCATCACACTGTAGGTCTATGTGGGAGGCACAGGCCCGAGAAGCGTCTGATATTCACTGGTACGTTGGAATTCCATCCAGTAAAACCAGGTCTTGTTAAAAGTTTGAACAGTGTCATGCAGGAAAGAGGTGAGGTTCTCCATACGCATAATCTCATTGACCTTCAAAACCCAAAGGGAGAGAGGGGGAGGTTCAGTTTGCTTCCAAAATTGTGGGATACACGCTCGAGCCACGAGAACTAAAAATTGAAGCAGGGAGCGCTTATAGATATGCATTGAGGACTTGCAAAAAAAAAATCCCCTTTATTGGCCCCACAGTATATATCCACTTTTACTGGCCTCTACACATAATATAACAAATCAGATGTGGGACTGAAGAGAAGGTGGGATGGGTGAATAAAAAAGCAGCTACTGTTGGAATAATCCAATAGGTAGCAGCCAATTTAAAAAAAAAATAATAACGTAACAAGAGATGGGTGAACTGGGTAGATAGGTTTCTAGTAGCCTTGAGAGTGTTCTACACTATGTTTCAAGCCATTTTAAGGTTTGGTTCATACCAAACTTGTTCAACCCGAAAATAATCTTGGACACGAACCTAAACAAATCCTGAGAGGTTCACCTATCTTTAAATGTAACCACCGGCCCTCCTCATCTCTGGGGCCCCATGCAGTTGTTTGTGTTGCATTTTGGCCACACGTGCCCCTGTACATTCAATTGAGCTAATCAGTGTCTGGTCACCCAGGACAGTTTAAGCCGTTTTCTGACATTAAACTCATAGGGGGAGATTTATCAATACTGGTGTTTCCTATGGCAATCTTCATCTCCCCTGCACCGTAAGTAAGAGGTGCCTAATTTTTTAGGAACCAGTTTCTGGCATAAATTTATAGCCATGCCTTTCTTGATATGCCCTATCCAACACACCCAAAAATCTGAAATAAAAAATAAATGTGACTTTAATAATTTTTTATGCTAGAAATTGGCATAAAATGTGTGATAAATCTGCCCCATTGGAAGGGAGAGCCCGATCAGAATTAGTGTAAAAACAATGTGTGAACTCTTACAGTGATAGGTTTTATATAGTGCCTCTGGTGCAAACATTATATTGGTATTTGGAATCTTTTCTCATTAGCTGCTCATTAAAGAATGCTTAATTGCTATAAATCACATTTACACTATTATCTGCCACAACTGACTGACATTGATAGAATCCATCACAGTGGTGTAAATGAAGAGTTAAAGAAGGGGTTACCTGGTACTTTGCTAGTTATATTGTACTTTTTTATTGTATGCCAGCAATTTCACCAATATTTTTGTAATGAAAAAAAGTGCACACATATTTAAATAATGCACTCTCACTCTCTTTGCTCATTTTTTTTTTTTATATTTTTCTTTTGCAGTATGTGTAAAAAGTGCCTAAAATGCATAATAAATTAAGCATATTTCACATACGCCGCTGTTTTGGTAAAAATAACTCTGACATATTTTCCTTCATAAGGCTCCCCCAATTTTCAGAACTGTTCATTTTCTCCTTACACTGTAAAAAATTTTTTATTTTTTTTGGAAAGTGCAAACTCAAAAATGTGTTTTTCTTGCCAAGTTTATGAAATGTACATATGTACAGCAACACTATTTGCAACTGTTTACAAAGCATTGCAAAATATTTTAAACACAAATATTCTGTCACAATCTTAGAAAGAAAACAATGTACAGTCATATGAAAAAGTTTGGGCACCCCTATTAATCTTAATCATTTTTAGTTCTAAATATTTGGGTGTTTGCAACAGCCATTTCAATTTGATATATCTAATAACTGATGGACACAGTAATATTTCAGGATTGAAATGAGGTTTATTGTACTAACAGAAAATGTACAATATGCATTAAACCAAAATTTGACAGGTGCAAAAATTTGGGTACCCTTATCATTTTATTGATTTGAATACTCCTAACTACTTTTTACTGACTTACTGAAGCACAAAATTGGTTTTGTAACCTCACTGAGCTTTGAACTTCATAGCCAGGTGTATCCAATCATGAGAATAGGTATTTAAGGTGGCCAATTGCAAGTTGTTCTCCTATTTGAATCTCCTCTGAAGAGTGGCATCATGGGCTCCTCAAAACAACTCTCAAATGATCTGAAAACAAAGATTGTTCAACATAGTTGTTCAGGAGAAGGATACAAAAAGTTGTCTCAGAGATTTAACCTGTCAGTTTCCACTGTGAGGAACATAGTAAGGAAATGGAAGACCACAGGGACAGTTCTTGTTAAGCCCAGAAGTGGCAGGCCAAGAAAAATATCAGAAAGGCAGAGAAGAAGAATGGTGAGAACAGTCAAGGACAATCCACAGACCACCTCCAAAGAGCTGCAGCATCATCTTGCTGCAGATGGTGTCACTGTGCATCGGTCAACAATACAGCACACTTTGCACAAGGAGAAGCTGTATGGGAGAGTGATGCGAAAGAAGCCGTTTCTGAAAGCACGCCACAAACAGAGTCGCCTGAGGTATGCAAAAGCACATTTGGACAAGCCAGCTTCATTTTGGAAGAAGGTCCTGTGGACTGATGAAACAAAGATTGAGTTGTTTGGTCATACAAAAAGGCGTTATGCATGGCATCCAAAAAACACAGCATTCCAAGAAAAACACTTGCTACCCACTGTAAAATTTGGTGGAGGTTCCATCATGCTTTGGGGCTGTGTGGCCAATGCCGGCACCGGGAATCTTGTTAAAGTTGAGGGTCGCATGGATTCAACTCAGTATCAGCAGATTCTTGAGAATAATGTACAAGAATCAGTGACGAATTTGAAGTTACGCCGGGGATGGATATTTCAGCAAGACAATGATCCAAAACACAGCTCCAAATCTACTCAGGCATTCATGCAGAGGAACAATTACAATGTTCTGGAATGGCCATCCCAGTCCCCAGACCTGAATATCATTGAACATCTGTGGGATAATTTGAAGCGGGCTGTCCATGCTCGGCGACCATCAAACTTAACTGAACTGGGATTGTTTCGTAAAGAGGAATGGTCAAAAATACCTTCATCCAGGATCCAGGAACTGATTAAAAGCTACAGGAAGCGACTAGAGGCTGTTATTTTTGCAAAAGGAGGATCTACTAAATATTAATGTCACTTTTCTGTTGAGGTGCCCATACTTTTGCATCGGTCAAATTTTGGTTTAATGCATATTGCACATTTTCTGTTAGTACAATAAACCTCATTTCAATCCTGAAATATTACTGTGTCCATCAGTTATTAGCTATATCAAATTGAAATGGCTGTTGCAAACACCCAAATATTTAGAACTAAAAATGATTAAGATTAATAGGGGTGCCCAAACTTTTTCATATGACTGTATGTATTTTCTACATAAACAACAACTGTCTACATTGGGGTTTTTTTAAAGGGGGAGTTCACATGTAAGCCAAGTTTGAATATGTTAAAATCAGTTATGTTCCTCACCTTTCTTATCTTTGCATGTTATTAAACAGTAATATGCAAATGTTTCAGGCAGGCGTGGATATATTTCTGTAAGGTAAGAATACTTTCAAAAATAGAAGCGTTAACACTTTGTTTTTGTCAAATAAGAAAATTAAATGATTGAACAAAATCAAATGAAAATTTGGTGTGACCAGCATTTGAAGGAGGAGTCCTGGAACTGATAATATGACCCTCACAAGGCTGTGATCAGAACATCATCCAATCTGTCTGGGATTACATGAAGTGACAGATGGATTTTAGCAAGTCAAAATCTATAAAAGATCTGTGTTTAGTTCTGGAAAATTTTTGAAACAACCTCTCTGCTGAGTTCCTTTAAACTGTCTGTAAGTGTACATAGAAGAATTGTTGCTGTTTTGAAGGCAAAGGACAGTCACACCAAATATTGATTTGATTTTGATTTCTCTTTTGATAATTTAATTTTGTTAATTGACAAAAATTGAAAAAATTGTTACTATGCAGCATTTTTCTACATCTACCTAAAACATTTTTGAGGCACTGTAAATCTAAAGGTGAGGTTAGAGTAGCATAGACCTCCAAGTTTATCCTATCATCTGTGACATTTATACACTGTTCTCACAATGTTGCAAGGCACAGTATTAACACATTTAGATATGTACTAACAAAGATGGTATGAAAAGATGCTTGGCATACGAATAGTATACAGCATACACTTTCTATCTTGTAGTGCAATGCCAGTGGGTGAGGAATATACACATTTCTTTATATCCTCCTAGAAATATGTGTCTCAATAGTCATACAGCAAACAGATTGTGTGTGAGTGAGTATTCTGATCCTACAGTCATGTATTAAAGACCTTAGTTGGACATACACATTAGATTTTTGGCGGCCAACATGGCCAATGTGGCCATTTCACCTGTCGAACAGCCAGCTAGCTGACGTGTATCTGCTGTGAATAATCATTCATAGCTGACCGAAAGCAGACTTTAGTCTGCTGAAAACAGATCAGTCATGCTGGATATTTTCGGTTGCTTCTTGCCCCAAAATATTAGTTTTCCCACGATTGGTTGCCTTTTGGTTGATCATCAGTCAACTAGCGTAGGTTCAGTTTTTGTTTTTACAACCAAGTTGCCCCCTTGATTGAGTAGGCAGTTTAGTTGTTAATGTTGATGTCGTACAAACTGCCCCATTGCCAATTTCCACCATCAAATTTAATATTCTTGGCCAGCCTCAGACTCTCTACTATCAGGTGGGTGGTCCCAGGCTGTCTTCTCCAACCCAGGACCACCCACCTAACTATAGAGAGCCTAGTTAGTAGGTGGAGTGCTAAAACTAACAGCAGATATTGTTCAGGATCAGAAGGGGCTAGAGAAAAAAAATTTCAACTGCACTGAAATCAGTGGAGCACCACCTATTAAAGAATGCAAAGAGGTGAAAGTGGTGACAGGTCCTCTTTAAATATCATATGTGCTTTAGACAGTTTCTTTCTGTTAGGAAGCTCCCCAGATCATTTGCTGATCACAGGTTGTTCTATGTTTAGAACCCACAGCAATTAATTGTGTGGGAAATATTGGCAACAAGTTCTCAATTTTCCTGAAGTGGCACCACAATAGTAATTGGGTATTACTCAGTTCTCTTTCAAATCAGAGAGCTGTTAACAAAATTCATGGATATGTTGTATCTATATAGCCTACCAGCTTACTTATATATTGTAAGAAAGGTTGCAGCTGAACAAGGTTAACACATGTCTGCCTCAGATGTGCCCACCCTCAACTCAACTCTAATTTGGTTAAACGTTCAATTTCTCATGAAACCCGTTCAATACAATAAGGCTCAGACTTACCTATGGGTAAACAAATTAATTTCCAGGTAGGCCCCTAAGACAGTTTGGGCCCCTAACCCCCACTGCCTACACAAGGGGTGTATAGAACAGTCTTACATACAGGAATTACACACTTTGCACAAGGTATCTCAGCCACCTGATGCATTCATATAAATAAACTGGGTAGACTATTTAACTACTATTTTTTAAAATTTTTATTAAATACAGTATTGCAAATGCATCAGGTGGATGAGATGACTTCTAGGCGCCTTGTCAGGCTACTAGCATCCTTTCTCCCCAGGTTCTGCATTTTCAATATTGCTGTGGAGGTCCCAATCACCATTCATCTTGCTGTGTGGGCAAATATCCTTAGCTCACAGAGCTAAGAGGGTCCTAGTTTCAGCAGGCTAGCTCCAGGGCTCTCAGGACAGAAAAATAATTAGCAAAGTTTCATTTTATTTTTACATGTATTGTAGAAATGGCTGCAAAACTGCTTGTTTCCTTCTCAAACTGTAAATATTTCTGGAGTTTTACTGTGAGCACATACATCAAACTGATACACAACATACTGTTCTCGTCAGTTTAATGTACTTCTGTACTTGTGTTGTGAATAAACATTATTTGTTATGGTGATGTGTTTGCTTGTAGCAGGAGGAGAATAGCCAAGAACTATAATATTGGATATAAGAAGTGAAGAAAAGCGTGACAGCTTAAACAGGCAGGCTTGTCATTTGCTAGATGTGATAACTTAATAAAATGCAGAGCTTTTCTATTAAAGAGCTTTTAACACAAGAGTCTTTCCCAGTAATGTCAAAACAGTTGCCTTTGAGAAGGGACTGATTATTTCCTGGGCTAAGCTTGCATGGCCAACCAAGATTCATTGACTCTGCCGTATCTATTTATATATACATTGTCCTTCTGTTGTGTAAATTATTGAGAAGACAGCATTTATATTGTCAATGTAAGTGTCGCTTTGTTGTGAAGCATAGCACTGAAATGTCAGGAAATTGTGGGATGGAAATGCAAGGATAATTAATTTTTCATTTGTGGTTATGACAAAAATAAAATGAAATGATTGGGTCAAATTGTTGCTTTTAACTGCTAAAACTAGAAATCTGCAGGAACTTTTCCATTAAACAAAGCATATTCATTTGTACGTTTTATTTTTCTTTAACACTGCAAGTGATATTTTGGTAAAATTAGTAGAGATAAGAATGACCAGTCACCAGTAGTTTTGGGTCAATGGATTTGTGGTTCTATGAGTCTAGCATCAATCTTTATATATTTTTTTTAATTTCTATATTTATAGTTTATAATGAGCCCCATGTACTATTCTAGTTTATACTGATCATGAAGCTCAGAGGACTTATTCTATACTGTTCATAAGGATCAAATTGCAAAGACTGCAACAGTATGATCCTTATGTCAAGGTACCCAAAAGTCTGTTCTATTCTCAGGAACTGTATTAATCTCTGTCCACACTTCCGTTAATTTTATTCATTAGGTTTCCATTGCCCTTTGTAGGTCAGAAGAGTCTAAGTCGACAATCACACTACTGTTATGAGCGTCCATTGCTTTTATCCGTCATAGGATGAGAGCAATGGACATTAACGGTAGTAGAGTGAGGGATGAGAAGGGGAGCCCCTCCATCTTCACCCGTTCCCATTGACTATAATGTTAAAAAAAAAAAAAAAACTTGACAGAAGCGGTCTTCCCAGAAGAATAAGTCCTATAAGCGCAACTTTTACTTCCATCAGAAACGTAAAAAAAAATAGTTTTTTTTAACATGAGGGTGAATGCAGAAGAACACCAGTTGGGAAGGGTCTCCGTCTGCTTCAGTCACTTTTGTTGATTTCATCCTGAGACAGATAAGAGAAATTAAATATTTCATAATTATTCTACATCTGCTTTATCCATCTATATTTGTAAGGCCAGGGATACAAGGTGACATGAACCTGCATATTGAAATTGCAAAAGCTAATAGCAATTAATTCTATTGAATGTGGTCAGGCAGAAATCCAATGGGTTTGGATTTCTACCATTTGTGTCACAGCCACATTCAGTGTCATTAGATGCAAAGTAGTAGTGTGACATTGCAATCTTCTGTAGTGCAGTCACATGTTGCTGTGTACCCCGAGTCTAACTAGGAATTGTTAACAAATTGTCATTGTGATTTTTTTTTTTCCAGAGGGAATTTGAGCTTTAAAAAAAAAAAGTGGTAAAAAGTGACATATCTATTAAAGATGTGTTTTTTTTTTTTTTTATTACAAAACACTGACACGTGCAGTATATTGCAGTATGTAAGTTTGACAAAATGGTGCATGAAGTATAATACATTTTACAAAATTTGATGCAAATTGCCATTTCATAAATTGTTGAATTATGCAACAGTATTAATTTCTCTGCCTTAGGCTAGTTTCAGATGAGCATTTTAAGGCGCAGTTTTGCTCCCATATTATGGACAGGTGCTCTGGTGGCCGTCTGTAATATGGATATAAAGATGTGCATGTTATATACTTGTCTGAAACTTGTCTGTGCATATTCTTGTACAAAAAAGGAAGTGTAAGGCTGTATATATTCCTATCAGTAGCTTGATGGAGGGCTTAACGACAAAACTACTGCAAAATAGAGAATCAGTTATTTTCTTCATTTAACTGTGATGCTTTTAAGAATGTATGTACTTTCTGGCAGGACCAAACTAGTTTCTTAAAATGTTTACCTGCTTTTAAATATTCTCTATAATTTCCCTTATGAATGCAGCAGCCTGGAAAACAGCAATGTCCAATCCTCCGGGGGCATTTCTTACTAATAATAACCCACTGTAAGCATGGATACACTCTTTACAAAATAGCCAAGTGGAAAGCTACATTTATTGTATTCAAAATGTCATTGGAAATTATTTGTTGATCTTTAAGTGGTTGACATTTAGCAAAGATGTTTATACAATGGGGTCTTATCAGTTTTTTGCTTTAAGCATGTTTCAGAGTTTATGGTGCCACTTCACCTGAACTGTTTTCGGTCTTCATACTGCTGACATATGGAGCACTCCAGAATATTGTGGCCAAGTTATATAAATTGCAAGTTATAAACATTCTTGGGCACTGAGAAAAAAACAGTTTAATTCTGTTGTCTATTTAACAGCATTAAATAATTTTATTTGTAGCTACTAAGGGACCTTATATACAGGCAGATGATTGTTGCCCCAAGGTAACAGGGAAGGAAAATGAGCAGATGCATGTTTGTCGGCTGATTGGATTCCTTATGCGAACCAAAAAATTGTCATTGTCACCAGGACTTCTCCCCATGTAAATAGAGGATATGCTACCAACAATAGAAATTTAGCCAAGTTTAACATGACTTTTAACACATTAAGTAAATAATTATATTGCCTCAACTGTTTTCCATTGCTTCCAATGGTTTTTTTGTGAGATATCAGATTCAAGTTGAACATGGCAACATCTGTATGCAAATTGTGGATAAGAGATAAAATTATCAATTGTATTCTGTATAGCTTGCATTGGGCAGTGTAAAGGCCCTTTAAATGAATGCAGTGTTACTACATGTCACTGATCATCCTGGAATCAGACCATGTAAATGTGTATTTTCTTGCTGCTATTATATTACTGCATCATATCTTACTAGAGCCTGTAAATGGACAACCGACGGAGTCAAAAAGCTAAATTTTGTGCACCACTACAGAAGCAGAACTGCTACCTTTGAGCATCCTTACTACTGGTTGTAGACAAATAGTTATGTCTGTAAGAATAAAAGCAGTGGATTGGTCTGTAATACATAAACTCTGAAATGAGTGTGTCCCAAATTTTAGGGAGGCATTATTAACTATGTTGTTCAAAGATAAAAGGGAAAATCATATGACTAGTATGAAGCAAAATGATAACCCATACCTTTTTGAGGTAAAAGGTATTGAAGGGTGCTTAAATGCAGTAGGTTCCCTTTCCTTGTCAGTTTTAATACCAGCTGAAGATGGCTCTATAGGATGTCTTCATTGAATGCCATCTCTCATAGGTAAATCAGAAAAACTGAAAGCAGGTGAAGGGGCTTCAGCCACATTATACATTGAGCGTCTCAAATATTTCATTATATAGAGGCCCCAAAATTTCCAATGGTGCCCAGTGTGAGCAATCCTGTTCTACAATTACATGCTATTATTATTATAAATTCTATTGGTAGATAGTTACAATATTTCTTTTTTTACCAAAACCCTAACTTTTAACTAAAATGACAAGTTTCAGTTAGACTAGCCTCTGTGTTTTGGAATTCCAAAACAAGGTTATGTTACCTTTGTTATTCTTTACTATAATTCTTTGGTTTTTTTGTACATGGCAGACTTCAAGTCTTTGTCTTTTAGATCAATTTATTACCTTTACTAAAGTTATATAGAAGGATGGTCCATGTTCATATACTTTTGTTATTTTATTTTTCTTGTCTATATATAGCACTAGCATGTTCTTCAGGGCTTTTACCGTCGCTGTCCCAAGTAGGGCTCACAATCTAAATTCCCTAACAGAATGTCTTTGGAGTGTGAAGGCAAACCCATGCAAACACGTGGAGAACATACAAACTCTATACTCCAAGCTATTTTCTGGATTTGAACCCAGGACTCCAGCTCTGCGAGGCAACAGTGCTAACCTCTGAGCCCTTGTGCATAAAACCTTTGACCTCAGAATACCCCTTATAATAATAATAATAATAATAATAATAATAGTCCTTTAATAGTCCCACAATGGGGAAATTCAGTGTGTTACAGATTTAAGTTTTGTCTATTAACACTCTTCTGTAACTTCATTATACACTTCATATAATAGGTCGCATGAATATATGTGCTTGGGGGGAGTTCCTATTTGTGCACATGCTAATGCGTATTCAACCAATGTCTTCTAGTGAAATTTAGTATTTGTTATTACGGTAGAAAATCTATATTTAATTTTGTCTGCTGGAAAATGACTTTCATACATCCAGACCCAACCCTTAATTACTAGATATTCCATAGCCTGTGCTGTAAGCATACTTTCTTTTATATTCACTCAACAGTATTGACAATGTAATGTTTTCTGGTGGAAATGCCATAAACATCTATCCTTAAGAAAATAGTAAATATGTGTAGAAGGAAAATCAGACTTCCACCTTGCTTTTCCAATAAAGGATAACTCATTTCTATTTAGATAACTAGAAGAAAATTATTTGTAATTAGTTTGTACTCACATAAATTGTATTGTTGCATCTGCTTCAGAAGAGCAAAACTTTATAAGTCGTGATTTAAAGTTGTTCCTAGGGAACTGGAGCTGTAGAACTTGTCAGGCTATTTATTCAAACCTTTGATTTTCCTAGAGACCTCAAAAAAGCTTGGAGGCTAAACATGAACTACCAGACTAAGGATAATCAGTGCATATATATTTTTAGTTTCCATTCCTTGCATACTTCCTGATTAGCCTTTTATGAATCTCAACTTACAAAGCATAACTATAAAAGCATAAATATTGGCTTCTAGGGATGCTGGCTGTACAATATGTAAATATAATTCCAGCAAATACTTTGTTTTGTTTAGGGCTACATTCACATTTGCTCCATTATATGTGCCTCCATTTGACTCCTTTATATGGCACAATATTACAAAGGTAGAAATGCTTTTAGGGGAAAATAAATGTGTGATGGCATCAAATCTAGAATGCAGTTTTTCAGTTTAATTCCATGGGAAAATCCTAAATACATTTGAGAATTCAGCAGAAGTGTGGAGCATAATTTTGTTGGTATTATGTCTCTATACAACTTTAAGATTGTATGGCTATTGAAGCCATATGTATGAGTACATACAGTAACTATTTTGTATCCGATCTGATTTATTTAAAGATTAGGTTTTAATTCATATGGTTAATTTACAGTCCTTGTATGTTCCCTATATTTCATTCTAAAAGCCTCCAGAGCAAACTGGGATAGCATTTATCCCAAAAAAGTGTTTTTCCTTGTTTTGTTTACAGGGACTATTCTTCATGTGCCATGCACCTACCAAACACAATCCTTGGATTGGGAGGTATATTGGACCTAGCAGACTCCCTTTAAGTAGCTCTGCTACCTTTTTATCATTTACTTTTTATTTCTGCATTCCTTTACAAAGATTACATATTTTAAAACCTCTTTGATCCTTTCCAATATTACTAGTACTGTATGTATCAGTGGATCCTATTGCATTCATTTTGACTTTTCTATAGTGTTCAAAGACGGCATGATTTAATCAAAGAGAATCTTTAAATTTCATTTTTTTTATTTGAATGTGAAATGAATGTTATATTTATTAATATGGATATGGTGGCAGGCATTTAGAAATTAGACAATGTGTTGATCATAGGTTCTACATACTACAACATAGAAATTACAAAAAAACTATTTATTTTTTTTGTGATAGGTCTTGCAGAAATACATAAATCTTTTCAAGCTGCTGCCTAAATACAGATGTCTTGGGTTTTATAGAATCAATGGGAACTCACTTAAAAAATATATATACTGTATATATCACATAAATGAAGCATTTAACAGTAAAACCACACATGGAATAATATAGAAAACAAGCGCTAATAGCTCCTCAGTGGACTACTTGGCTGCTAGATGTGCTAGGCAACATAGTACGGTGTTGACTAAATTTGAATGTATAGCAGTAGTAGTATCTACTAGAGGCGAATTTTGAGCCCTTTTTCACAGAAATAGATGTAATGAATAGTTCACAGACAGCCTATAAAGTATTTCCACATTAAAGACTATCAAAAATCTGGACACTCCACAATGTTTCAGGACCATGATGTGTCATATATAGAGAAATCACACCTTTTGCTACAAGTTTGAATCTTTCTGGAAGTGAAACATGATATATCTGAGGGACATTCAGGCTTGCTTCAATTGTTAGAAACCCAATCAACAGATCTATATTTGAGGAAATAAACCATCAGAATATGCTAATATTTTACCTGTAAGTCATCTATTAAAGTAATCCTTGTATTCAAATATCTAAACCAGTATTGGAAAAATTAAGTGCTCTTTACCCTTTGGTATATCTATTCATTTTATATACCTATTCCATTCATTTAATGCAAAATGGACTAGGAGAGTACTTGATTGGTTTTGTCCTTGATGATAGCAGTAGGAGCAAACAGATAGAAGTCCTGTGATTACAGCAGCCTCTGCACTGATTCAAATAGTGTATTGGAAAGGGGAGGAAAGATGGTTGGAAACAGTGAGCTTGAAGGCTTGTATGAACAGTGACCAGGTTGCAACGCCACTGAAACTGTAACATTATTGCCAAGGGGAGGAATGTCTTTTTCATGAACTAGGTAGAAGATGAGGCCTGTAGTACACATACCGTAGTTGAGCTTTAAAGGGAAGTACTTCGCAAAGGTACTGCAAATGTGAATCTAAGTGCTTTTTTTATTTTTATTTTTCACTGGAGGCATGACTTCAACTGGGACAACATTAATTTACAGAAACTTGTGTTATTTTCTTATCCAGTATATTTGTAATTATAGTATAGGGAAAAAGTCAAGAACAGACTTATTGTATACATGTTTTTTTCCACATTTGCAGTGTCAAAAAACCTGGTTTATATCTTTACAAGTGTCCATGTTAGACCAGTCTTTGGACAGCAGTGAGATGTGAAAGTAAGATGGTTTATAGACTGTCTCAATATTCTGCTTCTGAATGGGTTCAGTATGAAAAAAACCACACAGAATTTATAGTCAGTCCAAAAAATAATTTTGAATGTAATGGGTCATTTATAAAGTAATATTTTCTAACCATAACTGCATATGAACCCTTGGGTATAGCGAACCTTTCACTTTTATTTCACAAATTAACTACAGTATAATTTATGAAAGACGTACTGCATTCACATCTCATTGTCATTAGTGATTTAGCTGCACTAAATCACTAACAGTTCACATCCTGAAAGTTAGTCTAGCTGAAGTATAGCAATTATGTACTAGCTTTGACTACAGTATCTCAACAAACTGCAGATGGAGGGTGATTCTAATGATGGCTACAGTCCATAAAGGAGAAGCTTGATTTTGCACTTTCCCTGATTTCCAAATGCCCTTTTGATATTGACGTAGAATAAGACAGAAGAAACATTTTTTTAAACGGGCTGTCTAAGATTAGGTACTAGTAGTATAATGTTGTACTGTGTTAGCCATAGAAAGTAGTGGAAGAGTGAAGAAATCAGGCGATACCTTTTAGAGGCTAACTGAGTATATTTGATAGTAAGCTTTCGAGAGTGCTAGCTCTCTTCTTCAGACATGGTGTAATACTAGAAACTAAAAAGTCCCAGAAAACTGCTTTAAGGCTAAGGCCCCACATAGCGGGAAGGCGCTGTGTGAAAAACCACGGCAGAAACACATCACTGTTTTTCCTGCAGCACTTTTCACAGAAAGTCCACAGAGTTTTCCTCTGCGGACTTTCTGCTTCTATTATACCTATGCAGAAACTGCCAGCATTTCCGTAGGTATATTTAACATGCTGCAATTTCCAAAAACTGTTTTGGAAATTGCAGCATTTTTGTTGTGAGTATTTTTCTGCAATATATGAATGGGATTCACCACTTTGCAGGGACTTTAAAAAGCCGCGGTTTACGCCACATGGGGCTTCAGCCTCAATGTTCCATCTCAGCACCATTTCCTTGAACATTCACATGGGGATATATATGTTGCAGATTTTCCATAAAGATTTGTTTACAGAAACTCTGCAGTAATACCAAGGAAATGTGATTTTTGTAGGAAAAATATGCTGTGGAAATTGACCTGCAGTACAAATTTTAAATCTACAGTATGTCAATTTATACCTCAGATTTTCACAGTGGATTTCACCTTTTGAACACAAGTACAAAGTGCATGTTGTGTACTGCATTTTCTGCTGTATTTCCACAAAGTGTGTCTTGGCCTTATATGGTTCTGTCTCTTTAGAATAAAACATCTTCTTTCCTTCCATCCCTGACACACACTTGTATTATCATACTCATCTTGACCTTCCAACAAATGAATGTTGACAGATGATATCACTTTTTATTGTGAAATATGTTTGTAATGAGACTTCCTGCTTACTTTAAAATGCTTAAGACGTAAGTAATACATCTTGAGCATTGAAAACTGAAAAAAAACAGAGCCCATACATAGATTTTTGAAAGCTCTGAAACCTTTTCTTGTAGATGTCAATGTTTTGTTCATGATACAAAAATGAGTAGGATGTTAGATTACATTTTACATTAATTGTATTTCATGTTTACGGTCCCCTACCACAATTCTGTCAATTTACAGTTATATTGTACATAGATATGCAGCATTTGTGTATATTAACAGCTTTTTCTCACTTTATTAAAATGAATCAGGGTGTTGCTTAGTGCTGTATGATGTATATCAATTAAAGTTCATTTCCCACAGGATAGGGGAGAAGCATCTGATTATTGATCCCAGTGATAATAGAGCAAGTACAGTGCCTTGCGAAAGTATTCGGCCCCCTTGAACTTTTCAACCTTTTGCCACATTTCAGGCTTCAAACATAAGGATATAAAATTTTAATTTTTTGATGAAAAATCAACAAGTGGGACACAATTGTGAAGTGGAACGAAATTTATTGGTTATTTTAAACTTTTGTAAAAAATAAAAAAACTGAAAAGTGGGGCATGCAATATTATTCGGCCCCTTTACTTTCAGTGCAGCAAACTCACTCCAGAAGTTCAGTGAGGATCTTTGAATGATCCAATGTTGTCCTAAATGACTGATGATGATAAATATAATCCACCTGTGTGTAATCAAGTCTCCGTATAAATGCACCTTCTCTGTGATAGTCTCAGTGTTCTGTTTAAAGCGCAGAGAGCATCATGAAGACCAAGGAACACACCAGGCAGGTCCGTGATACTGTTGTGGAGAAGTTTAAACATCCCAAGGAGCACTGTGCAAGCGATCATATTGAAATGGAAGGAGTATCAGACCACTGCAAATCTACCAAGACCCAGCCGTCCCTCTAAACTTTCATCTCAAACAAGGAGAAGACTGATCAGAGATGCAGCCAAGAGGCCCATGATCACTCTGGATGAACTGCGGAGATCTACAGCTGAGGTGGGAGAGTCTGTCCATAGGACAACAATCAGTCGTACACTGCACAAATATGTCCTTTATGGAAGATTGGCAAGAAGAAAGCCATTTCTCAAAGTTATCCATAAAAAGTTTCGTTTAAAGTTTGCCATAAGCCACCTGAGAGACACACCAAACATGTGGAAGTAGGTGCTCTGGTCAGATGAAACCAAAATCGAACTTTTTGGCCACAATGCAAAACGATATGTTTGGCGTAAAAGCAACACAGCTCATCACCCTGAACACACCATCCCCACTGTCAAACATGGTGGTGGCAGCATCATGGTTTGGGCCTGCTTTTCTTCAGCAGGGACAGGGAGGATGGTTAAAATTGATGGGAAGATGGATGGATCCAAATACAGGACCATTCTGGAAGAAAACCTGTTGGAGTCTGCAAAAGACCTGAGACTGGGACGGAGATTTATCTTCCAACAAGACAATGATCCCAAACATAAAGCAAAATCTACAATGGAAGGGTTCACAAATAAACATATCCAGGTGTTAGAATGGCCAAGTCAAAGTCCAGACCTGAATCCAATCGAGAATCTGTGGAAAGAGCTGAAAACTGCTGTTCACAAACGCTCTCCATCCACCCTCACTGAGCTCCAGCTGTTTTCCAAGGAAGAATGGGCAAGAATTTCAGTCTCTCGATGTGCAAAACTGATAGAGACATACCCCAAGCGACTTGCAGCTGTAATCGCAGCAAAAGGTGGCGCTACAAAGTATTAACTTAAGGGGGCCGAATAATTTGGCACGCCCCACTTTTCAGTTTTTTATTTTTTACAAAAGTTTAAAATATCCAATAAATTTTGTTCCACTTCACGATTGTGTCCCACTTGTTGTTGATTCTTCACCAAAAAATTAAAATTTTATATCCTTATGTTTGAAGCCTGAAATGTGGCAAAAGGTTGAAAAGTTCAATGGAGCACTGGTGCAGGTGTTTGGCCAGTGTTTCATTCTATAGGACCATCAAGGCAGCAATCTCTGGCTGTCTCATAGGAAATGAAGTGGTGGTCGAGCAGTCACATAGGGAACTAGCAGATACTTGCGGGCCCCCTTTAAAGTGTGTGGCTACATCATTTTCTTACACTGAAATTTATAAACAGAAGAGATCGTTACATTAATGCCGATAGACCGTTACTGTGAAATGCATTAACCAGTCCAAAGAACATATTCTATATAAAAAAAATATAGTAGATTATAATACAGTTTGTTTTTTATTACTATTTTTTACAACATGTAAATATTAACTTTTCACCATATTTGCAAAGTTCAAATTGTAAAAAGGTTTTTCAAATTAAAAAAACAAAGCAGATCCCAAATTCTGCTGTGAAACATTACACAGCAAATGTTGTTAAACCACTGGTCATCCAGTGCTTGGCTGCACTTATATGCCCTCAACATTGTGGCTTCCAGCACTGGTCTCTGGTCTTCCCTGGCAGGATTTGCTTACAAGGAAGACCAGAAATCAGTGCTGGAAGCCAAAATAGGGAGGACAGCTAAGTATAGGTTCTTTGTTATATACATTTTTTTCCCGCATTTGAGGAGGTTTATTTTTTTGTTATTATAACTTAGACAATACCTTTAAAATGCCAGAACAGGGCTATTCTAGAGATACCTTGGTCCCCAGTACCAGGTAAAAGCTGAAGCCATGACATTGGAGCAGCTACCTTGAGTTATCATGGGGTATACTACATTTGCCAAATACATGATACAGTGTTAATAGCCAGAAAGTGCTGATATGAACTGCAAAGGATTTTGTTTGAGATATACAATAATAATGGATACTGTGACTATAACATATATACACATTGTGGTCAACAAAACTGGAAGCATACAACAGCTTGGGAGAACAGAATATGCAGAACAATATTGGACACTGAGCAAATGTTAAGATTAATTGAATTTGCCTTTCCCATAATTGTATAGTTCAAATCATCATGGTCCCAAAAGTGACTACGGAGCAGCACTATAACTTAGAAGGCCAAATGTTTAACTAGTAGTTCCCTGGAGAGTAATATTCCTTTTAGCCCAATATTTAACCATCAATGTTGAGAACAGTGGGATGGAAAAACAGATGCACCTTATTAGTAGCCCATCCTATTGTGATTATAATTGTGTAGTTTCAGATGGATACATTTATTGTAGGCATTGTGCACAAAATCCAGAATTAAGGATGGCACTCTGAAAGTAGATGCAATTACTTTTTCAGAGTCACCAAAAATTTAACATCTTCATTTCAGGCCATTGAGCCCTTTATTAGGCTACAGGGTGGTGTCAGGGGGGGGGGGGGGGACACAATAAAAAATATTTTTAAAAAACAATTTTTTTTTTTCACAAAAACAAAAACCAACCCAGAAAATCAATAATTAATTTAAGAAAAGAGGGGGGGGGGGGTTTGTTGGACCCCACCACCAAAAAAAAACACACACGGGGGAAAAAAAAAAAAAAATATATATTTACTATAAGTTAATAAAGGTTAGTTAAAGGTAAAATGACAGGGCTAAAGACAAGCAAAATATACAATATAGCATGAACAATTTCAAGGCAAATTCTGCAATGGTTTCTACTTTTACTCTGTCCACTTCTGCAGTATGGACACTGAATGAACAATATACTCAAAACTATCCCTAACTGACCCTGACATCACATTTGGGTGCACCCCCTTTTCCCCAGTGGTCCAGGTGGACCGCTTACAGTCCGTAGAAGCGCGCGGTGGGGCCCAAAGTCGTTCCTTTCTTTTATAGTGAAGCGTCCTCTCCTCACGGTTATCAGGATCTTGGAAGAAATGAAGTCCTCTTTAACAGACAGGGAAACCCAATGAATGCAATGTAATCCAACAGCAGATTCCACTCAGCACACTGACAGTCCTGCCGAATCCATACACTGAGCTGGGATGTAAGCCGGGGTTTAGCAGGTGCTGTCCAGTACATCAACAGCACTTCGAGTCTCTATCTGTGGTATCCATATACACAGTCACAATGTCAGTCTCACTGATCAGCCACTGAGCACAGTTCCTTTCACGTGGACTCACTAGTCCTGTTGTCTCTTTACACTCTGTTTGTCTCTGGACCAAGATACAGCTTAGCTGTACAGAAAAATCTCCACACCAGTTCAATACAACACTTGCTAAGATGGCTGCTGCTCTCTGTCTCGTCACTTCCTGCTTCTCTGCTCACATTCTGTCTGCAGAACAGGCAAGCTGACATAAAAGGGGGGGAAGTCACTCCAGCATCATGTCACAATTACAATGGCTGCTGTCTTAAAGGAACAGAATCACAGAAATACATTCAACATTAACAGTTTATACAGACAAATGAAGCTTAGGACAACATTGGCTGTCTCTTACATATTCCCCCCCACTTTAAGATTGGCAGTCCCTGCCTATGACTGTATATCCAGAGGGTTGTACTTTTATGCACAGGGTAGTAGTATACCGATGTATGGCAGGCCAAACAAACTCATCCTGCGCATACCGAACAGGGGGAATACCAGCATTTGGCCTAGTGGTCCGTCTGAGGACCGGTGGTATATTATGGGGTGCTGCAGCTATGGGCTGAGAAGGACCAGCGGATTCCGCACCAGAGGGGGCACAGGCCGGAGATACAGTAGTCACAGGTGGAACATCCCCAGGAGCAGGGATCGGCCAACAATCATCCTCCTCGTCTGAGGCCCATTCCGCACCTCCATTCTCTGACTGTGGGAGCTCATTCACATTGGCAAGCCCATCATGATTTGTCCCTTCAGAATGACACAGGCGCAACATATTTCGGTGAAGTACTCGAACACAATCAGTTCCTTCTTTCTGGACCTGGTACACTGGCCCATTCGCATACTTGCGGCCAACAACACGATACGGCAAAGCCTCCCATCGGCTTTCCAATTTCCCTTGGGGTTTCTTGACACGAACTAGCACCAGGTCGCCTGGTTGCAATGGTGCTTCTTGCACTGGGGTCTTATCAGGATGGGGATGTTCTTGCAGGCGCTGCCGCACCAATCGATGGATCGTCTCAAGTCTCTGCCGGTGCGCCCGCACCCAAGAGGTTGGATCCCTCGGAGGGAACCCATCCACATCATCCAACTGTAATTCTCCTACACTTCGCCCAGACCTCCCAAAGAGAAGTGTATAAGGAGAGTACCCCGTTGTAGAATGGACCTGATTGTTATAGGCCCACACCATTTCAGACAAGAACTGAGGCCACTGTAACTTCTTGTCTTCCTCCAGAGTCCGCAGCATCTGTAGCAGAGTTCTGTTGAATCTTTCACAGGCCCCATTTCCCTGAGGGTGGTATGGAGTCGTGTGCGACTTCTTTATCCTGTAGATACGTTGAACTTCTTTCATTACGTGTCCCTCAAAGCAGGCACCCTGGTCGGAGTGGATGCGTTTAGGGCACCCATATACTCGAATGAAATCTTGGCACAGAGCACGAGCTGCTGACTCAGCTGTCTGGTCCTTGGTGGCGGTTACCACCGCAAATTTGGTGAAGTGATCCACCATTACGAGGCAATACTGGTGTCCGCTATTGGATGGGCCCACCATTAGATAGTCTATCATGACGATTTCTAAAGGTTCCTGGGTCACGATGGTTTGCAGGGGAGCTCTCTGTTCTATTGCCTTATGGATCTCACAAGTTCGACAGCTGCGGCATACTTCTTCGACCATTTGACGAAGACCAGGGCAGTAAATCAGTCGCTGTAACCAACGAAAGGTCTTCTCATGACCAAAATGTCCATTCTTATTATGAGCCTCAACTGCCAACGAGCGAGCCAGTTCACTAGGCACCACAATTTGGTATCGAATGTCGATCTCAGAAGGTAAATAGACCTTTCGGCATAGCACTCCATTTTTCATCTCCAACTTTTCCCACTGACTCAGAACAGATAATATCTCACGTGTCAGTCGTTCTCTTTCCTCTCTACAGGGCTTCTGGCCTTTCTCAACACACTTGATCATCTGTGCCAGCCCCTCATGGGTCTGTTGTATCTGTGCCCATTCCTGTCGTGAGGGACCAAAGAAAGGAGCCGTTTCAGTCCCCTCCAACTCAAACTGATTAGCGGCGGCCAAGGCCTGTGAAAATCTGCTGAAGTCGGGCACCTCCACATGCTCCAACTCATGATCCACGTCTACTGTGGGGGTCTGGGCGGTTACCCTAGAAAGCCCGTCAGCATTCTGGTTCTCTGTCTTGGACCGATACTTAATGCGGTAATTGAACTTAGTCATTCGGGCTATCCACCTCTGCTCTAACGCCCCGAGCTTGGCATTTTCCAGGTGAGCTAGTGGGTTGTTGTCAGTCAGTACTAAAACTTCAGCACCGGTCAAATATTCAGAGAATTTCTCGGTCATGGCCCATACCAGTGCCAACAGCTCCAACTTAAATGAACTATAATTCTCGGGGTTTCTTTCAGAATCTCTCAAAGACCGGCTGCCGTACGCTATGACCCTCTCCTGGCCATCCTGAAGCTGGGAAAGCACTGCTCCAAGACCATACAGGCTTGCATCCGTATACAGCTGGAACGGCAAGTGGTAATCAGCATATGCCAAGATTGGGGCTGTTGTCAGTGCATCCTTTAATGCCTGGAAGGCTTGTTCCTGTTCAGGTCCCCACTTCACGGACCGGTTCTTTGGACCACCGGATGTGCCTCGTAGGAGAGCATTAAGTGGTGCTGCTACCTTGGCGAAATCCTTAATAAACCGTCGATAGTAACCGGCTACTCCAAGGAACGCCCTCACTTCTCGCAGGGTAGTCGGTATTGGCCAATCTTGAACAGCCGCTATCTTGTCTCTTGATGGTCTCACCCCTTCTCCTGATACGCGGTGACCCAAGTAATCAATTTCAGATTGGAACAACCGACATTTACTGGGTTTCAATTTGAGCCCATGTTCCCGCAATCTTCGAAATACTTGCCCCAACTGGTGGAGATGGTCTTCAAAGGTCGCAGAATACACTATAATGTCATCCAAGTAGATGAGAGTGAACTCAAAGTTGAAGTCACCGAGACATTTCTCCATCAACCGCTGAAACGTTCCGGGTGCATTTGTCAACCCGAAGGGCATCCGGTTAAATTCGTATAGTCCCATGGGCAAGATGAATGCCGTCTTCTCCTTGTCTTTTGTGGCCATCGGCACCTGCCAATACCCACTAGCCAGATCTAGTGAGGAGAAGTACTGGGCTCTCCCCAGCGCTGAGAGGGACTCCTCAATCCGTGGCAAGGGGTAGGAATCTCGTACGGTGCAAGCGTTTAACTTCCGATAGTCTACGCAAAATCGGATGGACCCATCTTTTTTTCTTACTAACACCACAGGAGCTGCCCAGGGACTCTGGCTTTCTTGGATGATCCCACCCTGTAGCATCTTAGCTAACAGTTCTTTTACTTCCTGATACAACTGTGGAGGAATTTGTCGGTAGCGCTCTCTAATTGGAGGGGTGTCTCCTGTGGGAATCTCATGGTAGATCCCTGTGGTACATCCAAAATCTTCAGCATACCGTGAAAAGGCGGCTCGGTTCTCCCACAACAGTTCATCTACCTTCTGCACACATTCCAGAGAACATGAACTTGCATCCATCTTCATCTGTTCTCGAATTGCACGGCCATTCCATTCAGAGGTGGGTTCCTCATCTTCTCCCATGGACACAGTTACGGTCCACTCATCCCTTTCAGTCGGCTTCAGCTGCATTGGAGTTACTTTCCTTACTTCCTCCGGAGTCACATAGATGTTAGCCAGCTGCCTCCCTGGGGTCAGGTCCACACTCTGGTCCTGAGTGTTTACACATCGAAGTGGTACTCTTCCATTGCGAACTATTGCCAAGGAACGGGCCACTAGCGGATCAACACCTCCTTCGGCTGCCTGCAGTGGTTCTACCAACACAGCTATGCCCTCTAGTTTCCGACAGGTGCCTATGGGCATAGACACTATTGTCTCCCGACTGGGTGGCAGTGTAACTTTTGTATGCAAAGGAACTGAAATTCGAGCCAGAGGACGCTGCGCATCCGAACTTTTCTGTAAGCCACATGTCCGGATCAGCCGCTGGAAAGCTGTTTGAGTAGGCCGATGGGTGGTGGTTTCTTTCCAATAACCGTGACCTTTCTTTTCAAAGAGGATCTGATCTAATTCTTTTAACACATTCATCCCCAAAATGACAGGGACCTTTACTTCATGTGACTCCTGTACCACCACAATGCCTTTCCTACCCAGATCTTGGCCACATACCCGGACATTCATCCAGGCCACTCCCACGACTGGAACTGGTAACTGGTTAGCTGCGACCACTCGTACGAATGTATGGGGATCATATTTCACATGTTGCTGGAAGTACCATTCATAACAGTCTCTACTCAAGGTCGTTACTTGGGAACCCGTGTCAATCATCCCGGTAACCGGAATACCCTCCATTTCCACCTGTATAACAGGACTTGCAGCGATCAGGTCATCATTAGGGCATTCTCCCCACATAGTCTCCTTGTCAGTCTCCCCTACTACACGCCCTACAGCAGCAGGGGACTTCAGTTTAACGGCGGTCTCTCATAAGTTTGTCGCTGCTCTGGACATCTAGCAGCAACGTGGCCCATCCGTCCACACTCCCAGCAGCGTATCTCCCGTAGTTCTGGCCATCTGTTTGGGCCCCTTCGGTAAGCCCCTTCGATTTCTCCTGAGCACTGCATTAACTGATTTGGACCCCTTCGGTAGGTCCTATCCTCATCCCTCCAGCGGGGTGGTGGGTGATTCTGATTTTCTGGGTATGGACGGCTCACCCTTTCACCTCCAGTTTTCTGGAAGTCTGCAATTTTCATAGAATGTTCATCACAACGGGTGTGCAAGTGTTCCATTTGGTCTTGCAGTTTCTGCATTACTGTGAGAATTTCTTTAACCGTCCCCTTTTCTACTGTCTCTGAGCCAGAACTAGCCCCCTGTGACAAAGTAACTCCAACTGCGGTCTGGGGCTTCGGGAACATACTATTGGCACGGGAGATGGCCTCTACCTGTACATCATGGAATTTAGCATCAGTCTCTCGTCGTATAAAATCCTGCATAGTCACAGTTAAACTGCCGTCACGTATCCCCAGGACAAACTGGTCACGGAGAGTCCGATCAGGGTTACAGAAGGCTGGCGAGCCCCCTCTTTCCTTCACTTGAATATCTCGGAGCAGTTCTTGTAGGGCATTTGCATATTGGGGAAGGCTTTCATTCTCCTGTTGTACCCTCTGGAAGAACCGAGCCTGCAGAGACCCCAGCAATGCAGTTTCTCCATAAATGGTTTCTAGAATCTGGACTACTTGCTCAAATGTCTGCCTTTGTTCAAATGGCCTCAATATCACCGTGGTCTTAGCATCCCCTTGTAATGTCAATATTGCTAGCTCTACTAGTACTTCTGGTGCGGTCTGGTACATTCGCTGTATCATTCGTATCTGTTCCACCCACATACTCACTGACATATTATTGCCATCAAATTTAGCTAACTGACTCATTATAGCCCCTGCTGGCATTCTTCCTCCAGCACCATTCTCCCGAACGGGTGCGTCACCGTCCATTCTGGTAAGCGGATCCTGCCGACTACGCCAATTTGTGAACCGAGAGCAAGGCAGGTGGTTTGGACTCCGCAACCAGAAATGAACGCACACGCGGTAGTTCAAGAAAAAAATATATATTTACTATAAGTTAATAAAGGTTAGTTAAAGGTAAAAAAAAAAGAAAAAAAAAAAAAAAAAATATATTATAAATTAAAAATTATTAAATTAAATTTTCTATTATTTTTTATTTTTTTTCTCTCTTCTTCTTCTCTATGGCGACAGAATAAAAATTATCTTAAAAATTTTCACTCTTACCCCCTCTCACCTCATTTGCGTCCCCCTCCTTTTCTTCCCCCGGTGGGGGGGCTGGCCGCCTTACAGGCGGGGGGGGGGGGGGGGGGGGGTTCCTTCCTTTTTTTTTTTTGGGGGGGCTTCTTTTCAAGGTTTTTAGGGTTTTGGAAAAAATGAAGTCCTCTTTAACAGACAGGGAAACCCAATGGAAGGTGTTTTATACACCCACCCCAGTCCCCCCACCCCACCCGCCGCCCCCGCCGACCCCCCACACCGGGGCGGGGTGTAAGCCGGGGTTTAGCAGGTGCTGTCCAGTACATCAAGGGGGGGGGGGGGGGGGCCACCCACAGCCCCCTTTGGGTTTCTTTTTGTGGTATCCATATACACCGTCACAATGTCCGTCTCACTGATCAGCCACTGAGCACAGTTCCTTTCACGTGGACTCACTAGTCCTGTTGTCTCTTTACACTCTGTTTGTCTCTGGACCAAGATACAGCTTAGCTGTACAGAAAAATCTCCACACCAGTTCAATACAACACTTGCTAAGATGGCTGCTGCTCTCTGTCTCGTCACTTCCTGCTTCTCTGCTCACATTCTGTCTGCAGAACAGGCAAGCTGACATAAAAGGGGGGGGAAGTCACTCCAGCATCATGTCACAATTACAATGGCTGCTGTCTTAAAGGAACAGAATCACAGAAATACATTCAACATTAACAGTTTATACAGACAAATGAAGCTTAGGACAACATTGGCTGTCTCTTACAAATATTTGCTGACTCTGGAAATGGAATAAAGAATTTGTGTACATGTCGCCTGCTCTGTGAGAGTAGATACCTGGGGATTGAACATTAACTCATCATCTTTAATAAACCATCAGGAGTGCCCCATAGGATATATCATTAATGTTTTACAGATGAAGGCGCATCTCTAGGACTTTCACCTATCCCAAGAACTTTCTAGTTTTACCGGTTTGACTGGATGGCCTTGTGTCTTTATCTAACCTTATCAACTATGTTACTATGTAAGAATGGAGGTCAGTTTTGTGGCTGTGAATAGAGATGTGATAGTTCCAAAAACAGCTGAGAACATTTATTCTGCTCTTTTCAGAACTCCCATATGAATTAATGAAGAAAGTTATGCATGTGCTGCCACCCATCCAATTTCTGTGGATGGGCCATAAATGCTATGGATATTCCATAAATGTCTAAGATGGGAAACTTTTTTTTTTTTTTTTAACTGTTATAACCATTTAATTTTGGCATCAAAACCAGAGCTCCAAATTTTAGGAGTGTCATTTCCCAACTTTTTAAACATACTTCTATAGTCTATCAAACAATCCATTTTGCTATAAATTAAATGACATTACATTACCTCATTTATTATTCAGAATAAAAAACTCTCTGTTAGATTAGACTCAGTTTTTTAAACACCACCTTTTGTGTTGTGCCATCTGTGGCAAGCCAAAATATTAATAGAATAGTAATGCCTAGTGGTCAACATGTTAACACTTTTCCAGGAGAAATCAAGGAGTTAGGAAAAATAAATGCTAAAGATTTAAGATGTTTTAACTTATGAAAATACAAATATTTACTTAGAATTGTTACAAAAGCTAACGGACCCTTTTTAATGAACCATTTGTAATTGTACTTTTGGAAAATTTTGCCCCCTTATCCAGGATAGATTTTCAGTTCTACCACACAGTATCCTAAACATACTGATCATCTTCCTCGAGAAGATAAAACATGGAGAATTACACTTTTTAAACAAAATTTGTTCAATAAAAACAGATTTATAAATAATAAATAAAGGCGGCCACTTTTCAATGCAGTTTTGGGTGGTTGTCTCCAAGAGGTTTCACTCTATTACAAAAAAAACCAAAACATTTTTATTGGTGCATTCTAATATATAGTTAATTATATATTCTATAAACTGGTATAAACATACCTTTGCTCTTTAATAATGTTGAATGTATTAAAACCCTTGGTTATCATTATATAACTGGTGGGTGGCTGTGTCAGTTGCATTTCTGTAATTGGCAAAGCATACCTAACTAAAACAACAGATTTTCTGGGAAAATAGTAATTTCTTTGCTGACGGACCCCTATTATGCAAGCACATTAATTACAAGCTAAATTGTATGAAGCTTTCCTCTTTTCAGTGCTGTTTAATAAAACTGTATAGACACTAGCAAAAGCTGCATTTAATAGAGGGAGTTGTTACTGTTTGAAGTCTTTATACCGAGCCGTGGAAGATACGTTTTGACTTTGGAAGAGATTTCAAACAAATTGTTTGTTGTGAAGTATTTATACAGACGCTTAACTTCATTTTCACAGCAGGTTTTGCTTGGAGTGTTTACATACGTTCAGTAAAATGGGCAACGTGGTGTTTTTTTTTCTTGGCGCCTGTGCTCTGTGGCTTGG
The DNA here is from genome assembly GCA_947044405.1 of Leptodactylus fallax. Lineage (NCBI taxonomy): Eukaryota > Metazoa > Chordata > Amphibia > Anura > Leptodactylidae > Leptodactylus > Leptodactylus fallax. The sequence continues at coordinate 8,316,610 of CAMRHE010000005.1, read as the reverse complement.
ATAGGAAGAGTGGATAAAAAGTCTGTTGCTTAAGAAAATGATCTCAACAGTGTTTCAATTTGGCGAGTGCATATTGCAATTAAGCCGTCCCAATGTGGGTAATAAAGGGTTTAAGGAGATATAGTACTTCTGTAGCCTAATCATAGAACAAGCAGAAATATAAAATAGTGTATTATTTTACTTTTTACTTAATTATTTATTGTTTATTAATTTATATTATTCATTGTTGTGTTTTTTTTCTGTTTTTTTTTTTAAATAAGGTATTAAAGTGTATTAGTATGGATGGGTTTATACATTTACATCGTAACCACTGTCACATTGACAATACCTACAATTATTATTGGCACAATAAGCAGAGCTGGCATGCTGGCTGTATGTGTGAAGGGAAAAAAAACAACACTTGCGTTATTCTTACTGGTATACAGTAAGCGTTAATGATTAAAATATTTATTTACTACACAAACGGCATGTCAGTCATAGGTTATAGTTCAGACCAGTTCAATACCAGCTCCTGGATAGGTAAGAGTGTTGTTAGGCTTAAGCAAGGGGTTAATTTAAAGCAATATGTGCAGACCCACTCAGTTGGCTACCTTGCCAAAAAACAATTGGGTAGTGGACTCAATGGTCCCACTAAAAGTTTTTTTTTTTGTTTGTTTTTTTTAACCACTACTACACCACCCAACACTGTATAAAGTGAAGATGACTCCAGGGTAGAACATATTTAACAGATTTAATGATAGTCTATCACAGGACCAGTACTAAATTGTCAGAAAGTCACTAATAGCCTAAATTATTTCCAACACTCCAACCACTAGGATGATAAAATTCCTTAAGAAACTATCTCTGCCTGATATATTCTGTCCTTATGCATTAGCTCACTTGATTGAGAGGGTAAGTATTGTATAGAGGAATATTCAATTAATGTTCCTAAACATTTCTAACAGCCAAACAAGCCAGTAGCATGCCAGTATAAAGTAGCTACTTTCTATTCTAAATTTTAAAATTAAATATTCTAAAAGTATTAAAAAAAACTGGTTCCCTTTAATTGCAGATATTTTTATATTACATGTACAGGGGGGGGGGGGGGGGGGGGGGGGGGGGGGGGGGAAATTTTGGGGAAAACAACCACAAACCCGGGGGGTGGGAAATTTAATTTTTGGGTCCCATTTGGCCATGCTGTCTACAAATGTACTTCTGTACTTACGATTGCTGAGAAAAGTAAAAACACAAACTATAAATTATAAATCTGTAACCCAGGATTGTGTTTTGTTTATATATAGTGGACTTATTCTTGAAAAATATAAGGGCTTTGCATTATGATGCTTCTTATGCATTTATACTTCTGTATGATGCCTAGTGAACTGAATGCCTCTGCATGCAAACATTACTGCTGTGCTCAAGTCCATTCATAGTACCCGTTTCTCTGTATGTTCACTGTTCAAAAGGCATTGTTTGGTGAGTTGATATTGCTTTTTTATTTCCTTTGAAATAATACCTAAACATATAAATATTTTTTAACAGGCAAAAGTGAATCCAGTTAATGTTACACCACATATACAAGCTGAAGATCAAGACACGGATATACTACCAATCTCTGACCGGCCTGGAATACTTTTCTCCATACTTGTTGGTATGTAACATGTAACAAGATTACTTATATAAGAATATCAGTGTGTAAGAATTCTTTCAAAAACACACATTTATAGTTCTCTAAATATTATTGTGTTGTATTGGTAAATGATCCCCAAAAAGTGCCAAGAAGGATGAAAGAAGTTGTAATTGTCCCCCTTTCTCTTTCACTAGTCTTCTGAGAAATAGAACTGTTCCTGTAACTTAGTTGTCAGGACAGGAAAGTCTACAAGTGGAATTCTACTTAATAGAAAAAAAAAAAAAGTAACTTTTTTTTTTTATTGCCATCTTAGATATTTATAGCATGTCCACAGAATAGATGCAGATCTCACCACTAGGACTCAAATCTCCAGAATGTGGGTCCTCTGAAGAAATTCTATGGGAGCCATAACCTGGCTGCTTTTTTACCATTAAAAGTTTTATTAAAGTTTTAAGAAAGTTTTAAGTACAGTCAAAAATAAACAACAGTAGAAACAATTTCGAGATGGCGGCGAGGGGGAGGAATGGAAGGGGAGACGACATACAAGGGAAGGAGAAAAGAAGTAAGGTAAGAAATGAGCATGCAAAGTCCTGCCACAGCAGAGCAAAGCTCATTGGAACACTATAACAACACAAATGAAGCAAATAACAGGGAGGACGACAAATCTCCAACACAGTGGAGGAACAAAGTCAACATGGCTGCTTTTTGCTGTTTCCATAATTCTTATGGAGGTGAATTGAGAGCACCACATATGCACAAACACCTCTCCATTCACTCTCTACTTGGAAGCTGCCACCTCACCAGGTCTAAAAGTATGAATTTGTGAGATAAAAATTGTGACATTCGCTAACGCATCCTGTATTACAAAGACATTACTTGTTGTCATGGCTATAGTCCCAGGATACCACTTTCTCCTACATAATATGGACCCTACATATGCCTCTGTATGCTGCCTTTGCATTAACCCTTATTTTGCTCTTTTGACCAGTTAGGAATTGATTATAGGTGAATCATTTCCTATCCAAATCTTAGCACATGAGGGAAAGCATTTAGTACTACTGTAGATTAATTAAATGTAATATATGGTAAAATCCACATGCCCCAGAATTGCTGTGGAAAATCAATCCTATTTTGGTGGGTTGTTTTGGTAGCAAGCCCATAGCTTTCTGCAAGCCCCATTCAGATAACTTGGACAGTTATAGAAATTTTTGCAAAAAATATGCCGTGTGTAAATTCACCCTCACAGAGATTTGGACTGTGTGAGCCTCTTTGGGCATAGTGCGCTATATGGCAGCACCCTGTATTCATCACTACAAAGTATGCTGACACTTGATACTATGTGAATGTGAGGGCATAAATATATAGTAAATCCTTAGATTTTACCATCACTACACAGTGCATACTGAACAGCAGTTAGGTCACTTGTATTGCTATGTGTTTCCTGTATAGAAAATTAGAATTTTTACAAATGAATAGTAAATTCAACAATCTGTTGGTTTCAATGCCTAATGATAGCACATAACAGACGGGTTGCTATGGCTGTAGTGAAAAATTGTACCTCCGTACATTGTTTATCCAGAACATATTGCTTTACTAATTGATTCCTAGTCTAATGTTTTTATGTTTCATTTGTTGTTGTGCTGTATATGTAGTGTTTGAGAATTATGATGTTTGTTTTCCACAAATGAAGTATGACATGTACTATCTAACTATTGGCAAGCCAGGGAACATAATCCGTAGTGTTTTTAGCTTATCATTTTCTTTTTCTGTATCTTTTGCAGTTCTGCTTTAAATTTTTAATGCCTAATCCCAAGGAATCCTTATTGTCAATCACTCTCACGAGTTATAAATTGCATAAAATTCAGTCCATTATACAATAAATTGTTTGATAGGTTATTAAAAGCAGAGACAGTATTGAACTGTCGGCATCACATAAAATAATGTCAGTCCCTGATCATATTAAGTTCTGCTTCTTTTAAGCTAGCTTGCATTTTTTATTACCTGTGTGCTAAAATGAATGCATTTATTACCTCTGTGAAATTGAATGAAAGCAGCATATCATATACATAAGGTGCTATGGAAGAAACCATCATTGTGTTTTGTTTTCTGTCAATTAGATGTTCAAGACATTGTCTTCTCTTGCAGGCACTCCTGAGGATTATACACAATATTTCCATATGAACAGTACTACGGCTGTCCTTACACTTCTGCAGCCAGTAAATAGAGATTTGCACCAGAAATTTGATTTGGTGATTAAGGTAATATTTCTAATTTCCATTTGAATAATCATTATTACTTAATGGTCCTGAGAGAAAATTAAGTTATGTTCTATTTATTTATTTAAGCACGGTTATTACTTTACACTAATCTATTCATTACCTATGATGTATGAAGTGCAGCTCTGAGGTTTCTAAACATACCTGAAGGAGACATTTTATCAGGTTGAATTTAGAAAGTGAATGTCTATGCTGTCTTTCTTGTTGGACCTCTAAAAAATAAAGAAACACAATTATTAGCAAAGGAAGGCATTTTCCCAACCTGATTCACTGTGGCATCATAGGTTCTATTTTTACAGGATGGAATCATATTAAACTGATTTGCAATGGATCCTAATAGATCCTGACAGATCATGTTAACCTATAATGAGTCCATTAGCTTTTTGGAATAGTGCTACAGCTTATAGTATTCTGTCAGTAAGGGGTAAGGGAGATCTGGTAAAACTTCTATCCACTTTCCTATTGGTGCAAGCCCTAATGGACAGTGTATTTTATCTCTCTGTAGCAGCCTGTCACTAACTTCATGTTTATTGCATTTGTTTTTTATAGTATGTGTGTAAAAACTTTTCATGACTGTTCTTAGCTATGTGCGACCTGTGTAGTTGCACATTGTGTTAGCAGGCACGTTGTAAGGGAAGCACCAGCCAGAAACACACATACGATCCCCTGCCAGTTCCCCTTCCTTTCATTCATGTGTATCCAAGTCCTTAAAACTTACTACTAGGTGCAACACTTACTAGGGGCAACAGAACCTAATTAGGCACCACCACTTGTCACCGTCTCTGTGATGTAGATGGTGTGACGACTGATGACATCAGTGCTCTAATGTACATTGTTGTTCTGGAGTCCAGCCATAAGTGGGAAAGTCAGAAGGTAAATGTTCTACGCCAGGGGATTTTTTATTTTTTTTTACTGTGCTTGATTCTAGTGTTGTGTATATGTACTGCGGCTAGTTCTGGTATAAGATTTGCTATACTTAGTTCTTATATTGGATTGTATTAATTTACTTTGGTTCTAGTATTGTATAACGTACTAAGACTGGTTCTGGTACTCTATTTACCATACTTAGCTCTTGTACTATATTCATGTACATTGCTTGGTTCTGGTGTTGCATATATGTACCGAGCCTGGTTCTTGTATTGTATTTTTGCTATAAGCTTTTGCTATAACGATGGAACCATCCAACCTAAAGCCAGCTTTGACCCTTTTCATATCTAAATCCCAATGGAATTAATGGAGCTCTAAAATAAGTAGATGATGATAATAATCTTACAGTTAAAATATTCTTGTCTGCTAATAACTTATAGACTATTCAATGTATTAATGGCTTTTGATCCAAGCTCAAAACATGATTATTAATTTTTTTATACAATTGCAAGGGTTTTTTCAGTGGAAGTATACAGCGATAATAACGTGCTAGCACTGCCTTGACTTTCAGTTTTTATAGATAAAGAATGCTTCAAGGGTGACAGTATATAGAACCTTTGTGTCTTGTAAGGGTCTGGCTGCAGTCCAGAGCTGTACTTGACAATTTAAGAAGTTATTTTACAGTGTTTTCTATATTTATCACAGTCAGTTTTTTTATACAGTAGCCTGTGTTTTCACAATCTATAGCCTTTATATCTAAATGTCTCTAGATGATCAAATATCACTTAATATTTTGGAATGAGTAAAGAAAGATTTCTTAATGTATCTGTCAGAGGCAAGGAGATGCTCTTTGAATTTGAAGATGGGGGTAAATGCTAGTGGGATATTTCACGATGTATGTATGCCTCGTGTAGGTGGGGGGATATGGCATTGCACTGCAGAATCCCTACCATGCCTGAAAATTCTGCAGCTTGATGCAGTTAGTTAAGACCACATATGGATGTTCCATTTAAATATTACCTTTTAAAACAAGAATAAGGGAGATCTAGTGAGACACTATTAGGCTGAGGCCCCACGTTGCAGAAAAGCAGCTTTTTTGGTTGCAGATTTTTTTTGCATTTGTTTGAGCCAAAGCCAGGGGTGTATTGAGCAGAAGGAAGAAGTATACGAACCTCATATATATTTTCCATTCCCTTTGTAGCCATTCTTGGCTTTGGCTCAAAAAACCACAAAAATCTGCAACAAAAGAAGCTGCGTTTCCGCAATGTGGGGCCTCAGCCTTAAATAGACACTGTAATAGAATCCAATGCAATGTTAAAGTGGTATCCCAGACAGAAAAAAATAAATAAATTGCCAATCCACAGGGCATATTATACTGTAGACGTTGGATCTGTGACTTTTGGGCTTCTGTAACTCCAGTAGAATTCATATGGAGCAACAGCAGGCATGCTTCACTACACACTACGCTCAATACACACTCCTCCTCTCTGCTGCTGTTACCATTTAATGGAGAAGAAAGCAGTTAATACATGTTCCTTTTAACTACAGTGGGGAAAAAAAGTATTTAGTCAGCCACCAATTGTGCAAGTTCTCCCACTTAAAAAGATGAGAGGCGCCTGTAATTGTCATCATTGGTAGACCTCAACTATGAGACACAAAATGAGAAAATATATCCAGAAAATTACATTGTCTGATTTTTAAAGAATTTATTTGCAAATTATGGTGGAAAATAAGTATTTGGTCACCTACAAACAAGCAAGATTTCTGGCTCTCACAGACCTGTAACTTCTTCTTTAAGAGGCTCCTCTGTCCTCCACTCATTACCTGTAGTAATGGCACCTATACGTGCATAAAGATGTAGTAAATTTTAACATTACAGTTAGAGTTGAATAAACTGCTACGTCTGTATACCAGCCTGAAGGTGTCTAAAAAGACACTCCTTTAACCCATCCCTTAAATCAGAGGCCTTTGGATATGTTTGACATATGCTCTGTAAGCTTTCCAGGTATGTGCTGTATGGCAAGCAGATACTTCAAATACATCCTAAGACAGTGCAGTGCTGTTACTTCTTGGTAAAAAGCATATCCAATCATGAATTTTGTGAAAAACTGCATTTCTAACTAAAGCAAGACTGTTCGCAATCCCACATTGTGGAATAAAATAGATAACATCATTAACAATAAATTACACATGTTTTAATAAAGGATAAAACCCGCTCCATTAGTAATACATTGTTATAGAAGTAGGAGTTCTGCAAGCATTATTACATTCTAATGACAATGTTTTGTGCACTACCAAGGGTATTATAAAGTAACATATCAATTGAGGAAAATGACACCTGTTTGAATAATGATTTTTATAGCACTGTGCTCTTTAGGAATCCATTCAGCCAGTATCAAGAGATGCTTTTTATGGTAGGAGAACTTTTATTATGTTCCTGAAAAGCATGCATTCATTTGCTTCCATTTTCTAAAAATAACAACTGGAAACAGATTAATATACTTTGCTTCTACTAGTCTTGTAATTGAAATTTGGTTTGGATACATTGGCTGGAATCAAAATTGCATCGGCTGGCTGATCAGTGATTGTTTAGTCCTGTACTATGGGGCATACCAGTGAGTAAAAAAGGGTGCGTTCACTCACCTGATACATCTTCCCTTTATTTCACCGCTGAGTAGGTTTCCTGGCTGGTCATGTGATTGTCTAATTGACCTACCAATTTACATACCACCCAGAAATCACTGGTTTTTATGCACATCTTTGATAGTGTTTCATAAAGTTACATAAAAAGTGACTTTTGACTGGTATGTGAATCCACAGGTCAGTCTGCTGATCACATGACCAGCCATATAATCCATTCGGTATCAGGATTAAAGTGACTGATGCAGCAGGTGAGTGACACATCAGTATTCCTTGTACCGGAGTGAGTTTTAAGTTAACCATACCTCCAATATCTGCCTAAACCAAACCTATGTAGGATTCTTGCTTCTTCTACCAAAAAATTGGTTATTTGGTTAATAGTTCTCATTTTCTATTCGAATATGTTGCATTGTTAAATTAACATCTAATAATTGATGTTACTACCTCATTGCATCCGAGTATTAATTTATGCACACTCACGATCATGAGTCCAATAAGATTTCCATAATGATGTAACTACTGGATAATAAAGCTGAAGTAGATAACACTTGACCACGTTCTACAAAATATTTGCTACTGCTTCATTATAAACCCATTACTTTTTTAATACTGCTTAATAGTGTAACCTCACAGATAAACTCCTTTTCTTTTTCTAACCTACCAATAATGGTTTTAACAAGCTAGCAAATGAAAAGGTTAATGTAGATGATGAATGTCTAATAAGCTTCTAATAGAATTGTTGTAGAGCTTTGTGGTGTAACTATCAATAAAATGTACTGTAATTAGATGAACTAAAATGAAATAGAGTTGCGGAAACTATTTTTCTCTTTATTTTATAAAAAAAAAAAAAACAACAAAACTGTAAAATGATATCATTATAAATCTCCTAGAACTTGGTATTTGCCCCCTATTGTCAATGGCATATGCAGTATTTGGCCAATATTTTGCATCACTGTTTGTAAGCCAAAAGCAGGAGTAGGTTCACATCTGTTCATAATACCTTTTCAGATTCCTATGCTTGTTTCTTAACACATAGCACCCTGTTTATAAATCTGTTGTGTAATAGAGACGCTGCTCTAGTTCTTTTCCCCCCTCAAGCTGCAATCATCTGACCTAAACATGTGTGAATTAGAGATGAGCGAGCTGGGCTCCAAAAATAAGCCATACCCAAGATTTGTAGGGGATAGCCACCAACAAATCATTATTGAAGAGACTCCAGAGTCTAATAAACAAGGGCCCAGGTGAGGTGTTAAACCTCCCCTTCCCCCACCCTCCATCGAAGCCCCAGAGAGGTGAACAAATGTGATAAGTGTTTGGGTTTTTTTCTACACCTCCCATTTGTATACTCAGGGATTTGAAGAGCCCCAGAGTATAACAACAGCACTTTTGTTCAGCCTGAACCCAAAACTTTCAGATAAACTTCATCAATCACTAGTGTGAATTCATTTCAGCGTTCTTTTCAGCATTCCTGACATGTCTGTTTTAGAAATGATTTGGTTACCCATGAAATAACAATCTTGAAGCATTTTTTTATCATTCTGTATTATACTGTTTCTCTGCCATTTCTTCTATAAATGTATGAATAAATTGTCAGTTGGTTATTACCAGTTGGGGGTGGCACTTTCCAATTGGTGTTGACTGTTTTACACTATGCCTAAACACGTTTTTTGAGAAGAGGAAAGGTAAAACCTAGATGTCCATGTATTTTTACTTTCCGTCATTTTTTAGACGCAAAAGGTCATATTGACATTAATTTAAAATACTTTGCCCAATGCTAAAACATAAAAATAACATAAGCAATGTTTTGTACATTCTTAGGTAAATTGTTGTCATTTAGTTTATCTTGCAAAAATAATCCCTTAGTATGTAAAGCTAAGTGAGCACCTTAGCTAAAATGTAATATTACGTGTTGGCCATTGAATAGAATTCTAGCTGCTGTGGCTCATAGGCAGTGACCCTGAATAACCTTCTCTATGATGACATATGTTATATGGACATCGGTTGTCATCATGAGACATTCCCTTTTAATTGAATAAATAAGTACATTAACTGAGCAGCCCAGTGAGCACTGTTTCTGCTTTACAGGCCATGCATTGTCACATTCATCGGTCATATGGCCTGATCTTTGCCCCTTTTACTTGAATGGGACTGAACTGCAATACCAGACACAACCTGTATAAAATGTATGGTGCTGTGCTGGATCTTGTAAGAGTAGGCTATAGCACTCTTACAGACACTGCAGTCTTCTAAAACAGTTAATTACACGGGGGTTGGGTGTTGGACCCCTGTCGATTTTCAGTTGATGCCCTATCCTAAAGATAGCCAGGAAAACCCCTTTAAGCTAAGGTCTCACATAGCAAAATACAACTAAAAGATGCCGTAAAAATGCATTGCGTTTTTCCCCAGCCTTTTTTGAGTGTTGCTGTGTTTTTTTGTGAACTATTTCTTCGCCTTTGAAATATATAAGGAAAATACTTGCGATTCTGCGGCTAAAATTAACATGCTGTTTTTTTTTTTTTAAATGTGCATGTTATGGATGGGCTTAGCCAGAATTTTATTGTTTATGCTGCTACTGTAAAATGCAGCTTTTTTTTTCCCCCTCTACATTACTGCAGCAGGCAAAAACACAGCGTTTCTGTAATGCGGAGCCTTTTATACGATTTTTTGATAAATTAGCGATATGTTAATGTTCCTATTGTGCAGCTACCCAGTTGAGGAGGGGGAAGTGAATTTTAGCCTTTTAGGGCTTTTAGCATTAGCATGTTGCTTTGAATTGGTTTCATAGGAAATTGGAATTCTTAACCAAATTGGAGATCAGTTAGGTGTGGGCACATCTGTACCTCATAATATGTTGAACAGATTGCCAATAGTAAGTACATTGCAAGTCCCAAAAGCAGTAAAAAAGGAATTGTAGACATTATTATTTGAAATCAATATATGGTTCTAATGGAAAGTAGTGACATAATATTCTCTATGGAGCAGATTTCTTAGTATTGGAAGTGAGATATTTGAATAAAGAACTACTCAGTAAAGGTATACATTTAGAGAGAAGTGAAAATGTGTTTATCTTTCAAGGGAATTCCTGCTGGAAACTAAAATTTAAAAGTGGTTCACTAAGTAATCTCTATAGAAAAAAAGTGTATTAACAGATTATGAAAGCTTGAACACAGGGATCAAATCCTAGATTAATTTAGGAATAAAATAAATCATATTTTCCTATATGCAGGTAGGCTTATTGACAATAACATCAGTGAGAGACTCTTACAGAAAATTAGACATAGTGGATTCAAGTGGCTTTAAGGCTTCCTCTGATCCTCTATAATGCATACTTAGAAATAGTGATTGAAGAGCTTTAAATGAAAGCTAATGTTACTGGCAGCCTTGTCTCACAAAGGCACTACCTCCCTCTAACAACAACACTAAGCTGTATAATAGAAGGTAAGGGTAAGAGGGCATAGTGTTTGACGTACAGTATATACCTACTGTAGAACATGGCAGTAACATTAGTTGCAGATATTTGAAGTGTATGTTTTCATTACATATTTTGCACTGGTCCTGAGTTAGAGCTTGTATCGGGGGTATGTTCACACATGGATTTCTGGGTAGAAAATCCACAGTATATAAGTGTATCAGGCAAGTGGTTAATATTTCAACAAAGCTCATCCACATGCCGCAGAAAAAAGTGCAATACATAGAGTGGAATCTGTAGCAAAACTGTGACAAAATCCAAATGTATTATACTTTAAAACATGCAGTGGTGCTTGTGTTATTCTGTATAAAACTTTCTACAGATGTAGCAAACTTTAACTTGACTCTTAAATTGCTTCTAAACAACAATTGCTGTTTTAAGGGCAGTTAGTGACCATGATCATACTGTACTTTTTTGTGACAAAGTGTAATCTTGCTGCCAAGAACTTTTATACTGTATTGAAATAAGTGGTTAGGTTTTCTTGGGATGTAGCTGCCCCTACCAAAGCACCAACTTTGCCTGTGGCCAGCAACCAGTACTACCTCATAACATAAAGATTGGCAAGGTCTGTTGTGTGGCGACCACTGGCAAAACACTTGCCAGGCCCTATATCCACCAAACAGCTAATTTGCATATATATTAAAACTTGAATTTTTCAGTAGTAAGATGATACTATGACACAAAGGAATTGTGTTCACTGTGTCAGCAAGAGCCCCTACAAAAGTATATAAGTGGTTTAGAAGTGATTTGAGTAGTAAATTATTTTTAATTCAATGTGTTAACTGTATTCTTTCACTTGTTTCTCTCACTACTTTTCACTGGAGTAGGAGTGCAAGGACTCTTATAATGCTGGAAAGCTAAGGATGAGGGAGGTAACATTAAACAGTTATAACTTGGGCTTTGTGAAACACAGAAAAGTAGTTTTGGAGTCATATGAACGAGATTTTCATCTTATTCTCCACTTATTATTTCCAGAGATATTACAAACAGTTGGTGCCAATCCAGACTGTGTTTTCAACTGATGACATCTCTGGAGATTTTACATGTAGAGCTGCAAAAGAGTAGGCACTGTTACTTATGTGGGGGGAGGGGGGAACACGAAACAGTGGCAAAGCTAAAAATGGGGCACTATTCATTTTTGAGGGCTACATGATGATTTTTGCCAAAACTCTTATCAAACAACCAAAGATTGCACTACGACTGCTACACTAAGGTAATTGAATTGAGTTGCATTGTGACGCAAGGGTGTTGCAACTTCTAGTTGCAAACAGATCAAGCAGTGCTTCATTTTTTTTTTTTCAACTAGAAAGTTTTGGTTGCAATGCAATACCTTTCACTTCCATTAGTGAAGGAACCAGAAGGCAACATGGCGATCTTTGGTTGCACAAGAGTTGGGGTGGGGGCCCAAGCAGAACTTTTTCACCAGGGCCTATCAGCCTTTATGCATGTCCCTGATTTCAGAGTAGGATTTCACGGAAGAACCAAAATCTATTACTAAAGTATATTACGAGATTTATTAATATCACACAATCCAAAATTGTTTGAAAGTTTAGGTATGCTTTGAATTGACATGTAATACAACAAAAGCCATTGAAAAAGACCAGTTAATATTTGCAGCAACTATGTACTTGTGCATCAAGACCCATGCACGTGACTCTCTACAGAAATCGGGGAAGATTTATTGTCACTGTCTTATATTTAGACAGGTTAAAATCAGACCCAGGAGGCAAAAGATGTGTGAAATTTTTTATGGTGGGTCATGCTGTGTGATTTATTTACACATCTTACTAGACATATTAAACACTTTTCTCTTTCTTTTGCCACCTGCACATGCACCAGTTTTTTGCTACAACTTAAAAGAAGGTGCCAGATACTGCATACAGTATGTAGAGGAGAATCTACTTCCTAATTTATCCTTTTTCAGTAAAATCTGGAGGATCATGCTTGATATATATATATATATATATATATATATATATAAGAGAGAGAGAGAGAGAGAGAGAGAGCGCCCTATATTGATGGGAAAATAAGTTCTTCACTCAAAGATTTCAGGGTGAAAGTTTAACAAGCAACTGAGCAGCCTCTTAAGAGGAAAAAGAAGCATTTTCTCTGAGATATAGTTTCTTATATTTGCCTGAACTAATGATTTATGCAAGTCTTGTTGAAATGTCAGTGACCATGTGAAATGTCAGTGTCCGATATGCTTAAGCAGAGTTGCTGTATGCAGTAAATGACACAAATTTTGACAGTAATACTTTGGAGATCCATGAAAATTATGGGGGGAGAATTATCATGAAGTAGATTTTTAAAGCTAGAATTGCTGGAGTCCGTAATTTGCATCATATTTATTAAATGGTGCATAATATTTGATACATTTGGCTCATCTTTATGTCTAAGACTTCTGTTATGAAAAGCAACTTCATTTTCTACACTGCCCCCTTACTGAAGTGAAATTATGACAATTTGTGTGACTTGTACATATGATAAATCTTATGTGCATCAGCTTGCTAGGCTACACGAACTCATTTTTCCAAATTTTTTTCAAAAGTGGAGTATGTAGCCCCTCCAAAAATATAGAATGTTTAAAAATTTTAGTGAAGTGACTTAATTTTGCAACTTTTTGACACCAGAATTCTGGAGTGCAGAGGGTGATGGATTCCCCTTTGTGTGTTTTACAGTAAAAACAATAAAACTGAAGTGAACCAGAGATTCAGAGACACTTTGATTTATTGTGATGTTTATAAATGAGGCAGAAGCCGTTAGTAAAGCAGTAACAGTTTCCCAATTGTCATTATGTACAGCAAGTTTCTTTCACGTATTTTGGCAACATTTGTACTATTAATAAATATTTTGACAAACCTCATAAAGCTAGTCCAACAAAACAACAATCTGGTATGACTCAATAATAGATAGCGTTCTGAAAGGAGGTTTTTAACTTTGCATTCCCAGATTTCCTGATTGAAGAAGTCGCGGCGGTCCAGAGAGGGCCAAGATCCCATCAGATAGTGTTGAAGATTTTTTTTATTGAAACCTCTAACAGAATTTTAACAATACAATTCTTAGTCTATATTCATTTCAACAGTACAGCAGAATGAAAATATCTTCTGACATATCTCAGGGAACCACTTTCAATACATCAGATGATGATTTTCTTGGATATCCTCTTTAGTTCCTCCTGTACCTTTCAGTTATATAGAGGGAATGATTTATTTTAAATTAGACCTTTCAATACATCCACCAACTCCAACTCTTCACATCCTTAAAGAAAACCTGTCAGATATTTTTTCCACCATAAACTGGTCCCATTATGTGCAGGATGACATTTCCATTGGTGCCCCTAGTGTGACTAGGTGGAAGCTGCTCCCCGCATAAGATTTTTTATGCCTTCAAACATTTATTACTTTTCTGCAACAGAAAGATTACAGAGGGGGCACCAATGTAATTATTTCACCCTGCACATGATGGCCACAGGTTCTTGTGGAAAAACCACCTGACAGATTCCCTTTAAAGAGGTGCCTCAAAATTGATTCCAGTGCAGTTGGAATTTCACTAGCCCCCCACCATTCTTGAGCAATGATTTATTTTAGCTTCAGCACCTAATATGCTAATTAGACTCTCTGTCAGATGGGTGGACCCCGTCTGTCTGCTCCGGCCCAGGGCCCAGACTGTAGAGAGCCTAATTAGCATATTGGGTGCTAAAACTAACAGGATTGATGGGGGCTAGAAAAAAAAACTTCAACTCTGCTGGAATCAGTGTGGTCAATACCTATTTAAGGATGCAAAGAGTTGCAGTTGGTGGGGGTGTGGCAAGACCCTCTTTAAGCTATTATGTTCTGCTGCTTTGGACAAGGGTGCCTGGACCCACTAGTAAAATTTACTCGAAGGGCTCCCTTGTACAGTTATACACACAATTATTACCTGAAACTCATTTGCAAGTTTCTAAAACTGCACCAACACGTTTTCTGGTTTTTTTTTCATTAGTAACTTGCTACCTAGTCTTTGATTCTGTTTCTGTCTTAAGAGACCTATCAGTAGCCTGTTGGGCCCTCTGCATCAACATTGAGAGAAGTCTGGGAAGGTAGAATACTGGTTGGCCTACCTCTGCAACTGGAGGTAATCTCAGACACCCAATGAGTTTATTTAACAAACTATCCAGTTTATTGTATGGATGCATAGGCTGGTTGAGATGCTGTCAATAGTATTTGTATGTTGTAGGGTGCGTGCTCCTGCCGGGAGTGGGAAACTTAAGCCCACTGGGTGATTCAAACCTGGTAGAGTAGTTAGTATTCATAACACCTTAAAAAAGTGGTCTCAGAATGAAAATCAGTCCGTATGCCCTGCTGTGATATGGACATCATAGAGAGGTGACTTCCTCCATGCATTAGGATGGAGAGCTGCATCATGACTTCTCTTGCCAATAATAACTCCTCATGTAAAAGGAAAGAAGCTGGATTGCTGGTGATCTGCTGATCTTTACATCAGCCTCACTTTAAAAAGGGGTTGTAAAACAACCCATTTAAGCCAGACCAAGCCCTTTGTAAAATACAACTTATAGACTATTGTAAAACAAACGAATATGAATCTAAGACTGATGGCTCTCACTATGCAGAGGATGCAGCATTCACGGATTGGTAGGGATGCCAAGAGTCAGAACTCCAAAACTGATATTGAGAACCTATGGTATCCCGAGGATGGATAGGTTATCAATTTCCTGAAACTTGACAACTCCTTTAGATTTGCTGCAATTGTTGTACCAATAATTCCTTGTAATACTACCATTTGTTGGAATCCCTCTCTATCTTTAATAATATATAATATAATAGGAGATTCTAAGACCATTCCAAATAAAGTATCATAGAAAAGGGTTAAAATACATTTACATTTTTTACAGATATCCATCCAGCTATTAGGTTTTCTCTTAATGTTTTTCTCCTATCTAATATAAACTTAAAGAGAAGGTTAAGGATTAGAAAAAGGTCAGTTTTCCACAAAATAATGCCACATTTATCCATAGGATGTGTCTGGTGCAGCTCCGTTTTATTAACATAAAAAGGTCTCTAACCTTTCAACAAAGTTTGCATAAATCAATAGTACAAGTGAATATAAGAAACTTTGCAATGTATGAATGTGGTTCCTCTTAATTGATCCCCAGTTTTGTTAATGAATCCAATTTATTTTGAAATCAATAAAGCACAACATGACAACATATTAACCAAAGGCTTGAAAAGCCACAGTTACCCTATTGTGTGGTAAAATTCATCTTTCCTCACCTATCAAGTGCTTTTTCAGCTCCTCCTGCTAAAATCCTCACTCATTCTGGGCTCTCTGCTAAACCTATCTTGGTCTTCAAAGACAGACTCTCAGCTCAGTAAAGTAAAGTATCAGATTACATCTGCCCTTATAAGTCTATAGAGAGGTGAGGGAAAGAAGAGAGGAAGTGATCGAGAAAAAGAAGCATAGACAATTTTGCTCCAGCTAATAGGAAGTTTTATATCTGGGTTAAAAATTTTTCTTAACTTATATTCAGAAAAGAGGTTTCGTTTAAATGCACCAAATTGTGTGCAAATTGTGTCCAAATTCTGTCTTAAAGTAATCCAATAAAACAGTTGTATAAATTTAGACTAGACATTCTAATTATATGCCAGATTTATCATCCTGCATCAGCCATGGTAATAAATCTGGCACATTTTTAGACTGTCTTTCTGTTTATACTGTCTAACAAATTAACATTATCCCAGGATTGGTTCTTACAATTCAGTTAATATGAACTTTTTTTCATTATTGGAAGGATGAGGGTACTTGGATTATGCAGATCTGTTATGACTAATGATCTCCTAATTGAATAATCATCTCCTTGCTGCTCTCTGATGTGTATCTGTTACAAATGGATTTGGACTCTACTGCTAAGGCAGTTTTAATAACACTTCAATAAGTCTATGAAAATGTCTTTCAAATGCATCAAATGCCCATCTCAAGATCATCTAATTCTTAGTGATTTGCATGAACAAAAAAAACAATACCTACAGAGCATATGCTTCTTAAAGTACTCTTTAATGCAAACATGTAGCAATCAATTAGTTAATGAAGCAGTTATCACAAGCAGGGTGTCTAATTAGATTCTAGCCAGCTGCTGCCTACACGCAAGAATGATCTTCTGTTAAGCATTTGTTGACCCGTAGTTTTTAATTATTTCTATGGCTCTTTATCCAGTTGCCCAATTTCACATTTTTTTTTATATTTCCGCTTATAATAGATTAAAGGTTATTGTCATATCCATCCACGTCCTGTAGTATCTGCAGTATTTTAGAAGACCCTGTCAAATCAAGATGTTCTCAAAAATTATTTTCAAAGTCTTCTTGGAAAATCTAGAAAAGAAAAGCATTAAAATTGTCAATTAGTGCACGACTCTTTGGAAGGAAAAAATAGTTGGCTTCCATTGCATAGTTAATTCTAACTCATACATATTCTCACTATACAGATATGTCCTACCTTACATGCCCTCTTGACTGAATATGTCCAGATATCACAAGTTTTTGAACACAAGATTTTGGGACATATCTTAAAGTGATATGCAAACTACCCTATTTGTGTCTCAGTGTGATCACCCAGGGGAAAAAAGGTGAATTGTGTAGCCTTTTAAGGCGTTTGTTACCATGTTATGATATTGTGTTGAATTGGGTTCGAGACAAATTGCAATCTTTAACTAAATTGGTGATCAGTTAAGTATGCGTACATCTGTACACTATGACATAGATAAAATATCCTTCACACCTCCTGATACTAATGAAACCACTACTAATAATTAGCTATAAACACAAAATACGGGTCATTTCAGAAAAAAAAAATTACTATTTGATCCTTCTTTGCACAAATGCAGCCACGAGGTCATATAGTAGATGTAATATTCCAGATACAATGTCTCCACTAATATAGATTCAAGTTGCCTACCTTGTTGCAGATAAATCAAGCAGAAGTAAGTGTGCATTGCAGCTGTTCCTGGGTAATCCTGTGTACACTTGCAGCCTAACTTAGATCTTGTGCGCTCTTTAATATTATGTTGTCCTGGTGTGTTTTGGGTTCTTCCTGCGCTCTAACTAGGATTGGGTTGAGCTGATAAAGTCCACAGTGTACTGAGGGAGGCAGCATCGGCTGGTGGCTGGCTCCCACTCTAAAATGAAAAAACAAGTCCTTCACATAATTTCACCTCTTTGCTATGGATACCAAGAAGACTTCCTACTCGTTTCACAGAAAGTGTCTTCCTTCATCAGGGATAAGATCTTCCTTGTCTCTTCTTCCTTATATAGAATACTGGAGGACGTTGTGCTGTACACTAACTGATATCTTGAAGTATTGTGTTGCATCACAAAACAAATGGTAATGGATCCTCGTAATGGTAAGCTCACCCAGATAATGCTTTACAGGGATTTTGCCACAGGGACCCCTCTTTATCACTAGAATTGGAATTCTAGACCCTCATCACAGTAAAGTTGAAGTTGAGTGGTTGAACATGAGCCTTAGGGATATACTCACTCTCTATGGGACTAATGAAAACAGCAGTTCATTGCTCAGCTATTTCCATTGGCCCCATGGACATTAAATGGAGAATGCATGCCATTTCAACACTGCAGGAGTTCAGTCAAGAGGAATTTACTTCATTGTTCTAGTGATCGTGAGGATCTTTGTTATGTAGTATGGTTGGAAAAAGACATTTGTCTATCAAGTTCAACCACCAGATGGGAAATAACATAGCTGAAGGGTAAGGGTGTGGGAAACAATAATTTTATTCTTTACATAAGCATCAAAGATTAATACTGTAGTTTTTATAGTAAAGAAGTCTTGTAACCGGAGGAGATTGACCTTGTTTTTTCTCCAGATGAAGGGAGTGTCCCTTTTGTCTTTTAAAAAAATATTTCATGGACCAGCTTTTCACCATATTTTTGTATGAGCTATTTATATAAGTTAATCACGTTCCCACTTCTCAGTAGACGGATACCCAATGATCAGATATTTTTCACCTATTATGTATAAAAGTAAAACTATAATCTCTTTTAAGGCTGTGTTAACAGTTGCATTGTGATTATTGTTCATGCCAAAAGCCACATAGCACTTTGCCAGATTTGTCATCTGATGAATACCACTAGCCCCCAACAGACCATATAGAGTTATAGTAGGGTATGTCAAACTCCGATCCAACATCCATCAGTTTGATAGGAAAAATATCAATACAGCCTTAGACAGCACTTAGATTT